>JASTWQ010000129.1:317500-529998 GCA_035220615.1 Leptothorax acervorum | reverse complement strand
GTAAAAAACTATGGCGGCTATATGCGAGCAACACCCTATAGTTCTTTACCATTAGCGCAGTTACAGCAGCATAACGTCTGACACCGTTGAGTCCCTCACTATCAGGTTTAATATTGTAAATAAGATTTGTAAAAAATCATATCATTTGAACAACACTTATTTACAATATCACCTGATAGTGTGGGACGCAACGATGTCAGACGTTATTGCTGTAACTGCGCTAATGGTAACAGAACTATAGGGTGTTGCTCGCATATAGCCGCCATAGTTTTTTTACCTGTCTCATGTAAGATACTTGTCAAGGATTATTCGACCAGCTGAAGATACTTACAACATTGTTTGACTTCGAAGAAGTAACACCAGTAATTGAGGAAGATAGTGACGAGGAGAATTAAAGAGACGATCATATGAATCATAAAAATTAATTTTTTTTCATGAACATGTATATTTTGAATAAATAAACCGTTTTTCTTTGAAATATATGTATAAGAGGTACAATTTTTTATTATATTTATATTCACATTTACCAATCATATCAAAAAAACTTAGATAAAATAACCAAAATCTAGAAATTGACGAAAAATAGGCACTTTATACAAAAGTAAGATTTTTCTCGTTGAGTTATGACTGATTTCATGCTCCAAAACATATGAGACGTATCGAAATGTATCAAATATTGACAACATATATCCAAAAGTAATATATTAGGGGATTCAAATAAGTTGAGGTTAACGGTTTGACAGGTTATGTATAGGTTATGTCGGGCTAAACTCACTCTTTGTCTTTTTCTAACCTACAAAGAATTAACTTTTTAACCCGACATAACCTGTTAAACCGTTAACCTCGACCTTATTTGAATCCCCCTATTATGTTTATTTTAGAGTCAGGTTAAGGCACTATCAATCATTTGAGGACCCATAAAAGGCCCAAAAGTGGCTAAAAATAGGGTTTTTCGCATTTTTGAGTACGGCCCACCATTCCGAAAAATCTGAAAAATTCTAATACATGTACAACACTAAAATATACAATTTTCTAGAGGTAATTAGACCTGCAACTATCAAAGAAATTAGAAAAAAATTGATTCAAATATTTATTTTATTTTTTAGGTTAGGTATTCAACGCGCCCGAAGCTTCAAAAAAAATTGTGTGCTAAGTACTTTTTATAAGCTATATTCTCAAATTTTTTCAAAATTTTTAACATGAAGGAACCGGAGAAAAAAAATAATTTCGAAATAAAAGCGGCTTTTTGGGTGCCACTAGGAAAAGGAGGGGGGATGGATAGTCGGAAAAATCGTAGAAAAATTCTTTTTTAGTATACTTATGCAAATCCAAAGTCATTTTTCCGTTTCATGACCGAGTGGCATTTTGCCTATCTTACCGTGGGGTACCCTTTGAAATATATTTGAAACATTAATTTATATTTACATTTTACAGATGAATGATATAGATCAATGTTGTGTACAACTTTGTATTACTGCGCATCATACCGGTAAGTGCATTCAATTATATATCCTATCTTAATCTAAAGGTAATGAATTTATAAAATTATACGGAACATAAATAAGACATAAATGTGAACATAATATGAGGAAAACCGGAAATAAAAAACAGTATTCTTTCTTAACAATTATTAATATATAGAAATTCAAATTTGCAACAATAATAGAAACAGAATTTAATAATGCTTTTTAAGTAAAGCGATTAACTTATTAAAGACGGTGTTTTATATATTGTACAATCTACAATGTCGAACAGTTAGCCCTTGCTATTATGTAATAATATAATTAATCAAGTTACAATATATTTATCGAATTAAAATGCAAACAATATTTCTATAAAATTTCTAAACCGCTCTCAATTGAGCAGAATTAATCATTATTTTAGATGATATTAATGAGTTCATAATAAAACAGAGCGCAAAATACATGACAAAATAGACCGGAATAAATTTTAAATGCGAGGGATGAAATATTTAGCATGAATTTATTTCGTAAAGTTAGTTAAATATTTTATGATAACGATAAGTTTGTTGGCGCACAGCGTTCGAAATATTGTTTTTTTTTTTCTCACGCGCGGCCCGCGTGGCTGCGCGGAGAGCGGGGTGTGCGTACACACAAAGATCGCGGCACTCGAGGCTCGCCGCTCTATCACTCGCGCGACGACCCTCGAACAGGCAACATGTCTCCACGAGTCGCTCCGCATTACTTTTTACGAAACGCGATTGTTTTGTCAATTTATTACAATTAGCATTTTTAAGCACATCGTGCCAATGATTTTCTATTGAAACCGATACTTCGCGCGATTTTGATTTATCTCAAATACGAGCGATAATTAAACTTTTATTGAACAAATTCTATAAGAATTTAGGCTTAAGAGAAAGATTTCTTTCGAAAACCGTATAATTATTTTACGCGTGTAACAAATTACTTGAATAATGTTTAAGGTCTTGATAGAATAACAAGGAAAAGAGAATGTGGAGATTTGTCTCGAAGAGAGAGCCAAATTAAGCGGCGCGATCGTTCGGGAATGTCGTACGTCGTACGAAGTGTTGCGCGATGGTTAACAATCGTTTCGGGAGTGCCGTATAAAGTATCGCGCGATTGAAATACCCGCGTATTGTGAATGTGTGCCAGGAGCCCAAATGATCTGAGAGGGAGGAGCAGGTCTGGAAGGCATCAGAGGCGACGGCGGAACAACTTTAGGGTAAGTTATTTACTTTTTATATATTATTTGCTGATTTAATTGTGATTATTATCTCTTATTTCTTAATATTCCTTATTTTTTATTTGAATATTCTATTTTGATTTAAATAAACAGTAGGACAAAGAAACTTTTAGTCGTAAAGTTAAAAAAGATCTTATAGGTACTTAAGAGAGATTTTTTTAAAAATTGTACAATTATTTTAAATATTTGCTTAAAGTATGAATATAAAATTTAACGAGCAAATAGATATTCTTTAAAATATTAATTATTTTAAGCGTTGCTATAATTTTGATTTTATATTTGCTTGTTACAGGATCATCGTAGCGACTCCGCTGTTGCACATCGGTCGGTGAGTGATGAGTATATTTTTATTGCTGAGGTAACGGATCTATGACAATTACGTCAAATATATAGCAGAGATGCTTGCGTAAAGTTACCACAATACATGCATTATTATGTATATCACATTTCATAGATCCGTTACCTCAATATATTGACTGGAACAGATTAGGATTTGACATTTAATCCTGGATAAATCATATATATTGATTTATTATGCATTCTATCATGGAACAAATACAATTAATGTATATAAAATTAAACGAAAATGAGATGATCAAATATGAATAGATCTAATAAATAGGTAAATACAATTACGTATGCATGTATTAATAGTATTCCATTGATAGAATAAAATTCGCAATATTTGTTACTAACAATAAGTAACAAATACTTTATTTTATTCTCCCATCTCTGTTCTCTTCCCAAATATCTTCCAGGATTAAATGTTATATAAATTGGTACAAGAATGCAATATGTATATGCTTAGGGATGTTTTCAGTAAGCATATATCACAATTAAAATTATGTAATCTTCAAGGAAATCATTTGTATGTATTCACGATTATTAATTAAAATTATTTGTTCTTATAACGCGCCAATTTTAGCCTAATCTTTTCTAATCTATAGATATTGTATATTGATAACTGGTTTTTATACCAGTTAAAGCGATATGACGTGAGATCGAATAAATGTTATCTCGTAAAACAGAAAAATTTTTTCTAGCTATTATTTTCAAGTTGTTCAATTTCGCGTTAATGTAAATATTTGATTTTGAGAAATATAACTATAGTAACGAGATGTAGTTATCAAAATTTATATATTGTGTTTGCTCGAAATATTCACATTAGCATAATATTGTGCGGAAAATTTATTATCTTTTTCAGATCTCACGTCATTAATTTTTTATATTTCACCCTTTTGAGGTGATATTCGATATTCGAAACGATAAATCGAAAATATGGGCCTTAGATTTTCTCTGTTTTGCGTTTAATTTTCACTTATTTTCTTCGCATTGTTATTAAAGTCCTGCATACTTATCAAAGTTTAAAGTTCCTATCACTCGCGAGAAGTAATCGAATTTATTCGGATATATACGGTTGATTGAAAGTTTTTGTCAAGATTAAAAGATCCTGATTTATTAATATTCCTATTTTTATTCCTAATTGAGAATGTTATCAAGTGTTTGAATTATAGTGCATAAGATATTAAGTAGATTTTGGTCATTATAGTGATTTTATAATTAATTAATTAAATTTTATTATTACAAATGGCTCTTCGCGACGCGGTCGTGTTTCGCGCATCGTAAGAAAGAGCGTAAAACCATTACGCTCATCTGCCGGCTATGATCAGCCGGCAATTGAAGGAGTATTTCTCCTTCCTGTCTCTGGCTATGTCGCTAGAGTGGATTTGGCCAGGAGAAGGTGAGTTGTGAAACTGGCCAGAAGATAGAAGAAGACACAAGGTAGGTTGGTGTTCAACACCACCAATGTAATGTACAACGTGCATGCAGGTAACATAATTTTGCACATAATATGTGCATCATGTTATCTGAGACGGTAAGGTGACGTCTCTAATTTAATCACAATTTTTTAATCGCTAACCCAAAATCTCTTAAACTTACTTTTAAAATTTTACAATTTAAATCTTAAATTTACACCCTTCCCTATAATTTCGGGTAATAGCGGTCGCGATTAATTAACACTAATAAACTTAAATAACCTAAATAAATAAATAAAATTTAAATATAAACTAATAAATACGGGTGGGTAGAAATATGATGCGTTAGGTAAATAGGCATATGGTTAGGTAGGAATATGAGGGGGAGCATATAGGAACATAAATAGGTAGGAAATATATTGACATAAAAGTTCGGGTAGGTAGGGACACGGAAGGATTAGTTATATAAAATAATTATGTGATTAATATTCAAATTTATTATATTTAAATTAAGTATATTAAGTAGTGTAACATTATATAATATTTCAATTGTCATATTACTAATTATGTAATAAATTTTTAGTTTTATTACAAGGTATGTAATTCTAGAGTATATTATATTTGTGTAATATTATATAATGTTACTTAATATTTTTATATAATATTAATTATAATATAATTATTGCAATGAAAATTCGTAAGAAGGATTGTAATGAAAGTGAAATTATGTGATACTAATGCCGGATATATCACGAAATCGACAGAAGATGTACGATAATACAAATTTGCTAAATTAGCGCGTTAATCATTGCGTTTTTACTATTTTTATAATTTTTTTGAATATTCAAAGGTTTTTATTCTTTGTTCAAAATTTCGCATTTAAAGATTATCGCCAATTATTGTAAATTTTATATGTATAAATGTGAAGACATGAAGGTTCGAATGCTGAGTCAACAATCAAATAATAGCTCCTCGCTCGCGAAATTTGACATCTTGAAATTTAATATTATGAAATTACGAGTACATTTTTTTCATAATTATTACGGAATTCGTGACTAATTGAAATTATCGTAATTCGTTATTAAATGGAATAATACGCGAAACGGACAATTATATTTTTTTATTTTATTCATAACTTTTACCTTAATCACATTAAATATTCGATTATACTTCATGATGTTGAAGACCGCGTTTTCCCGTTCTTGAATGCGATCGCGGCCTTTATAGCTGTCCCTCGCGTCAGGTGAACGTTAAGAAATACACGTTCGTATACCGACGGGAAGTCATAGCAATTTTCAACGTGGAGGATTATTAATTCAGTGCCCCGTTGAAGATCGAAGACCCCTGTTGCAGCACCTGAATTAATTTCTGGTTTTTTTATATCTCGGATCTTTGGAAGCAGTGATTTCAGCACAAGTGAGCGACGTCGATTTGCAAAATTAATTAAAACATTATAAGAGAAAATTTTATTCTTCTCATTACATATTCTTCCATTAACGCTAATATCAGTCATGCTTCTGTCTTGCTGATAAAAAGACAGTAAAGTTGGATAAAATAACTAATTATGTTTATAAAATAGAAAGAAAAAAAGAAAAAAATAAAACCTATGATACAATCATGATACATCTTTGAGGTAATGTAGTTACAAACGACTATATTTTATTATTTAATATTTTAGGTTTCTCATTAGGAAACCATTTCCAGGGACTAGATTCTACCGACCCTAATATCAATATTAATTATCGAATGCATATGTCTTATGCGTTTTGTTATTAAATATACTCGTTTGTAACTACTCCTCGATAACAATTATTCCATCCATATAATTTTTTTAATAAGAGAAATATATATCGTAATAGATATATATTTTAATTATAAGAAAGAAATGTATTTTATATAATATAATGGAAGAATATTTCAATAGTATAAATATATACGGGACACAATAATTTGGAAAACGATTGTCGTTAACTCGCTGCCGAAATGACCGTTATCGGGAGCAATCGGAAGATCTGGGATTTATTCCTTCCTGCAGCGAGGCCTTCGACGTTTAACGGGTTGCTTATCTAATTTTTTTTCTCTTCATATTCATGATTTTATAAAGCTTGACAAATTAGAGAGAGAGAGGGTATGTTAAGCTCACTTTCCATCTTGAGAATCGTTCTTCTCTACGTCGGCAACTGACGGCCCGGCGGAAAGACTTTGCTCTGATCAAATCGTTGGATCAATTATTCCTTCCATGAACACAGTAGTAACTTAATTTTTTTTACTTCTCGCAATTTTTTAAAGCTCAAAATAAATATAAGACCTTAAAAGATAGGAGCTTTTTACTTGATTGTTGACTTTAATAATAAAAAATTTAATAATAAAACATTAATCGTTTTAGAAATATTTATAAGTTACATACCTAATCTAAATAGTGAATTTTTATATTATCATATTTATTTCGAACGTCTTCGTGTAATCTGGCATCAGTAAAAAAAACTCAAATGTGTGTATTTGTAATATAAATGTATGCATATTTCGTAAGCAAATTCTTTGTAATGTATTTTACAGTTTGGTATAGATTTTCCACTTTTGATGTAAAATATATTGTAAATTATAAATTGTAACAAATAAATTGTGTAATTATACATATTGTTATTTATTGAAAATTTTATAACGAGAATAAATAATAAATAATACAAAAAGCACACATTTTCAAAGAAAAGAGGACCGCCGATTAACGTTGGCGGGGGTGGTGGAGGGCCTCTACAAGTTAATCTGCTTTTACCGGATAAAATTTTAATTAAATCTCGAAATAATATATAACCAATTTAATATAATAGGTGTATATATATATATATATAAACTGAAAAAATGCGAAGTCAAGTTTAGCCAAAATGCATTTAATTGCATAATATTCAATAAAAGCAGAACAGCCTTATAAAAAGATAATATTGCTTATTCATTTTTCGCGATTATTGTCAAATAATCATCTGATAAAGTTAAATCGTACCTTATCAGACAAGTGAATTCTATTTATCGCGTAGTATACAAAGAAATTGAAGGGTTCCACTTAATATTTCTAAAAATATAATTTATAATTTTCTATTTTAATGTTGACAACTTCCGTTTCCGTTGGAATACCTCTTCGCTCTGACGCAATATATTATCTTTGCCAATAATGTAATCTCACCTCTACTTTATGATGCAACTGATGATCCCTGATCGTGGACATTACCTACGGTATTCAGACATCGGCTACGTAATTTAATGTATATATTTTATGGACAATAGAGGCATTTCAAAATAAAGTAACAGCTAAATCGCGCCCATGACCACTCAGGCTTCTCTCTGATAATAATATCATACCAATAAAACAGCTTATTTCTAACATAAGAGACCACATATTGTTAACATCGACAACTGCATGGAATTAGTATTGAGCGACGTGTGTCAAATTCATTTCCTGATTTATCAGTTGTTGTTGTTGATGGTTAACATTTATTTGATCTATAAAATAGCTCAGATTTTTTAAATAATAATTACCATATTTCTAAAATATGCAGTTTTAATATAAGTACTTTGACAATATTTTTGAATTTTGAAACAGAATTATAAGGTTTGCTTTCAGATATATTCTATAGTTGAGGAAGATGTGAGAAATCTCATATTTGAAGAGATAAAGATCAAAGTGTAACATATTTCATTAGTTTTTTTTATTGATGACATATATAAATACGTGCTCCAGGCGCTGTAGGCATAGTGGGCGTTTTCCGTTTAATAAAAATAATTACAGCAAAAAACGGCGCAAAAAGTGTAATATCAAATCGGTAATATAGCATACGACAACTACCAAGGTTAATACATGATAAAACCACCTTCGAAATTTATGTAAGTCGCATTTCTGGGTATATAAAGTACAATACTATCGATATTTATCATTATAGGAAATGCAATTGATTATAAATCTTTAATTGACAGTCAGCGAATCTAATCTAATAGGGTTATAAAAATTTGTGTTAGAGCTCGGAAGTTGGAGCTGCGCAAACTGGATATTTTGGTCCGTGCTTATAGATTTATCGCACCGAGACTTGTCCATTATATAAAAGGTTTCGAAAGAAAATCGAGTGTTGTAGGCTCTTTGGCACAACTGTCCGGACATGTTTTAACATCCCTTGATTGACTTCCAAATATACCTATAGTTTCCGAGCTACGTTTGGCTATAGGGCTATCAAAAGCTTAACTTTCTAGCGTGCAAAAAGGATTTTCGTGAAAACTCTTGTTCACACTTGACATATACATAATTTATCCTAGCTTGATATCTGTTTATGTATTTGCGACGATATTCTCGTTATAACTTAAGTCATTCTAGTTCTCAGTTTTGTGGACTTTACCGCATAAAAAGTTGGAACATTTGTCTATCCGTGTATAAACCGTAGTTATTTCTACTGTTTCTATAAAATAGCAGTTCTAAAAGAATGACTTCCTAAAAAAAAAACGAAATAATTCAAGATTACGCTATTGTAGTTGGTACTATTTCAACATCTTGTGAAGTATCACTTAGCATTAAAGTAGCCGTCGTTTGCTGCCGAGAATTTTGGTCGATGCCTCTAGTGCTTGGTGGAACATACGTCCACCATGCTAAGAAGAAGAAGAGCAGCGAAGCCGCTTTCCCGATGAATGCCAGTGCGAGCATATATCTGTTAAAAAAAAGTGTAACAAAATCATATTTGAAAGACTTGGGATTAACCCGCGATTTATGTGTACAGAAAAAGAATTAGTATCAAATCAACACTCATATACTCGTATGTACGCAACAATCAATAATTTTAAAATGAGATTATATTGCATTAAATGAAAAAAACGTCAAAAAGCGTCTGAAAGCGTCAAATCAGGTAAATTTTTAAGCAATTATTTTCATACGCAAAAAATATGCGGTAAAATATTTATTCTTATAGAGAAATAGAGCCATGCAATTATTTTATTTATAAGAATATGTATTTTCCCGCTTTAATTTATTAAGTACATGTAACTTCGAGCGTACTACATATTGCCCGTAATGCGATTTATAGTGATCCTGAAGTGACAGGCAAACTCCAACGTGACAGCGCCACGATCTAGCATGGAACTAAAAATAATCGATAATTTCGATCGTTTACTATGTTTTCTGTGTTACCGTGCTATACCTGTCCTTGTCTAACGGATACCTATACGATATATCTGTCCTTGTCAGATTGCAGGCAGCGCCATCTCTGACAAGATCCGGCAACTATTGATGCATGCAATACTGCTCTTCTTGTCAGTCTGCATCCGTATTTGCATCAATTTGCATTACCAGAGAGAAGGATCTCTGGTTACACTATAGGATCTCTAGATCTGACACAATCACGATGACAAAAGGTCTGTTCGTTTTCGCTGCACTCTGAACTAGTGCAATAAGTTAGAATGAAAGAAAATATATTTGTCTCATTCTAACTTATTGCACTAGTTCAGAAGTGCAGCGAAAACGAACAGACCTAAAGTTTGTAACACGTTTCGGTGTGCTGGCAGCTTATTGGTCACTAAGTTGCATGTACCACCGGAGATGAAATACAAGACACACACGTGTGAATTTCGACGAGGAGCGGTGATGGTGAGATTGCGGAGTGCTCACTTGCGAGCGTTAGCGTTAACTTTTCGTTGCGTTTTTTTAACCCATTGACTCATGATTGTTCATGGACCATATACACGGGAGATTTAAGTCGGTGTCCTATATGTTGATTTTAATTTAATTTTAAATGTAACAGACATCGTTCTGAGGAAGGCCAAGTTAGGCCGAAACGTAAACAATTATATTGCGATTGCCATATTGTAAACACTTTTATATGTGTTTCTTTTTTAAATAATAACCTTTTATTGCTCGTAGATTGGCCGTTTTTATTTATTATTAGCTAATAGTGATGATAGTGAGCACCAGGTACGACGACGGCGGGCGCGCGAAACACTTCACACTGTGCGAGATTTATTGGGAGAATGATAGCTGAGTGACTTTCGCAAGTAATGTACTCCGAGCGTTGACGAAAACAAAGTGGCGAAGCCGCTCGCCGACAAAAACAATCGCCCGTTCGCCGATTTTGAAGGTTATTTCGAAGTGCGAGAATTCCGAGAATTCATTCAACAGTCGCGCCTAGTACGTATGTATGTACGTACCTATATTTATTTTTTAATTAAGTTACACTATACAATTAAGTATCATATATATGTATAATCGAATGGGCATATTGAATCTTATAATTTAGAATATTTAGATACCCAACAGCGTTCGTCATAAATAGCATTGTATTTTTGCGTTGTGTGTGAATAAACCATTAAGATATTGGAACAGTTTAAGATACTAAAATCGGATTTCAAGTAATTTTAAGATAATTAATCAAATTAACAAGAAAAAAATTTCTAGTAAAATATCATTCATGAATGTCACTAAGAAATCACACTTTGCAAGTGTGCTATTGGTTGGAAAGTGCAGTGATATTTATGACATCGTATGCGATATTTTTCGAGGGCCCTAGGCCCCAGGCTCCAGACCCCTGATTTGGCTTTTGGATAAACGTTCCGATTGGTTACCTCCCAGACACTGCAGTGCTTCTTTTCTATTCCGTTTTTTCCTCCACGTGGGATTGCATCCTTATTTCTTGCCACGTGCTCTCATACCATTTCTTCGCTAGCTGTCGAGCTATAAGGTCTGTGATATATTTTGCTCGTCGACGAAGATATCTTTACATTATATTTTAAACAAGGAGGATTTTCTTATATATACATATAGTAATTGAAACAAGGTACGTATTTATTTTTAATTAAGTTACACTACAAGTAATATATCATATATCGAGTGGGCATATTGAATCTTTTGATTTAGTATATTAATTTAGATGCCTAACAGCGTTCGTCATAAACAGCATTGTACTTTCGCGTTGTGTGTGAATAAATTATTAATATTGGAACAGTATAAATATTAAAATCGGATTTCAAGTAATTTTAAGATTTTAGCCACGCTAAGAAAAAAAATTCGTTGAAAAACGCAAAATGTGTTTTATTTAACTAAAATATTTAGTTCGATGTTCAACTATAAACATTACTACGATGACACATTCGTTACAATTGTAAACAAAATACTGTTCTGCTGTGTGTTTCAACAAAATTTTGTCGTATTCAACTCAACTTTTGGTTAAAAATACACAATATTTAAATCCTCACGAAATTGTTTAGTCAATACTTGGAATTCGATACTTGGAATTTAAACAATATTATCTAGGTAAAAATGGCACGCAAAAAAATAAATGCTACTATAAGTATTTTGAACAAAATAATTTGATTGAGTTGGTTTAGTTAATTCTTGATTAAAAATTTATAATGGTTGAATAAACCATACATGAATAAACTATACCTTTTTGAGTGCAACTTAATAATTGTTGAATCAACCATTGGATTAAGCAAAAATTTAGTCCCTACAATCAGTTTTTTTTCTTAGTGCAGCCAATGAATAACAGCATGCAATCATATCATTATTAACAGCACATAATACAATTTTTCGTACTAATTCGCATGCGATCTAATAAATTGCTGGGAATGCATCATACAGTACGCAGCATTTGTAGTAATTTAGGATCTATTTAGACAAACATGCATAGGTGCAAATAAGCATATATGCACAAGAAAATGGATTAAGTCTAAAGAAATAGATTAGGCGAGCGTTTCTGCATTCTGTGTGCAAGAGCTATACTAGTCACAGTCACAGATGTCTAACAATAAGTATAGACATCTGTTATACTAGTATACTGGAATGTGAACTCCTATGCCAGCGCCCGGGTTAGAAGAAGAAAAAGACAGGTTGCTTTGCTGCCATTCTATCTCTGTTTAGCGAAATTTTGATTGGTCAATGGTACTAAATTTTTGTCGTAAAGTACAGCAACAGAAACGGACGAGTTGACCGCAATTCTCCTGTTTGTCCCGTTTTCTTCTAGAGTAGAATATCTGACTCGAGTTGGCCCTGTGCACAATAGAGCACATATATAGAAATAAGAGTAGGTAAATATTAAATATTAGGAATCGGAATTAAAAATAATAATTAAACGTAACTCACAATAAAAAGGAATAAAATATAAGATAAAAAATGTAGGAATATTCCTACATTTACATATTCTAATATTTAATATAAGTGGTATTAAGGCTCTCTTGAATAAATCATAAAAGGCAGGTGAGAAAGGCAATGGGAGCCAAGCGCAATAATTAGTGCGCAGTCAATTTCAAATAACATATTGATTAGTCATTACATAATTTAAGAATTGACAAACATACGTTTCGACCCTTTCTTTGGGTCATCTTCAGCGTAAGATACATATATTTGAAGTTCAGCGCAATAATAAAAATTAATAAATCCTATTATTAATAATTAGAGTAAGGCGCTGCGGTCCACTTGACGCTCCAAATGATTCGAAGCATTCCTCTTCTCCTTTCTTTTAATGAAGAAAGAAGAAGAAGAAAAACGCTTCAAAGCATTTGTAGCGTCAAGTAGACCGCAGCCTAAATCTAATATTTAATATTTGTGTGTTACAAGATTATTCCTATATTTACATATCCTAACATTTAATATTTATTCTTATTTTTAATATGTACTTTATTGTGCGCAGAGTTTTCACATTCCAGTTTAGTATTATAGTTTACTGATGCACACCGACTTTATCGCGT
Organism: Leptothorax acervorum; assembly: GCA_035220615.1. NCBI lineage: Eukaryota > Metazoa > Arthropoda > Insecta > Hymenoptera > Formicidae > Leptothorax > Leptothorax acervorum. The sequence goes on along the minus strand of JASTWQ010000129.1, from coordinate 516,808 downwards.
CCAATCACACGATGCACGATCGCGCACATAGACCGGTATTCATAGTCGGACCTTATATTCAAGATCTTCTTAAGTCTGGTCAAAGGCAGTCTTATGACTCCAACCAGCCAATGAAATGACTGTATTAACATCTTAAGACATTACTTAAGACAGTCTTGAAATAAGGTCCGTCTATGACTACGTTTACACGGCGGCTTATAAGCCGAAGTTATAACTGTCGTATACTATCCGATCCAAAACGTTTCTTCTTTTGATCATAATGATCATTTAAATAAGAGCTTCTTTTGATTTTAAACTACACTTTCTAGTATGTATATATCAAAAGAGATTAATTTAAATGTTTAGAGTATGAAAGAGGCTCATATTTAAGTAATCATATTGATAAAAAGAAGAAAAGTTTTGGATCGGATAGTATACGGCAGTTATAACTTCGGCTTATAAGCCGCCGTGTAAACGTAGTCTATAATGTATACCGGCCATAGTTCTGGTCTACCAGTAGGTGCAATAAGCTCTAAGACCTAAGAAATTGACCAATCACAGTCAAATGTGAGAAGAATAATCGAACTGTGATTAGTGAATTTCTTATAGTTTAAGGCTTAAAACATCTATTGTAGACCGGGACTTAAGCGCGCAAAATTTGAACAATTTAATTTGATAATTTTGAAGACTTTTCATTTAAGGTAGTTCGAGCTTAAGGGGTAATATCACCTTGTGACCACTAAAAGTAGGGACATTTTTCTGAATTTATTATAAAAAAATGAAAAGATTTATTAATATTCGGGTTTGTACATATAAAAGTACAAGTTTTAATGTACATAAAAAAATTTTTTTTAGATTTAAAAAAATAAAATTGGCGGCGTGGCAGCTCTCACAAAATAATCCTTTTTATATTTTTGACCTCCCTTACCGTACCGCTACAGGTCGCAATTTTGCACCTAGAACAAAAAACCAAAAATTTTCTGAAAATATGGCTTAAAATCTAGTGAGCATCGTAGGATTTTTCCGAAAAATTGATTTAAAAAGAAATGGCGTCGATTTGAATTTTTTCTTTCCTCTTCTTTGGAAAAAATCGCTTGAAAATCGGCCATAGAATCGGCAAATTTTAATTTATCGAAAAAATCCTACGATGCTCACTAGATTTTGGGCCATATTTTCAGAAAATATTTGTGTTTTTGTTCTAGGTGCAAAATTGCGACCTGTAGCGGTACGGTAAAAAAAAAAAAAGGATTGTTTTGCGAGAGCTGCCACGCCGCCAATTTTTTTTTTATAAATCTAAAAAAATTTTTTCTATGTACATTAAGACTTGTACTTTCATATGTACAAACCCGAATATTAATAAATTTTTTCATTTTTTTATAATAAATTCAGAAAAATGAATTTTACTTTTAGTGGTCACAAGGTGATATTACCCCTTAAATCGCAAATTTTAAGATTAAAAATTTTTACTATACATGTTAATAAATGTGGTATCTACACGTCTGTACTTATAAAAGTGATTGACCATCCCGAACGCGAGATAATCGAGCCATCAAAAATTGTATTTTTTCCATGTATTGTATTCACAAAGCATACGGAAATCTCGTATTTTGAATTTTAATAATTAGAACAAATCTCAAGAAAGTGATGAAAAACGGATATATAGTTATAGAAGGACACTTTAAGAATACTAGTAAAAAAAAACCGAAATTATTGAACATTTAGATTTATAAATAACAAATAGACGTCAATATAAAGAAGCGAATGGAGAAGAAAAATAACAGAATAGGCTTTTGTTCTGTGTGTGAGGGACAGAATTATCTAAAAGTTTTTTCAGCCTGTAACCGTGAATAGTCGGATGTTTTCACGTCGCTTTAGAGTATAAAATTTTGGGTTATAATTGTCGTGCTCGAACTACCTTAAGAATTATAAGAACATTGACATATATTAGTATTGGAATTTTCATATTTTAAATTGATTTAAAAAATCTGCTATTGCACCTACTCTATATATTTTTTACATAATATATATAAATTTTCTTAAATTACTCATATTTAATTACTCATATATAAATTAATATTTTGTAAGTTACAAGCACAGAGCTAATTTCAATGCACTATTAAGATTATTACCTCAAACTAATATGAAAATAATACAAAATTATCTTTATATTCCCTAATAGATTAGAGTGGGGCAAAAGTACGCACTTAGTTTTTGATCACATATATCTATCGTTGAGATATAGCTAGAATCTTCAAATTTGCAACTCAAAATCTGCAAACTTTTTACTTTAAAATTCACTAGAGTTTATGTCTATATTTTGAATACAATCTATGTAATAAATTTTTCTTGAACCGATTGTAAAAACGCACTTTTGCCCCACCGGTGGGGCAAAAGTGCATTTGCAGTGGGGAAAAAGTGCGCATGCAATAATGAATTTAGAATGAAGGTTAAAATCTTAAAATCAGTAAAAACTTTTATTACAATTATACAGAATACAATGTAATAAAAATAATTATGTTGAAAAGTACAAAGAAAAGTAGGTATTTTTATTTTTAATTACATTTAATATTGCTTTATTTTTTATAACAATTCTTTTTAACAATTATCGCAAATAAAATTACTTCTACCTTTCTTTGATAAATCCTTTGATAACAGAAAATAAATAAGTACTCTGTAAGAACCAATATACGCGTAAAGAGCATACGATAGTTTTTGAGTTTAATTGATTTTATAATAAAAAATGATTATTAAATTTATTTTTTAGAATAATAAAAATATAAATAATTAATGTCATAATTATTAAACTAATTATTACAGTATTAACAAGAAAGTAATTGTAGATTATTAAACTTATAAAACGATGCAATACACCTATATTTTATTAATAGCTTTAGGTCCAATTCCACAAAGGTCAGTTAACTTTTAACCTTGGGTTAACTCACACCTTGTCTCTTTCTAATTGTCCCCCTTAGAAAGAGACAAAGAGTGAGTTAACTAAGGTTACAAGTTAACCGACGTTTGTTGTGGAACTGGGCCTTAGAGTTAACTTAATTCGAATAACAAGTGCGAACTTTGCCCCACCATGATATGCGAACTCTTGCCCCACGAGACATTTTTTAAATTACCGGTAAGCGTTACTATCTACAGATAACAATCTGAAATGTCTAATATAGCAAGACACACGCCAGAAACGAGTTAATCAAAATGTCTTGTCAATGATTTACTTAAGTTTATTTTTACTTATGAAATATAGTTTGGAAGAAATAAAAATATTACATGAAATTTACCTCATAGTTTCAACACTCTTCAGTCAAATCGGTTGTTATTACATATGACGTCATTCAGTCATGTCACCTTAAAAACTATCTTAGTGTTACCCACCTAACTTATACGAAAACAAATATACTTGTACTGCGAGCTTTTACCCGCCGCGCACTCTTACCCCACTCTACTCTAAATATAAAATTCATTTATTACTAATCTTAAGAATCATTGTTAATTATTGTTAAGTGACATTTTTTAATATTTTTATTATACTATAAGCGCTAATTATATTGTTTAAATAAAAAATAACGTTTGTATAATATACCCCGATAAATAAACAAAATGTTATTTCCAGTTGCTAGTACTAACAGCATAAAAACAAGCAAAATGAACTTACAATTAAATATAATTTTTGCAGTATAATTATAATAGATATATCATATTATAATATAGCATTTCAACGCATGCTAAAAACAGCTCAAAGATTATTAACTCCATATCTTTAATCCTTTTTTAGATGGAGAATATAATATCCCATTATCATTCTTTACTTTGCAAGAGGAATAACCAATATCCTTATATAACAAAACACACAGTAGTGGTAAGAGAGAGTTGTGTTGATTTCATCTATCAATTTGTAAAGGATAGCAATAGCAGAGCTAAAGAGTATAACTCTGAGAATGCTAGGAGTATAGAGGATACTTGTTCGAACATAATTGGACCACCTACCGAATTTCCAAACTATGGAGATTTTTCAAAAACACTTGTCGTGGTACGTGTATTTTCTCTGATATTATGTGTTATTGTTTTGTAGAGAGGAATCGTAATTTAACTTTATGCTACAAGACTTTGTAATATATGACATTCTTTTTACTTTCTAATATAGAAAAATAATAGGTCCAATATCTCAATATCTCCATGGCAGAAAAAATCATATTTTCCATTCGTAAGTTTACAATGCATATATTGTCATCAACTACATGTGAACACTATCCGTTTGGATTATATTGGTATGTAACACTTAAATTAAAGATCAATAAAATATTGTTAAAGAAGATACATTTATGTTCAGAAAAGATTATAATTAAATTTTCTATTCTGAAGATCTCGAGTTTCATAAAGCCGTATATCCAATCAGAGTCTCTATATATGAAGTATATAAACCTGGGTACGTAACTCAAATTTTGGCTCAAGATTCTGAGAAGCACTGGTTTGAATTATGGACTGGACCGTCTCAGGATGTTCCTTCTACATCACGGATTTTTTCCCCGCCTTTACAATTCTGTGACTTTAAAACCAATATACTCAGACTAAAATTTATGCCCGACTATTGGGACTATTTCACACATTTAGATGCTGTGGAGCTTATTGGTACATCAAAATTAATCTGTCCTAAAAATCCTGAACAGAGTTTACCTGATCTGTTAAAAAGCATTAACTGGATGTATCCTTGGCAAAATGACATCCATAATTTAACACCAGATCATAAAATTGCATACGTAGATATATGCTATCTTCAAAAGGAATTTCTTGAATATTGCAGTATTTGTAAAAGGTATTATAACCGTGGACTGTAAGTAATATTCAATCTTTTTTTATTCTCTCAATAATAAAAATAAATTTGTTCCATTGTTATTCACAGCGATATAGATAAGTGTGATCAAAAGAGCAAGTTCGTGATGCACAAGCAAGTACATCATTCGAATTATGCATATTTTATAAAAGATATCGAACTCTATTGGAATGAATCCAATGAGCAACCACGTTCCAGTTTTTCTGGGCTTCCTGTAAAGTACCCTATTCACAGAAATCTATTTATTGAACTAAAAAAATATTTATCTTAATATAATCTTATGTATTAAAATTTTATTTTTAATCTTTGCAGGATGAAATAATATTAAAAATACTAAAAGATTTAGATATAAGGTCGTTGTGCAGTATGAGCCGAGTAAATAAACGCCTCAATAATTTAACATGGGATCCTTTTCTCCTTACATCTTTGAATTTACGCTACATGTATTCTGATAATGTTATATTACAATGTTACTTGGCACCCAGATGTGAATCTTTGCAACAGTTGGATATTACATCAAGCAATATTTCTGTTTCGTATTTCAATGACTTCCTTAACATTTGCGGCAAGCATTTAACGCACTTGCGATTAAAAAACTGCAAATTTGTTGACAACTCTGCCCTATTACAAATTTCAAAGAAATGTAAAATTTTGAAAGGTATAACATAAATAAATAATTGTTAAAACAGGTAAATTGTGTACGACTAATACATACATATATATTTTTCTAGTATTGGATCTCAGTTATTGTAATGGCATGATAACGGACGAAGGATTTTTATATCTCAAAAATTTAGAATTTATAGAGAATTTAAATCTTAGATACACATTTAATATAACAGCTGAAACTCTTTGCAAAATACTGAAAAGAAATCGCCAAATGCGTGACTTAAATTTGGGCGGATTGCATATATTGCTAGATACAGTTGCAATACAATTAAAAAATTCGTGTCCAGACTTGGAAGTAATAGATTTAGGAGGCAATAATATTACTTCACTCGGTATTGATGCCCTGGCTGAGTGCAAGAATTTACGAAAACTGAACCTTTCATGGATGTACGTGTGTGTGCTACATTTTCCTTTATAAAATATATTAGTATATTCTTTATCAAAATTTATACATTTTGAAACCGTAATAATAGTATATGGCTTTTGTTACAGGAACCCCAATGGGTATGAGACAATCAATAAGCGTAGCTTGCGTAGATTGTTTTCCTCTTGTCTACTCCTCGAAGAAGTCCATTTGAAGTATCTTTATGACGATTTTCTCGAAGAACTGACATTGTGTAAAAACTTAAAACAAGTACACTTGGATGTGCCTGAAGAGGACAATAGTTTTGCAATTTTGGAGCAGTGCCCTAAATTGCACACGATCTATGCTCATGAGGGGGAAACAATTCGCTACATCTATACTAAAGATGGCGGTAGTCACTTTGTTGCCCATTCGGAAAAAGAATATCCACATTTGCCCATCTATGAATCGGACTTTTCTGACTATTACTATGATGATGATAATGAATAAATATTCATGATTTCTCTTGATTCTCTCTAATTCCATATATAAGTAACAATTTTAAATTAAAGAAAAAAAGATAAGAGGTACCAGGAGAAAATAATCTCTGCAATAGAGATGGTGCGTGCACATATTAAAAGAACAATTAAAATATATATTTGGTTTAATTTGAAGCACACTTTATTCAAATCTATTTTTTACAGTGTAATAATATTGTAAAAAGTTGTGTCAAATATCAAATAAAGATTTATACGTAACTTTATTTATTTAATGCATTTTTATATCCAATAAAATATAATCAAATTGTAGTTTGCACGTTTTACATCTTATACTCGACGGTAATATAGTACGGTATTTAATGTTCTCCAGTACGTTGTAGCAACTGCTTGCCGCTAAAGTCCTGCAGAAGTACTGAAATAACACACTTAAAAGATTTTGTGATTTTATACTCTGTTAGATTCTGCGTTGTAACTCTGCTTTAATCTGCTTGTACAACAAACTACACCCAACTGGAACAATCTTTTCAACCAACAATTTTCACTAATGCTTAGTAGATACCCTTTTCTCGAAGTATAATATGCATCAACTTTAAATTGAAAAAAGCAGTGATTTTTGTCGTTTCCATGGCAAATTGTTTAATTTATCGTAAATATATATCGTATATACGAATATTTTAAGGCGGTAACTTTTGCTTTTTCGTCAAGTACTTTTACGGTAATGAGATATTGAATTTTTATTGCGAAAAAATATTACCCCAGCCAGGGTATATATTTTTTCGCAATAAAAATTTAAACTATTTAATTTAGAAATTACATCAACTGACTAAAACCCATGGTCGAAATTAATAATGTCTCGACGATTGATCCGAAAAAGGTGCTGTGTGAATCCGACAAACCAAGTTGGCTCACAGTTTTTCAATGTTCAAATCGGAAAGACGTTATATATTGTCAGTCACGGTCGATTTAAATTACTTTAATTGTTATTATATACTGGCGAAAGAAATTTATTATTCTGTATATATATAAAAAATGTATTTTTTTAAGGATATAGTAAGATAAGTGGGGATTTATAGCGGCCCCCAAACAAAACTAATTTGGATTAGGGACAACTTGAAGGTTTAATAATTGATAACATTATCTGTGGAGAATTCCATATTTAGCTCTTTCTTGCCTCATTGCTGGAACATCATTAAAAAACGTGTTTTTCACATTTCATTTTTTTCTCTGCCCCTTTTATAGATATCAAGTATCATAAATCATTTTAAGACATTATGAAACCCGTTTTTCTTTATAATTTTCCACGTCAAAACTCGACTTGCAGAATCGTTTAAAATATTCAAGAAATTTTTTTGCACACTCCAGAGAAGAACCCTTGGAAAAAATTTATAAAATGTATATATGTTACATAAAAGACTATCTTCCCAATTTCTTTCAGTTTTTTTTCAAACACGGCATTATATTTAAAACAAATTACAAACTAATTATTTCTTTTTTATTGTTCCGTAATAATAAAATAAAATCAATAAATACATTGCTTCATTTAACTACAATAATATTGTTTTAATTTACTTCAATATTTGTGTTATATCAATGATAAAGATAAAATATAATAGCTGTCATCTAAACAGTTCCCAAGTTGATAATTCACAAACCAATTAGCTTGTTTAAGGAGGTTCGAGCATTACTTGTGAGTCAAAAATGCGATTGAAATAAATGTCATTACAGCGGTCCCGAATTATATGCAATATTAGTATAATGAATTGTGGATGCTACTTACGTGCTATATTCTTCGTCAATTATTAATGTATAGAATATTAATAAGTATATGTCGGGGTTTGAGAGCGTCAACGACTCGGGAATCGCTTATTATCCAACATTCTACGCTAGGACCTGAACTTTGTGACGATAAAGCCAGAAATCCACACGGTAAAATCCGATTTTTAAAGTCTTTACACAATCCTTGATGTTTCATCTATCAAATGCTAGTTTTTCAAAGTCCATCGTCGGCTAAGTGTGTACTAAACCAGTGATAATCTACCTCGGAGCGCCGTCTCCCATAAGACAACATGCTAAAAGTGGTCGGCTTCTGAATAATATTACAAAAAAACTATATGGTCAATATTGCTCAAGTTTTGGGATTATTTGTGTAAAGTGTTTATGTAAAACATATAAAATAATGAAGGCTCTACGTTGGCTTTCAAGTATAGAAAGCTTATTGTCACAAAGTGACAGGTTCTAACCTATAATGTTGGCTAAATAAGCGATTCCCGAGTCGTTGACGCTCTCATACCCCAGTATATGTTTGTTAATATTCTATACACTAATAATTTACGAAGAATATAGCACGTAAGTAGCATCCACAATTCATTATACTATTATTGCATATAATTCGGGATCGCTGTAATGACATTTATTTCAATCGCATTTTTGACTCACAAGTAATGCTCGAACCTCCTTAATTATGTAAGTAAAGGACAAAGGAATTTCAAAGGCTTATAAGTGAATGATTATTTACATACTTATTATAAATCACAATTTTATGTTTACGTTAAGAATATAAGATTTTGAATAAATATATGTGATTGTATATAAATATTATATTATTGCCGACGCGTCGGTGCGGTGCGATCGTGAAATTTCTCTTTCTACGAACGAAAAGAAATCCGGTTGTGGGTATTGTTAGCTCAGCTAGCTGAATGTACATACAGACGGCGTCATTAATGCCTGGACACCAAAAATGGATGCATTTCGGAAACTCACTCTTCGTCTCTTTCTAAGGGGGACAGTTTGGTATAGAATTGTTATTGTATTGGTATAATATTGTATATAATGAATTTCGTGCAATATTGAATTTTCCTTCTTCCCAAACATTTTCAAAGTTGTCACTCCTTACTCCTATTTCTTATTTTAAGAATAATAAGTAACAAAGTCTTTTATTTTTAAATTGCATATTTTTAATAAAATAATGATAATAATAAATGAAATACATAGTTATATATTTTATAGTAATAAATGTTCTTTTTTTCATAATATACATAGATTTTTATTAAGAAAGTGTTTCTAATTTATACCTTCTTGTTAATGCATATAACAATTATCAAAGCCAATTATCCGTTCGTTAGTACTGATCTCTGACGTAAATGCCAATTACGCCGAACATTTGTACATTTTGTTGATCTTCTGATAATCTAGGGGATTAAAGCCAACTCGCTGCCCGATTTCTGCTTTCGGATCCTGAAAATTCCGATATTAAAAGATCACAATGTCACTACAAAAATATATAATATATAATTTAAAAATAAATTGTTTCGATATACATGCAAATGAACAAACAGACGCGTAAAATTCGATGCAGCACTCATAACTTGCAACCGTTGCAACTTATATGGTAAAATATTTCCCTTTTTCTATTTTAAACTGACAAATCGGTATCTCGAATCTACTTTTGTTCAGAAATCAATCTAATAATGCAATTAATGGCATAAGGATTATTTTTAAAGATAATAATTGCTTACTTTTGGTATGATAGTCTTTACGTTGGGGTCTATGGCGAACGCGTACGCTGAATAGTGCATCACGCTGCTGTAATCGTAAGGAATGTTGTAGTCCTCGACGACCCCCGGGGAAAGTTTGACGAAATTACTCGCGGTTTCTAGATGCACAAGACAAAGAAAGAAATTTAAAATGTAGATCTGCAGAATAATCTTACTTAATTATTATACAGTCGAGTGTAATCGAAATAAAGAATCGCTCGTTGTTTTATATTAAAAAATTAATAGTTCTTAAATCGTAAATGATGGAGATAGAAATTTTCACATATCAAACTGCAGAGATACAGATAGATGGAAAAATTGCCGATTTGAAAAACGATTTATACTTCATTATTGATACATTAATTATAAAATTAGTTGATATTAAATATTAATAGATATATGACAAAATAAAATATGCTTTTATCAAATATTTGTTAAGAACAGTTAATTTTTATTTCAAATTTTTTATTGTTTTAATAAATTACGAATACGTACTTTCTTCAATATTTTTCCAATTGATAGTCACGTAGTCATCTCGGTCATCTCTGGTATGCTCGTGCCAAAAGCCAGCAGCGTGCATAATTTCATGTATTACGGTGCCTTTTTTCTTTACACAACCAGGAATCTGTAAGTTTATTGTTTGTGCACCGCCGATCTTGCCAATGTAACTCCAGCATCCGGTATTATCGCTAACGATTTTTACATAATCTTTTTCGTTAGTTCTCGGTTTAAGCCGGAGGCATGTATACTTTTCATAGTCTTCCATCGCCTCGCGTATAAGATCCAACTGCTCGCTATCTGCAACAGAAAATTTATAAACAGAAATAATAAAGTTGAAACAATTTCGAATAAAAACATTTATCCATCTATTAGATGCTCAGGGGCACATACTTAATTTTTTGTTTACATCTCATTTTTCATTTGTATTTTCCATTAAATAATCTTAAAGTATATTATTATTTTATTTTATTTTGATTTTTTTAAGAATAAAGTGTATGTTCTAAGATAACATCTCTCTCTGCGACATGTTTTAATTCTTTATAGAGATTTTGAAACAACGCAATATGATAAATTAAGGAATAAATAAGCCCTTACAGTCCGAGCTTAGATCTTAGCAGCCAATTATTATATCCATATGTATATGTATACATATGGATATAATAATTGGCTGCTAAGATCTAAGCTCGGACTGTAAGGGCTTATTTATTCTATATTGATCCGGTCCTTTTTACTTAATAATGATAAATTAAATTAATAAACACATAAAATACAAATAAAAAAAATTGTTTAACTTATTCTAAAATTATTATTATATTTTATAACATATATGCATTTTTCAGGAATTTAGATTTATTAATACGTATTAAATTTGATTCCGTAAACATGATATATTGCGGGATAATTGATTTCGATAAACAGTACAAAATAGCTGAACTTTTGTTCTCAAAGATACTTACTGAAGTCACCCTCGATTACGTAAGGAATAACGCGATCGGGCCAACGGAGCTTTGGGTCTTTCGCACCGTTTCGTGTAGTGCTTTCCGTGATCATAATGTCTCCCTCCAAGTAGTTGCCCAATTCTTCGGGATTCACATTCATGTCTTCGGTCCATTGCGCTACCTTAACTCCAGATTCGTTGTCCGGACTTGTTAGGCCCAATTTTAAGGCATCCTCTGCATCAGGAATCGGTCCCGCCGACGCAAATGTAAGAACGACCAGTGTCCATGCTAACGGCCGACACAACATGATTAATGTTAAATTAAATTACAGCAAGTTACCGATTTAATTATGGTCCCGCAACCGCGAAAACGAGTGTAGAATACAGTCTTCTGGATCGTTTTTATATGTTCCATCTCAAAGAGTTTTCTGCCCCACCTACGCCACTTTCAAGTAGCCAATACGAGGTACCATATCAAAGATCCGGTAAACACAAACTTGTGATGACGATCAGTACACAATCCTTTTTTTCGGTATACTTTTTTTATATAATGTGGTTATATGCTATAGGTATATGAGTGAGATAAAATTTGATAAGATCGTTTCATTGATTCGAGTCGAGTATTTAATTAATGATGATCAGAGTATACAATCCTTTTTTTTTTGTATTCCTTTTTATATATGTGCTTACATGCTATAGATAGATATACGAGTGAGATAAGATTTGATAAGATGGTCGTTGACTTGAGTAGAGTATTTAATTAAATAATTTTATTTCGTCATTTTAGCATTGTATATTTAATTTGTTACTGTTTTGGCTTTTCTGAATAGAATTACCAAATTTATATTATGCTGTAAAATCCAGACAAAATAAATACAAAACAGATTAAATAATTATTTTTATTACAATATTTTGAACAATTTAAAAAGTTTAAACAGGTGAAAAAGATAAGTTTGCGTCTTATGTTTATGTTGTCTGGAGTGCACGAGAAGTCACACATATAACATTGATCTTTTTCTTTTCTCTAAACATTCTCGAAATTACCACTTCTTCGTTAAGATTTATAAGAGTTAAAGGTAATAGATGAGAAGAAATTATACTTTTTAATGTGCAAAATCTAGGTATAAGAATTTAAAAGAAAAGCATTTAAATATAAAGTTTTTAAAGATTATACATATATTTATATATTATTTGAAAGTTCTACTATACGTAAAGTAACGTAAAGTAAATAACAAATATACCTTAAAATGGTATGTTTACGTGTCACTCTGTGATCATTCAAAAATTATAGATACTTTTATAAAAAAAAAAGAACAAAAAGTAATAAAAAATAAAATAATTAAATACGACAACTTTTAATGAGCTTATTGTTTGATTGTCATCTTCTTTTACATTTCTATCGAAAATAAATCTATAGCAAGAAAACTTGTTACTGTTGTCGTGTTGTAAGAAATATGTAGGGGAGACCGGGGCTAACTCGACACCGGGGCAAACTTGTCACTAGGCTTTTTGCCTATTTAAATCTATCGTAGAAACTTGCCTTTCCTATGGTAAATGCGTCTTTATATGCCAGCGTTGTCAACGGAATTTGGTGACATTCTGAGTTATGGTGTAACTTCTATTGCGACATAAGCGTTTTCGATGGTAAAAAGTAATTTTTCTGATCTCTCGAAAATTTCTACTCTTTGATCGAGCTTTACTCTTATAAATCTACCATTAAGTGATTTTGATAGGAAATTCGATGCTCTATACAAATCCGATAATAGTTTTTGCATATTTTCAAAATTTATATGTTTTTGGAGTGACAAAAGTGAAAAACGACGTTTGGGGCAAAGTCGACACCACGCCACCGGGGCAAAGTCGACACTAATATATTTTGATAAAGCGTTGTAAATAAGTCATTTGCTTTTGGCTTGCAGCAAAATAGTTTGTACATACAATAGAAAAAGACCAGTGATAGATAAGGAAATAATGAAAGAAGCTGTACTTGCCGTAAAAAAAAAATGAAGATCAAACATGCTGCAGAAATATTCGGGGTGTCAAGACAAATTGTCGTTTATCATGACTCATGACAACATTGCACGCATGGCCGATCGCGAGTTTACCTGCATTAAGCGGAGTCTACAATGAGAATTTAAGACGTAAAATTTAAGCTTTAAGCCTTAAACCGTAAGAAATTGACAAATCACAGTCGGGTATTCTTCTCATATTTGACTGTGATTTGTCAATTTCTTACGGTTTAAGGCTTAAAACTTAAATTTTACGCCTTAAATTTTCATTGTAGACTCCGCTTTAATTGTTTTTTAGACATGAGCTCAGAGGAAGATAATTAAAAGTTCAAAAATTTTTTTTCTCATTATTTCCAATGATTGTTTTGCTTTATTCCGAATTTTTGTACTTTCTAAATACACGATAAACAACGTATTTTATTTTTAGACAATAAAAAAATTAGTTTTAGATCAAATTGTATCGATTAGACAAAGTGTCGAGTTTACCCCGGCATTTTTCAATTTGAAAATTTTTCTTCGCGTCACTTTTCCTCTCCTGGGGGCAAAACAAAGCGACGTACAGTAAAACTTCCTTATACAATTTTGTACCTAAAGGAACACTCTTTAAATGTGTACCATTGAATTTGCTTGAAAATTTTAATTAGTTGTTGAAAATTGTCTTTGAAAAAATCGTGTCGAGTTAGCCCCGGTCTCCCCTACATTATGCATCGTAATCTCCTGTGAAGATGACACGTAAGATGATTGTACAAATAATAAATATTTTTTCGTAAAATATCTTGTCTGTTTAAATATTTATTGGCAATTGGAGTTACGTAACGTTATCTTTATTGATGGAAAATTTCCAGCGCATACATTTTCTCTGCTTTTATTCTCAAACCTTATGTAATATTCAATCAATATTTGGTCATTAACGACGACGATAAAAAATTCAATAAGAAAGATGTCATATAGATAATGCATTTGTGTATTATAATATGTAACTTTATATATGTATAAGATATAGGTACATTGAAATATACATGATAATGATTAATGATTATATTAAATGATAATTATATTAATATATTCAAATGTATAATAATACTGTTGATATTCGCTGTTCACATATCGTTTTTTAAAGAGACATAATCATACGCTTTGCACATAAGACTAGATATATTTCTTTCTTTCTTATTACGCGAAGATTCTTATTAATTAACTCTAATTAAGAATTTCGTCTTTCTTTCGTATCAACACATGCGAAAACTGCTGTACCGCCAATGTTCATTAGTACTGATCGTCGACGTAACCGATTATGCCAGTACGCTGGCCGCATCTGTACATCCTCCTGATTTTCAGAATGTCTTTCTTGCTGAAGCCCTCCCTCTGGCCGAGCTTTACTCCGCTGTCACCTTGGAAGATTCCGCCAATAAGATCCAAAATACCACCATCTAGTTGTCTCTACATGCAAACACATGGACGTACGTATATAATATACATAGAATGTAATCTCGTGATTTGCAAACTCGCAAAATGTACTTTATTAAATTGTGGCGAACACGGTAGCTCGTGTCTGCGTAAGCTCTGTCCTTCGGTCAAACCACTCAAGTAATATAATTAATGATAAAGTATCGATATAGAGAACCATGTGTGGAAATATTTCTTAGGAATCGCTTACTTTGGGCACGATGGTTTTTAATTGATAGTTCTTGGAGAACGCCGTCGACGAGTAATGCATCACGCTGCCGTAATCGTAACCGACGCCGAATGCGTGGGTGATCTCCGGGGGGGCCTTATTAAAATTGTACGCGTGACCTATATGCATAAAGTACATGATAAAAATAGAATTTCATAATGCAGAAGAGATAACCTTAGCCGGTTATTGCGCCGATGACCGTAAAGTTTTACGGTATGGAGAGTCGCTCGTGTTTATAATAGTATTGAAGACGTTGGTATCAAGGCGTTTCAGTATTGAGGCATCAATGTTAAATTCTCGTGTTACAAGCGATAGAAAGATTCTCTGGAGATTCGCAAAAATCATAGAAAAGCATTGCCAAAGAAAATAAATTAAAGAAATATTAATTTAATTCAATAAGTCAGTTAATATTGAATAACACTAAATAACAGACAGGATGGTCTTCGATTAAATTTTCACTAAAAAAGAATTGATCTTCAGGATTCTCAGCTTTAAAAAAAAATGGTAGCAGTTAAGTTAAAAAAACCAGAGCGACGCGAGAAAGTGTGTCAAAACTTAAACGGGTGTTTAGAGATCTTAGGATTGCGATATTTTCTTTCAGTCAGCCTTGTCGTTCGAGATATGAGTAGGACGCTAATACAGACCGTTCGAGATATTGTCCCACAGAATGTCCACGTAATCGTCCCGCTCGTATCTGCTGTGCTCGTGCAAAAAGCCGACGGCGTGCATCAGCTCGTGTATCACCGTGCCCTTCTGCGTCAGGCAACCGGGAACCTGAAGGTTTATATCCTGCCGGCCGCCAATCCTGCCCACGCTGCTCCAGCATCCGGTGTTACCGGCCGTGATTCTGACGTAATCGCTTTCCTCGCCCGTGTACGGCTTAAATCTGATGCACGTGTACTTGTGATAGTCGTCCATTGCCTCGTATATGATTTTCTGTTGCTGCGCGTCTACAATTTCATGAAAGAACGAAAATATAACAGTTTTAGGCGATGAGAAAGAGAGCCTTCAATAATTGTTCGGATGAATACTTAAATACTTAATTGTCTAAATGTACAATTAACACTTGTGCTTAAATCGTCAAGTAAAATAGTAAAATAGTAAAATATTAAAATAGTAAAATATTGAAACAACTCGGTAATAATAAGTCGTTATTTTTTTATGACATGATCGCGGAGCCCGTTCCATCACTTTCGAAAAAAGAAATATGAAAAGGAAACTGTCATATTGAGCGTTTGATTTTCAAAGTTACTCACTGAAGTAAGGGCTAATCATGAAGGGAATAACGCCGTTGGGCCACCGGGCAGAGACCGCCGAGAGACCGTTTCTTCCGATGCTAGGCGGAAACAGGATGTCACCCTCCGCGTATTCGCCCAGCTCCTCCGGGTTCACGTCCATATCCTCGCGCCATTGTGCCACCTTCAATCCGGTTTCGTTGCTCGGGAATCTATAGAGCGAGCTGCCGAAACTTCGCAGGTGAGCGATCAGTCCGCCAGGACTGTCCACGGCGTTGTCGAAGACGTCCCGTCGACGGAAGGTCGGCCACGCCGACGTCAACGTCGTCAGGGCGAGGAACGTCCACGCGAGGGTAGCTAACAGTCGACACAGCATGATCGACGTTCAATCGGATCGCGGTACCTCTAGATACCTCTACGAGTCCACAGTTTCGCGACAACGAGCGCGAATGCAATAATACGCAGTCACTCGGGTCGTTCCCGTTTTTATACGCCATGTCGAAAAAAATCTGTGCCCCACCCGTGCGGATGTGCTCGCCACTTTCGTAGGAAGCCGCTCCGGAAGTGATCGGGGTCATCCGTTGATAACCGTGGACTTTGGGTGATGGTTTAGATTTGCGCCTGGTATCTCTCTGATACCTCGAAGGCGCGACACCAAGACCCCGAGGACGCTGTTACGCGTGAGTCATTAATCCTTCCGACACGCCGATTAGGTACTCTAGAGGAGGCCGGAATTCTTAGTTACCTCTTTCGCAATTTCGATGACATACGTGGGTTGTCGCGACATAGTTAATATTCGATTTCAGAAGATACGGGATGGCTCGCCAAGAAACACAATTATCTCAATTTTGAAATATTTGATTAGCAATTAATCAAGCATCCGGAAGTATTTAATCAGAAATCGACTTAAGCATGATAAAAAAAATTGCATTGTGTGTAAAACATTTTTTGGCTCTTCTAGCTTGAGATAAATTTTACAAAAATTTTGGAATACAAGTCGAGGATAATAATTTTAGGGAATAAATCTTGATTGGAGGATTCAAAAAAATGCGGCGTCTGAAGATATCTACTTTTTATTGAGAATATTTATTTTTTATTGAAGCGGCTATTTATTTTTTGCGGCATATTTTATTTGCATATGCCGAGGAATAAAAGGTAAGAAATTTTAGAAGCGCGAGATACTCCCCGCGGAAGTGAGGAAGTACGGAACCCTTTCAGATAGGTCATTGCCACTTGATATGTCAAGTACGTCTGTATAATCGGAGAACGGCCTTATTAGCACATAAAACGACGGGATTAATATCCCGACACAAGTCATTCACATGCAAATCTTGCCGAGTAAACATTTGTCATCAAAGAAACCTCGGCGTACGACAGCAAATAGCCAAGGTCGTCACTCTTATCGCCCGTTTCGAAATTGTACTTATAATTACAATACGTTACTTCGCTTAAAACATTCATTTAATTTGAGAAAAGACACTCGAACAAAACTTGAAACACTTTGAATATTTACATTCTTAAAATGATCATGAAATGTTACTTGCGAAACGTTAATGCTCAAACTGTTTCAAGTGTTTTGCTCAATTTGAATATAAAATAAAAATCAAAAAGAACTAGAAAAACGTTGTGGAGAACAAACAGGTACGTTCTGTAGACTTCCCATTCATGATTGCGTTTACAAAACGTTCTGATTTAAATTTTAAAAAATTTTTCCAACCATATGCAAATAAAATATGGATACTTATTCTCAGACGCCGCATTTGAGTCCTCCAATCAAGACTTATGCTCTGAAACTAAAATCCGCGACTTATCTTCTAAAATTTTTGTAAAATTTATCTTAAACCAGAAGAGCCGGAAAATATTTTACATATAATGTAATCTTCTTCATCATGCTTAAGTCGATTTCTAATTAAATACTTCCAAATGTTTGATTAATTACTATAATTAAGTATTTACAAGATTCCATGAATTTTCTGAGGAATCAGACAGAGAATCCTAATTAGATCGCAGAAAGTGAGATTCAATTCTATTTGAAGATACTTGTAATATCGCAAGTTCGCGGTGGGCACGTATGAAATACCGCGAACGTTAACACTGGGTTTTTACGCGCGTTCGAAAAAAAATAGCGTACAAAACACCGCTATTTATAAATATTCGAGTGATTAGAAATGGCAACGACTAATTGCGACCTATGAATATCGCAGTGTTTAACTAGCATACAAAGATAGCGGGGGACTGAAAGCAGTCCTACGAAAATTCCACTTTGCGTTATCTAAAACCAGTTTTAAGTGTATCTATCAGCGTGCTAGAGCTAAATGTTAAAACTCGGGTTCCCCTTCTCTGGTTCCCCTTTCTATTACGCGAGCGGCGCGATAATTTTCGGTCGAAAAAAATTAATCAATCCCGTCGGCGCGGAATTTACATATAGGTCGGCACTTCCGGGCTTTGCGTTTACATAGCGTTTAGAGGGATACGATAGAAATAAAACTAAAATTATTTGAATAATTTTACATTTTAATTAATGTCAAAATATATATTTTTGTACAATTAAATGCCTCTTTTTATGTAATTAGTTTTGTGTTCAATAAGATACTTGTTAATTTAAATCAATCGAGAACTGATTAGTTATATCTATCGATCATCACAATAATTTTGACTATAAACTCCGACGATTAATTTAATTAATCGACAGAATTGCTTATTGCAAGATTTCTAATTATATAATTTGTTTGTCTTTACTTTGTCTTCTCTTTTCATGTATTAAACAATAAAAAGTTTATTCCGCTTAATAAATTAATATGAGTATAACTTGATAAAATAATTGCCAATTAACTTATTGTTAATCAGTCAAAATGATGCAAATAAATTTCGAGCTGTGTAATTTGTAGTTTCTAATTGAATCTTTCTTTCCACGTATCAAACAATGAAAAATTAATAAGTCTATCTATATTAATATAATGAAATAATAGGAATATTACTTGACAAATTAATCGCCCGCGCCGATTAAGTTAAATTTAAAAAAATCGAGAGGACAATCGAGTTTCGAACTTGAACGAGAATCGATTGATCGAGATCTTTGCCTATGCTACAAATATAACCTCAAAACACTCCTCGTCGAGATATACTGTTTACATTAGGTAAGAGTGAATAAAATTCCGAATAAGGGAAATCGGTGGCCGTTAAAATGACACACGAGGATTCGTGGGAGGCTGTGAAACAGGCGGCTGAGAAAAACAGGCACGAATTAGTGCTGTCGGGCGCGTCGGTGTCCAAACTGATCGAGACGTCCGGCCTGGACAAGAACCTGTTCAACCTCCTCAACCTGAATTATCTCAGCATAACGCACACGAGTCTTCAGGAAGTGCCGGACGAGATCGAGAGGCTGGCGAATCTCGCGACCTTGGTGCTGCACTCGAACGAGATCGCCGTGTTGCCGAGCGCGATCGCCAAGCTGGCCAAGCTGAAGGTGCTCGATTGCTCGAGGAACAAGCTGATCTCGCTCCCGGAGGAGCTCGGTAGCCATCCTCAGCTTAGCACGATAAATCTCGCCTCGAACCTCCTGCAAAATGTACCGTCGTGTAGCTCGTGTATGAAATTGAGCATCCTAGACCTGTCGTACAATCAGCTTGAAACCTTCCCCGACGTTTGTTACACGGAACTCGCACATCTATCTGAGGTCCATGTCAACGGGAATCGGATAACGGAGATTCCAATTACTATAAACCGACTGCAAGGAATGAAGGTCTTGAACCTGGCGGATAACTTAATTTCCGGTAACGTAACTTTATTTCTGTATCATCCTCTGTATGTCTCTCGTTGATTAGTCTCTCTTGAATGTCCTTAAGTATCGTTAAACACATCCAAAGATAAATAATATATAATCGTATTGTAACACGCAGTTGTACCAAGTGAATTAGCAGATTGTAGTAAACTGAAGGAGGTATATCTGAAAGGGAATAAATTGTCGGATAGGAGGCTGACGAAATTGATCAACCAATGTTCCACAAAGCAAGTACTCGATTACGTCAAGCTGCACTGCCCGAGGAGCGAGTCATCCACAACAGAAGCTAATGCGTCAAAGAAGGGAAAGAAGGGCCAGAAAATTTCCGAGAGCGAGAGCGTAGTGGACAGTTTGGCGCACAAATTGAAAGTCTTGAAAGTGGTGGACGACACGCCAGTGATAAAACTTACGGAAAATGTAAAGAGTATCAGGCCTTACATAGCTGCGTGCATCGTGAAAAATATGAGCTTCACGGAGGAAAATTTCAAAAAGTTCATTCAGCTGCAAACAAAATTGCACGACGGAATATGCGAGAAAAGGAATGCGGCTACGATAGCGACTCACGATTTGAAACTCGTCGCGCCTGGTAAATGTCGAATAATAGTCTAATAAAAATAGTTTAATAAAAGAATAGTTTAATATAAAAATATATAGAATAGTTTAATAAGAATATATTGTTTTTGTTTCGATTTTTTTACTAAAATACATTTTTTGTTACAGGAGACTTAACGTATACAGCGATGCTACCCACGGAATTTGAGATAAAACCTTTAATGCACAGCAAGACGTACACGGGCGCGGATCTGTTCCAAAAGTTACAAATGGAAGCGGAGAATCTGCGTAAGGAGAAGAAACGGAACGTGTATTCCGGAATACACAAGTATCTGTATATGCTGGAGGGTAAATCCTTGTTCCCGTGCTTGTTGGATCAGTCGCAGCAAGTTATTTCGTTTCCACCCATCACGAACAGTGACGTGACGAAAATGTCTCTGTCCACCCAGGCGATGCTTGTGGAGGTAACGAGTGCCATATCGTACACGGTTTGCAGGTAAGTTCCAATTTGCTATTTAATTAAAATTGTCTCCGATTTGTCTATGTAAAATTGTTCGAACGACATATCTCAATCTCTTTTTAACTGTGAGATCAATTCCATAATAATATCTTGTACTCCTTTATTCTTAGGAACGTGCTGGACCAATTCCTGAAAGAATTGATAGTCTCAGGTCTCGCCGATTCCGCAGAACCAAAGGATGCGGACAACAAGTGTAACAATTTAATAGTTCAACAAGTCAAAGTAGTCGACATCCAAGGAAACTTAAAATTAGTATATCCCTCAAGAGCGGATTTGAATTTCAGCGAACAGCTTGTCGTCGTATCACGAGAATAAAAGGAATAACGTAGAGAGTAACTAAAGTTCTGTCCGAATTTGGGGACCGCTCAAAAATTTAATGAAATTTTTTTCGTACAAGGTAAGGAGAGAGGAAAGAGATATACATGATTCATATCGCGAGAAGCTCTTTATTTTCGATTATTTTTGCCGTTCAAAAACGTGAAAGTTACCAAGATGAGAGTGATGACTTCTCTAAAAATATTTATTTGTTTTGCGACTTGAAAGCGTCGAGATCGCGATGACGAAAGTGATCGCGGAAGTATTCGGCTCGCTTTATCGCGTCGATTAGAGGAGTTCGGTGGGCAGGATGCGGCGGTTGTCCGCATATTCGAATTCCGCGAAGCGAAAGGAGCAATATCGCGCGTCGGACGGTGACGGCGGCAGCGACGGCGGCGACGTTGGTGGCGTTGCTGTCGCGCAGCCGAATCGCGCCGTCTCGACGAGCGCCGGTCTGCTGAGTCCTCGTCTGTTTTTATAAACATTTGTTCGCCCCGCGTTCGCGCCCGAAACCCGCGACGTTCGTCGACCGACACCCTCCGTCGCGTCCACGCGGACCGTGCGCCGCGGTACTCGCCCTTCGCGGTGTTCCCGGCGATAAGTAAGAAGAAGGTGCCGTGCGGACGACGAAGTCAGACCAAGTTCGCGAACTCCCCCCCCCCCCCCCGCCGATATGCGCGAGTGTTTGAAGTGATAATATGGCGCCGAAATTATGACTGGTCACGTCGGGGGAGCGAGGCCTTTGAGGTTAGTACACGTTATTCCTCCTGCTCATCGGAGCTCGTACCGCCGGTGCGGTATCGCGCCGGTGCCCCGAATTTCTTTGTCCCACGGTTCACCGTTGCCCTCCTCCTCCCTTCCCCGCTTACGCGACCCGCGCTCGGTCAAAACGTCCGCGCAACCCCGGTTCGCGCGCGCGTGCGAAATTATCCGTCACGTTTTATAATTATTGTTTTTGCGCCCGTATACCGTGCAAGTACTGTGGTATCGACATGTGCGTCATTGTTTCCGCAGCGACATCGTCGCCCCGACTCCTCCGATAATATGAAGTTTATCGTTGATTCGTTGCGATATATTCGTTTTTACACAGCTCCCTCATTCTTTCCTTTACATCAGATTGAGAACAATACTTTTTCTTTTTATCAGGTTTGATGTATTTTGGTATCACATCTTTATTTTGTATTTTACAAAAGTCTGTATTGATTTGTTTGAAGTGATGTTGCACTGCGTGCAGGATTCTTTTTATTTTGTTTGCCATATGTCGCAAATTGAGCAAACCATAATATTGTTGTATAATATTCATATAATTGTACCTCATTTCTATGTATATGTTAACCTCGATATTCATAGAATTCGGTGTAATAAATTGGAGCAGAGAGATATTAAAGTAATGTTTTATTCAACATATTTCTGATACATTGAAGACACTCTCACTACGTGCGTTGACTACACGAATATGCTAGGTCCTTTAAACACGAAGAATATGCTAGGTCCTTTAAACACGAAGAATATGCTAGGTCCTTTAAACTGTCTACTGGAAAAATGTAAAAAAATACAGATATCGGAGATATTGGACACATCTATGATCTTTACTTATCGACGATCTTGAAAATAAGACATCAACAATTCACTGTTCAAGTAAATGCTATAAAACATGCTAAATATAATAGCTCTATGTAACATAACGCTATATATTACGGTAACAAAGTATTTTGGTCATTGTCGCTATTGTTAGTGCTTAAAAAATATGTTCCTTTCTTCTTTCGCAAAAAAAAGAATAGATTTCACGTACACTCTAATACACGAGTAAGGGAATTTGGCCATTTTTCAATGAACGGTACTTCCTACGCGTCAAAATATACATCTTTTGACCATGCATCTTTAAACATTCTTTTCACTTCTTTTTAAAAATATATATAATATGGAGGTAGGTATATATGTAAACATGCGTGCGCCAGTTTACAGGACAGGAAGATTCGTAGATCACATTCAGTTTGACTAGCAAATAATGCGTCGAGAGAGAGATGCGATTTAAGAGAGATTTAATTCGCTTTAAGACGCTCCTGGCGTTCCTTCACGTCGATGATGCTGAGGTTGATGCACGACACGTATCCGTGTAGCACAGAGATAGCGGCCTTGACAAACGCTATCGGGGCGCTCAGGTACACGATCAATCTGTACAGACCTATACCGGCAACTGCAAGACGAAAATGTCGTTATGTATGTCACGTTTGCACATAAAAAAAATAAATGTGAAATTGCAATGGTACTTACAAATTGGTCCTTCGGTAAAATGCAACAGGTACAGACCGGCGTAGAACGCCTCGTTGCCAGCACACATGAAGAATAGTACCATGCGATTTGTGTAGTACACTCTCATGATCGGATTCTCAGACATGTCGATAAACTTGTGACTGGTCTTCCCTTGCAGTAGAGTCCTGTTGGATTTCGACAAGGTAACAGCGCGTAATCATCACGTTCCCCTCCTTAGATTGCATTGCACGTATCATACAATGTAATCTATAATATAATAATATGCATTTATATGTTATTTCTTACGTGTGCATATATATCCAGTGGCAGGCTATGTCGATAGCCATGCTCAGCTGAAACCAGAAGGTATAGGCGGGATAGAAAAGACATAACGTGACCATGAGACACATCGTGCCGACTCTGTCCGTCAGCTGATCCAAGATCGCGCCGAACTTGGTGCTCTGGTTGTAGTACCTGGCCGCGTGGCCGTCTATCGCGTCCAGCAGCGCGCTGACCACGTAACACCACGATGCGATGACATGGTTGGTGGGCATAAAGTAAAAGGAGATCAGTGCCAGGATCACTCTGCCGAAACCTGTTGGAATGCGTAATTATATTTTCCACTTTCTTCACACTTGACGCATCAGAACATGATTCATGTGACTGTCTCATTATTATGATCAGAAAATAATTCAAGATTCAAGCCGAAAAAAAAAAAACTACTCTGAAAGGATTGCAGAGGTTTACTATTGGCTGGCCGGCACAAACGTTACATAAAACAATAGCGCGCTGACTCAATCAATAAAGGCAACCTTAAAAGCGCCGTGTGATTTATATATGGCTCGTCTCATCGGCTGAATTTTTACTCGGCGAAAATTACTCGTCGAGGGGAAAATCCGGTTTTGACAGCCGCCTCGTGCGTCTCACAATCAGTCAATCGAATCTTGGCGGGCATCGATATATGCCAGTCATATACTGCGTACTATATGCGAAACAAGTGATTTCGCACGTCGCTCATTAGTTGCAGCGAGCGATTATCCTGAAAGTAACTCGAGATTAGGGTATTTACCGATGATATTCGGCACGAACAAAAAGATGTTCTCCGACTCCGTCATCTCGGCGTCGCTACGGCGTAGAATCTCCCCCGCGGGAAATATCTATTTACGAGATAACGCGGGATAAATGGCTTATCTGGAGATGCCGGCGCGACCGTGTCAAGGATTATCTCGGAGGCGACTCGCGTGTTGCCGTGTAACACTTCGCTCGAACTGAGAATTGCTGAGAATGCACGCACAATATTCTTTCCCCCTTTTTCACGCTCTGGCCCGTGCAGAGCAGCCCGTGTCAGCGAGCGTCGCGTCACGTCGCGTCGTCCGGATGCAGCTGGCAGGCAACGAAGTCTGTATCGACCTGCGGTGACGCGTGCACCGGTCGTGATCGAAAACCTACGGCCGTAACCGGTTTGCGTTCACCGTATTTGGGACGACCTGTACAGAAATCTTATCGACTTATCAAGTAATCTTATTAACATGGATATAATTATTTAATATTAATTTTTGTCTAATTAATTTAATCAATAAAATATGGACGATAAGAATTAATAACAGTTTTTTGACACATGGATAGAGAAAGATCGGATTGAGGATTCTTTAGGTTACTCCAGCTGGCTATGAATAACGAGTTAAAGGGTTAGAAATTTTGCAGATTAATCATCGATTAAATTGATCGGAGTCGGATCTCCACGTTTGGAGCGATTTCGATTAAATTCTTACCGTCTTATCAAGTAATCTTATTAATATGGACATAATTATTTAATATTAAAATTTATTTAACTAATTGAATCAAAATATAGACATTATAGACGGTAAGAATTAATATCAGTTAAAGATAGAATTAAGGAATAACGAGTTAAATGATTAGAAATTTTTTCACAAATAATTCTGCAAAATTTCAGGTTAATCATCGATTAAATTGTTCGGAGTTCGATGCTGTACTGTGTGTTAAATCTCTAAAAGATAAACATGAGGAAAATTGAGCGAAGAAAGGGAATAGTGGCTATTTAAATTATGTAATCTAACATGGAACTATAAAACCAGACTATAAAACTTTGGTAGGTCATGTATTACATCAATACTACTTTAATTACTATTCTACCGTAAATTCACTAAATGTAGCGTTTAATTAAAAAGATCTGCTTGCTTCATAATAAATATATTAGCAATTTGGGCGTGGAAATCTGTATAAAATTGTGTCTCTCGCGTCAATCGTCGCGCCTCAGGTTTTTTTTCTCCTTTATTTGGTTCTTACGCCAAAAGAATATAAGAGTTGTAACGTCGGTTTCGTTTTTTTAAAGTTTTAAAGCGGTGAGGCGAGGAGAAGAGAGAGACCGGGCCCCTCCGTCGAGCAGGCACGCGACTGCCCGCGCCAGACGACATTTTCGGAGGCCAAGCAAGCGGCTGGTCCGCCGCCGTTCCTCTGCGCAAAAGCGACGGATTCTCCGCTTCTTTGTAGTGTCGCGACGGGAAAGTGTAAAGTTCCGTTGCAAAGCGGGCGGTGCGGTCCGGTCTCCGCCTTTCCCGGTGATAATTGTTCGCGCGCGTGCGGACAGGCGCGTCGCTCGGACGCGGAGGGATTATCTCGTGAAGCTCCTCGAGAAGTGGACCCGTCTCTCTCGTCTCTCGCCCCCGCGGATCGGCTCCGCGCCGTTACCCGTGCCCCCGTGCGCCTCCCGTCTCGCGGGGCCCCGCGAAATCGCGAAGCTTTCACGGGCGGGTTTTACGCGAGACGCCCCCGGCCGACAGACATTCGTCGCGACCGTCGCCGTCCTCGTTCCGGTGCCCGGATCGCGTTCCCTTCGAGGCGTCTCGCTCGAGGACGCTGTCACCCCCGGGAAGAGGCGATGTCGCGCGATCGATAACCCGCGGCGCCCGATCTCGGGACGACGGCCAGATCGACGGGTGCACGTCGCTCCGCGCGAAATCGACGTACTCTACCCGCGGTTCTCTATATCATCATCTTCGCGAAGATCCTCGCGCCGACGGCGAACGGCATCTGCCATGCCGACGGCGTCCGCGCGCCGTGAGGCCGTCCGTCGTGCGTCGCGGCGCCGGGCGGCGATGACGAATTCGCTCGTCGTGCTTCCTCGCGTTCCTCGCCGAGGATAAGGCGACGCGCGGAGATCGCGTGCGCGAGTATACGTGTACGCTCCCCTGTGTACCACCGTTTGTGTGTGTGTGTGCGTGCGTGTGTTGCTGTGAGAAAGTAGAAGCGTACGGCAGCTCTTGCGTGGCGTTTTCTCCGCGAGCAGTCCTCGCGGATGGACTCTCTCCCGTGCCGTGCCGCGCGTGTACATACATACGTGCGGTGCGACGTGCGTCTCGCGCGTACATTACATTCGCCGCGTCGCCTCTCCTGCGCAGCGCAGCGGCGGCGGCCATTTTGAATCGATGAGTGCTCGCCGCGGCGGCGATTATCAACATCGCCGCGTCGCTACGCCGAGACCGGACGGTTTTACGCGTCGCGCGTCGCCGCCGTACCTCGACGACGTCGCCGCGCCACCCCGCGACTCCCGCCGTCGTGCGAGCAGCAGCAGCAGCCTCCTCGGCGGGCGCTCGTGTTGTCCGCGGGACGACGCGCTGTTATCGTCGTCGTCGTCGTCGTACTTAGAAATGGTACTGTCCAGCAGCAGCAGCCGGGCCGTCCACATGCGACAGGGAACGCCGACGTGCGCGGCAGCAACGCCGGAATCACCGGATGGATCCCGACCGTGCTCTGGAATTTCGCACTTTTGAGAAACGCGACCGTTACCCAGAGAAGAAGAGAGAGAGGAGCTCGAGGAGGAGAGGAAAAGGGAGGAGAAACGGCACGCGGTCGAGTCCCACCCGTTGGCGACGCGTCGATCGGTTCAAATTTGACATGTGACCGCCAGAGCGGTGTCGCGGTTTTACGTGGTTTTACGTAAGTTGCCTCCCGTGTACGGACGCACCGCTACGCGCGTTACCGTGTTCGCCCTGCTCGCGAAGGAACGCTTAAAATTAATCGAGTGCCGTGAGATCCTCGCGTACGTCCACCGTTTCGGCGACCCAAGTGAGGAGTGAACGTCGGAACGTTCTTCCACCCAGCTCCGTCGCGATCGATGACGTCGCGCGAGGGACAGCTGTGTCGCCGCGACGGTTGACAGCCCGAAGCTAACCTCAAACTTCGCGCGGGGTGGCGGCCGTCGTCCACGGGTTCTCGACGTGGCTGCCGCGGAGACGAGTGTCGCCCGACGGAAAGCGAGGGTACGAGCCTCTCCAACGGGAATCCCGCGATTCGATTCTCGGGGGAGATCAATCGTCGCGAGGAACCGTCGAGCCATCTTTCCCGTGTCGCGTGCGCGCGACGAACCGAGTGCGAAAATCTCGCGAAAACTCCGCGCCGCGTTACATTGGTGGATCGTGTGCGTGTTAAGTAAACCAGGAAGTCGTTTTTTGATCGAAACTTTCCTGGATCTCGATTGGATCCCGGATTAAGGACATCTATCTCGTCCTTTTTTAGCCCAGGTATACTTTCTAGATTAATGACATTCGCGTCTGTTCTCTAAATTGACTGATTGTGAGTTCCTAAATTGGCGGTTCATTGTCCTTTTCTCGGTGAAAATGAAAATCTAGACTGGCTGGTCCTTTTCTAGGTCGCGATCCTACCCTCTGTAATCCAAAAAGATACGAGGAGAAAAAAAGAACAATTCGATTGGAAAACAATTAAGAAACTCAGCGTCCTGCGTGAGCGTCCGGTGTGACCGGATTCGACGTCGACGTCGTCATCGACGCCTGTCATCGACACCGTTCTCAGCGTAAACGTGCTTCTCGTCCGACCGACCGACCGACCGAGACCGTCGTCGTCGTCGGTGCGGCGCAGCGTCTTCAATGCGGCAGTCGGCACGGATCGTTGACGAGCGGTCCTCGAACGGGTCCCTTTCGAGGCTCGATGGCCCTTGAGGTATAGAGAGAGAAGGGAAGAGATGACGAGGGAGCCATGAGCACCGCGGACACCGCGCTGTCAATCTCTATCAAGATGGCCCCAGGGCCGGAACACCGTCAGGAACCGGTAGCCCCTGACAAAATCGCCGAGAGCGACCGTGCCGTCGACGCCGACGCCGACGCCGCCACCGCCGCCGCTGCTGCTGCTGCCGATGTCGTTATCGATATAGAGAACGTCAACGTTACAACGACGACCGGTAGCGGCAACAGCAACAACAGTAACGACAACAACGACGACAACGACGATCATCCCGTCGCCGTTGCCGCCGTCGCCGTCACCGTCGACGTCGCCGTCACCGCCGCGGAGCAAACGTCGAACATCGAGATCGCTCCGGCTAATTTTGCCGCTGGCGCCGCCGATTCGATCAGCCAAAGCTCGCCGCCGGCGAACAGCGGCGCCGATAGCAAACAGGTGAGCGCGACCGCGTCGAGGAAAACGCGCCGGGACTCGCGTCGTCGGGGGAACCTTTCCCCCCTTTCCTCCAGTTCTCAAAGTTGTCGCGAGTACCTTGTACAACGAGAAGCACGCAGGATGGACACCTGGGGGATCTTTAAAATTGTCGAGAAGGTTCTTCCGAGACCTTTATCTCTGCGCGCCCTTTCGCGTCGGATCTCGCGTCAGAAAGTTATTTTTGCTGCCTAGGAATAACATCCGGGTCACGAGAAAACGATGCACATTGATTGACCACTCGGATCATTCGCTGCTCCAATTTCTTCCTCTTCTCATTTTTAATTGTGAAAGAATTGAATGTGATCTATATACGAGCTCTGATTAAAACTGATCAGGCATTTGATTGATTTGTTAAATTCTGATATATAATATTAGAATGATATTGGATCACGATCTCCTCTCTGAAAACAAACGATCTCCTTTCGCGTCACGAATTATTTATATCTATTTGGTAAATTGAATTACGAGTCTTCCGTCGCTAGAATTTTTCTCGTTCTTCTAAAATAGAATATCGGGACAGAGTATCGATATTGCAACGCGACACGAACAAATTTAAGTTAAGATAGCGCGCAAATATTTCACACGTTATATTTATCTCTCTTTATTTTAATGAAAAATTTGCGCGTTTATTATCGGCCTCGAAATCTGAATAAAGCTGGATAAAATCGCGTCGAAAGGTGAGAGGTCGTCGTATATCCTTTTTTTTCTATATTAGAAAAGCTCACGTCGCGCGGATCTCCATCGCGATTTGAGGACACATTCCTGAGGTTACGCTCCTGAAATGGCCGTGCGCTGGCCCTCGATAGAGCGAGGACGCGCGTCGCGCAAATACGTTCTCAATACCCCTTTTCGGCGTTCGATTAGCTCGCGCGATTTCTTTCAGGCAATTAGGCAATCCGATCGCGAGCTCGAACGTCCCATTAGCGCCGCCTCCGATTCTTGATTTACGCGAGTATTGCGTAATGAAGATCGGGGCTATTGTGTCGAATTTACGCGAAATCGATAGAGCGACCGTCGCGGTAGATTGAGAGAACGAATTATGCCGAGGTACGCGACAGAAACGAGGAATTAATGTGCAGATCCATCTCGCAAATTGCGCTATTTGTATGTCGGGTATACATATTTATTACTATGTTAAACGTTTACATTTTATTTATGATTAATAACACTGTCGGAAAGAAGCATTGTCATGTTTCCCTCTCTCCCTTCCCCCAGAAGATTACTCATCTCCTTGGTTCGTTAATTATAGCCTCGTTGTGTGTACCTTGTTTTTATTACCCCTCCGTCTCTTATTTTTCTCCCTCATTGTTCGCTGCTCCTTTCTCGCTTATCATTTTCGCCTTTATCGAAAAAGATAAGGGCCAAGTCGCTCGATCATTACGCGATGCATCAGGTGAATCAAGGTCGATTTTTCATCTTTCTAGAGATTACGTAAGATAAGAGATCGCGATCTTTATAACTTCGACTCTACGATTTTCCCGTTATCGATCCCGATTTTGGACCAAAACAAAATGAAGCTTTGATGAGGCTATAAATCGCTTTAATTAGTCAACGAATTCCGTGGTTACACAGAAAAGAAGAATATTCTTGATTTGAAAATATGTTTAGTTTCAACGTGGAAATCTTAAAATAAGATTATATTGCGTTATTATGTTAAACGATTATATTAAACGAAGAAAACACTTGCTTGAATAAAGCATTCAGATAGTTTAACAAAGAAAAAAATGTTGAAATAAAGAGTTGAATTATCGATAATCTTGCTTATATATAAGAAACAATTGTAACTTTCTTATAAGAATTTCAACTCTTTATTTCAACGTTTTTTTTTCTTGGTTGAACTATATAAATGCTTCATTCAAGCAAGTTTTCTTCGTTTAATATATTAACGCAATATTATATAATCGTTTAATATAATAACGCAATATTAATCTTATTTCAAGATTTCCACGTTGAAACTAAAAATGTCTTCATATTTATCTAGAATATTCCTTTTTTTTCTGTGTATTCGCGCACTGATTTCTGCTTTCTGTCTATCATACTTTTTCAATTTGCACATCCCGGAGACAATACACATTTTTAGGTCAAGTTCATTCGTTCGTCGCCTCCGATTGAGAGATCCTACTCAGGCAGCTCAGGCTCGCCTTTTTAACCAGTCTCATGCAAATGCTCCCGTAATACGACGCTCATTAATTACCATCCAATAATGGGCGTTTATCGCGCGATGCTCGAAAACCAATTACCATTATCATTATGTCGTTTGTCAATTTGTTCACTGCTCAAGTTTCATCTATCCGCCCCCGACGGAATTCGGCCCGGATTATTTTTCTCCGGGGGGGGGGGGGGGGGGGGCGATCTTTCAATAAGAAATGTTAAAAATCCGTGTACTTAGATGCTTCTCAAAGAGAAAGATACAACAGGTATAGTCCGTGTGAATGGTAAAGTCTTAAAAAGAAAATGGACGTAATGGAGTGGACTGCATCATGACGGAAAGCATGACACGGCAAAAGAGAGCTGGCTTTTCATTATTTTGGATTCCAATGGCAAAGATAATCCGACGTGATTCATCGACGCGATAAACTCCAGAACGGCCGCGGCCGGTTCGCGCTGGTTGCGCTGTTATTTTTTCGAATAGCGTTTCGCGTCGATCGCGAATCGACACGCGCTCGAGTGTGGGGCGTCCTTGCACATTTCTCACATCGACGATGAATGGTTTATCGAGTTGCGTTCTCCGCGGGCACCTCGGGGAGGACATCGCCGAGCCGTGATTCGCGTACGAGCGTAAAAAAAAAAAAATCGTTAACCATCAGAGACGATCGCCGGAAGAAAGGGATATTCTCTCGCTAATTCTCGTCGCGAAATTCGACAAAGAACGTATATTTAGGACCGAGTGCGGCCGTTCGATTCTCAATCCCGGACAGCCATCGCGTGCACGTCTGTATGTATGGTACAGTGTGTACACGCACGATCCTCCAAACAGAGAAACTCGCTCGAGTACGCACGCGTGATCGTCGCGAACAAGAGCGTGTGCCGTCGCTCGGTGCCGTTCCGTTCCGTGACAAATCAGATTTCGTCGCCGCGGACGCATAACAACAATTTGTACGTATTTCGCTCGCGACGCGACGCGACGCGACAGGCGGGAACGAAGATTTATCTTCCTCGGAGCGCGAGGCTCGATCGCGCCGATCTTCTCCAAATTCTCGCGTTGAAAATCGAGATGAGACGCGCGCTTTTGTTTTTTGTTTTTGTTCCTTTGTTTTCACTCCATTTTCACTCGTGAATTATCGACGGGGGAGTGTGACGGGGGGAGAGTAAGAGAGAGAGAGAGAGAGAGAGAGAGAGCGAAAAGGAGCGGAACGAGAGCTATTTCGGGGAGGCCGCGTGGCGCTCCTTCAATCTTCTTACGCCCCTGGGCCCGAGCCGTGCTCAGTGTAATGGCGGCGGCCATGCTGGGAAGAGCGCGCCGCGCCCGCTCGTCGCAGTAGCTTTCAAAAACCGGGACCCCCCGTCGTATCGGCCGACGACGACGACGTCGACGTCGACGTTACTCCTCCGTTCGTGAAGGCGACGACGACGCCGCCTGTGCACGTTCATTCGTAGAGCCCGGGGAGCCCCCACCGTCCACGGGCTCCGAGATGCGCGACGTTCGTCCGCTCGCGTGTTGAAAAACCGACGGCGGCAGAGGCGGCCGAGTCGCGAAAGTGCAATCTCGAAGCGAACGAGCGAGCGAGCGAGCGAACCCGGCCGTCCGTGTGTCCTCTAAAAATACAAATTCTGCGCCGGCATTGCCCCAGCGGATTTTTTCTCCACCGCCTTCCGCCGTAAGTCACCCTGATATCGCTCTATCTCTCTCGCTCTATCTCTCTCTTTTCTCTCTCTCACTCTCTGTCCGTGTCTCGCCTCTCTATCTCTTCTCTCTGTCTCTCGGAGTTCACGTCTTAATTAACTAATCGCTGGAGCGCTATCGATCTCACGAATGGCCCGCGGATCGGACTCCGCGGTTTCCGTACCGTCCCCGACGACGGCCGGCGCGGCGGTCCGGTCGCCGATTTGCTATACGTAAGTCGCCCCGTCGATCGTTCTCTCCATCGTCGTCGTCGTTGTCGTCTCTGTCTGTCTCTTTCTCTCTCGCGCACGCACAACACCCCGCATAAGAAATTGGGGCTCCGTGACGATTCTCGTTCATGTCATTGAACGTTAGACGAGTTCGCCGAACCAACGTTGTATCGTTGTCCCGAGATCTCCCCTCGCCTCTCCTCGTTTCTTCACCCCGCTCTCCGTCTCTTCCCCATCTCCCCCCCCCCCCCCCCCCGCCCCGCGTCACTCACCGTCTTCGTTTTCGCCTTTCCGACGCTTTGTCCGTCGGTTCATTTCTCCGTCACTCTTTTTCGGAAACTTATATATCGAATTTCCCCGTATACGAATAAACGTAACCTGTCTCGGGAGTTCGGAGCGTGCTCGAGTGCGTATACCTACGCTTTTTCCGCACCCGGTATAACTACGCTGGATAAAATCTGGATTTTCAGTCGAGCGACGTCGATAACGGCACGCGTATCTCGTCGACGCATTTTATTTTTGACACTAATTGCCGCGTGCACGAGCTGTGTACGATTCCATGTGGAGTCTTGTTTCATCTGCTTAAATTCGTGGGCGAGCTAATTGGTTATGTCGGCGTGTTAAGAGGGTCTTATTGAGAATGAAAATTGATCGAATTGCTTTAGATTGATTGTTTACATAGCGTTTTGGAAATGGCGCCTGAATATGTGTGCGTATATTATTATTTATGTAAAAAGATATATATATAATATATATATATATATATATCTACATATATACATGTATATATACATGTATACATATATGTACACTCATGTTACATGTATCTTTTTAAAAGATAAACAAGATATATATATGCACATATATATACCTTTTTTATGCTTCACAATGTGGTTGCTATAAGCCTTACACAGATCCAATAAGAGAAACCTTAAATTCACTCTCTAGGGATCTATCAATACATCTGTTCTTATCCAGCTCGCATGCGAACTAATTCCTATCGCAAAACTGTTTTAACATTGTGACAATGTAGATGATACATGTTTTTCACAATGTATTTTCTATTAAAATTAAGAATATAGATACCAGATGATATATTGTTTAAATAGAAGAGAAACTTAGGAATCTTATAATAACACTTACTTAAAATATATTTACCTTTGACCAATTGTAAGATAAGTTAGGAAAGCTCTAAGAGAAATAATCAGTACAGAGTTTCTTGCATAAATGACGTAATTTTTTCAGTTGTTCTCATTTTTAGGAAGAACCACCAACTTTGTCTACGCTAAATGATAACGAGTTACGGGCTTTACTGGATGAAGCTATAACATACAAACGTCCGAAAGATCGGGAAGGAAAATCTAATCTTTTTAAAGTACGTACAGGCTTTGAAATTATGTATTGAACATAAAAATGCTATTGCGTTAAGATGTATAGAATGATATGTGTGCTTTGTAGGAACTTTTGCAAGAGGCAGAGGCGGATGAGACTGAGGAAGGCCGTAGAGTGATATCTAATTCACGCTGTCTTCCGGGCTCAAATCGCAGAAGACATAAACGGGAGTCTGTGTCCGAGCGTTTGACACATGGCGGATCATTGCAGAATTTAGCACAGCCTATAGCTTCAGAATTCGATAGTAGTTTTGCTTATCTGACGTCTAGTTCGTGTCATACTTACGGAAGCAGTAGGAGAAAGAATAAAAAATACACAGGACCCAGTGTCTCTGCTAGACAGAGAGAAGGTGGATCATTGCCGTCGAATGTAAATGCATCGCATAACCTTGCTTCTTTGGCTAATTTAGATCTAACATTCGATAAGAAGGTATTTATCATTAAAATTAATAATGATCATAAATATAAATATCTTTGTCTTATTAGTGCATGTAGTGAATTATATAAAAAAATTTCTTTGAAAGACATCTCATGGTCATAAGATTGTAACTCCGGTGAAAATTTAAGCAACATATTGGCAACTTTTTTATCTGTTTGTGAAGAAGAGCTTCTACGAGGAACGGTCAGCTTATGACTGGACCAATAAGGAAAAATCCAAGTCTCTAGACAAACCGTCATACACCAGTACAAAGAAAGAAGAGAAGGAGAAAGAAAAAAAGGAATTGAAAAGAGACACCGCTGGTAGTTCAGGCGAGGGAGAATCTGAAACACGAGAGAAACGAGCCAGCAAAGGAAAATACGGAACAAATGAGATGCTGGAGTCAGATAATCCACCCCCGGAATATAAGTCGGATTACATGGTCATCGACTTGGGCGATGTTGAGGTAAAATATCTCGTAAAATATCATTTGTGCTAATTGAACTCCCCGTGATCCTTAGCCTCTAGAGGCGTCGTGTGATCTCTTCTGCATATATCTGTAGTATGCGTCTTTTTATAGTTTTACGCTGATATATGGGAGATATAGTTTTAATGTCGATTCCGAACGGCTCTATTAGGGGAATTTTCAGAGTAAGATTCTCTCGGTGATTTGCCTTTCGAAGCTAATTGATATACAAAGAGAATTTTTCGTTAAATTTTATTGCAAATTTTTACTATACCTCTTGTAATCTTGGCACTATACATATATTACCGGTTATATAGGAATTTTTCAAATATATATAAAAATTGCTTTAACGTTTTATAAAATGTGTTTCTAAATTTTTTAAAAATTTGATAGCGTTATTTATGTATGTCTAGTAAAAAGTTTCTTTATATTTATATTTATTTCTTATTTATATTTATATTTATTTAAACTATACTTATATATTGAAATATTTAATAAGCAAAAATATATTGAAATATAAAAGTGCGCTTGTGTGTCAAAAAAAAACAATTTCAAAAGCCACGCATGAGTCATTCGTGTTTGTTAGTAACTTTTATTCATTTATTGCTGCTTGAAAGCCGATTGACGATTCGTATCATCACTGAGGGATAACCTTTTTATCAGAAAGCTTTTTTTAGAGGGGATCTATTCTCTGGAATAAAAACGGTTTTTTTTTTTTTTTTAGATTTAATAGGTTTTAAATGGCACGGGAATGACACATACCGCACATATGGTATTGCAAGGTTAACAAATAAGGGAAAATGTTACAAAAGAATTTAAAGTGTCAAATTGTACAATTATCATCATTTTTTGGTTAAATTTTAAGAGAGAATTCATTCCGCGTGTATGTATATGTGCGTATAAATATTTCAATCGGTTTTTTATTTCAACGCTATATTTTAATAACGAGAAAGATTATTTTATGTTTTGATACAAAGAAAATATTTTGGTGAAGGCAGAAAGGCGTATGACATTTAAGAGGGATATATTTTTTTAATATATTGCAGGTAGGTGCTATCAGTGAAAGAAATGTCGGATCTACGGCAAGTGGGATTCAGAGGCCTCGCTCGTTAGACACTGAAAATGATGAAGGGACTGAGTTGAAAATTATTGAACCGCGCAAACCGATCCATTATGTCACACGGGCAACTTTCGATATAACACAGACACCTGTGGACACCACTATAGAGTTTCCTATACGTGATCATAAACCAGAGAAATCAAAAATGTCTGTTAATGGTACAGAGGTGACGGGGGGATTGTTTCAACCACACAACAGCGTAAAATGCAGTATAGGTGGGGCTTCAAATAGTTCTAGTACTAGCCAGAGCAAAATCGTACCCAGTTTATGCTCCGTAATGCCGGCATCTTGGCAAACGCAAAATATAACAATGGGTAAGAATGACATTTTAATATATGTATTTTATGTGATGCTTGATGTATTAAACTTTTGAAAGATTTTTTTATGGATATGTTAGAATGTATGTGCGTTTTATCCGAGTCTCAAAATTAATAGTTATTTATTGCAAACTAAAATACGTGACTTGCACACAGAAGGTCCCAGGTATGCAACGCAGCACATCACGATGAAGGATCCATCCGTATCGGGGGAGAAGAAGTCGTTAGACGAAAACGGAAACGCTGTACAGACATATAACGGTGAACGGAAGAAGCCCAGGAGAAAACACACTCAGGAACATAATGTCAAAGTTTACAATGCCGAAAATGTCGAGGGCCATCGTAAGGATATCGTCGAAGATATTGACAGTCTAATTAACTTTATTGAGAATAAGGAATCCAAGAGCAAAAAGGGGAAGACCGGTAATCCCGTTAGAGTGAAGATTAGTTCCGGCACAAAACCGAGAACCAGAGAGAAGGATACAAAGAGAGAACAGTTGCCTTCCAAGTTAAAAAAATCTAATTCCCTAGAAGAGATCTCGAAGACAAAATTAGAGGATCTCACGACGGAGAAAAGTGTTAGCTCCAGCGGTGCCAGCAGCGTGTCCAGTCAACATGGTATTTGTGTATATAAAGCTTTTAGACATGATTTATATGCATCTTTCTTAATATACTGTTTTATAATGATAGGCGTAAATATAGCATTACGACGCCCGAAACAAAGAAGCACCGGAGATGCGACAGTTGATAGTCGAGGCGACAGGCGATCCTGGGGGACAGAGGAAGGTCAGTCGATATATTGCAATGACACGGGAGAAGATTACACGAGCCGTCGTAATTCCAACAAAAAGATTAATCCGGAACCGGAGCATGAGACGGAATTTCTGGTAGTTACGAAGAAGAAGAAGAGCAAGAAACAAAGAAGAAGCGCCAGTGGCGGCAGGGCGCAAAACCTGACGACATCAGGATCGTATCTGCAGAATTCCAGAGGATTCTCTAACGACTATAGGGCACCTCTTTCTCCCGAACTCCGAAGAAAATCGGCTAGCAGTATGCCTCCGAGGTAATTAGACAAATAATTGCAAATATATAACAAATAATCCGACTTAAAGATTATAATGTACAAATATGTTGTAATTCTTTGCAGCGACAAGTCGGCAGATAGTAGCGATTTGGATTCAGTCCACTCGTTGCCGGTTACGTCAAACACCTCAAAGCACAATTTGGCCAAAGTTGCAACATCGTCGGGCGGCACTCCGCAGGCGAGTTACGCGGACATAGCGCGCATGGCTACTATCAACATGTCACACAATCTGACCATGTCCGCCATGCTAAATACGTCCTCGTGGCCCAGTGTTCCACCTAAGACTCCTTCAGAACCGGATAAAGTGCCTCAAGATTATTATCCGAGTCTGGACGAGTTGCAGCATTCGGAGAGGAAAGCTAGGCAGCAACAGGCCCAATCGAACCATGCAGCAGCGAGTCTAGGTCTGGCTTTCGAGAAGCCACTTTCGCCGACTTTGACAAAGAAAAATTCTTCAGATCGAAAGAAAGCTGAAGCTCAGGAAGAGGCCATCAATAAGAACATCCAAGTGTTTAAATATGTGCAAGATATCGAGAAGATGCACGAAAGCCTAACGCAAGCAACAGAACACAAGGAACAGAAACATGCAAGTTCTAGCAATTACAGCCCGAATTCAAACGAGACTACCGCGACAAACGCCGTAACGCCAAGATACAATAATAATAGTACAACGATGAATTATAATCCAGTCGATACCGATAACAATCCTAATTGCACCGTCAACAATAAAGATTCTGTTACGCTTCCACGAGCCAACAATCCTCGCGCTCGTAGGAATTACGTACACAGTAATCAAAATATACAAACTCAGGGAATGCACGAAGAGCAACACGTTAAAAAGCCTGCGTCTTCTTATCATGACGAGGCAGTCAAGAAATCGCATAATACCGACGTCCTGCAGTCTGAGAGCAGCAGGACTAATAATCCAACGAGCGCGTCGCACGACACAGACGCGCAGAAGTTGAAGACTGCGAAACCTACGCAGGACTTGCAGAGCATCGAGCCCGAATCGGGAAACAAGACGACCAGCGGCGATCCAAGGACAGCGAGGATCGCGAAGGAATATCAGAACACTGCGATGAAGCACGATGCGGCAAAAGTGGGAGTCTGTCAACTGCAAAACTCGAAGCAAGATAATCAGCAGCGCGACGACGCCGAGAGCAAGAAGGCGAAGTCGCAGAATGTGCAGCCCGATAAAGACCAGTCGCAAAGACCGTCCGCGGAGACGCAGCAAACGAAGAGTTCGACCCCTAGACCCGCGGTGATCCTGTTGGACGAAACTTCCTCGGACATCGCGAAGAACAACAATCTGCCGACAGAACTCACGTTCGGCTTCGAGATAAACGAGTTGCTGCTCTCGGAGGATAACGGCAACGAGGAGACGACTCTGACGATCACGGCGAACCCGGCTTTTCCCCCGGCCGTACCGCCGCTCGTCAATAAACCGCCGCCCAACAATTTCGAGAGGAATCCGCCGTTGTTCGCCGAGAAACCCGTGAGATACGACAAGTTCTCGTCGAATTATCACATGCAGCAGCCGAACGCTCACGTGACACCGGCGAACGCTCATCCCGTGACGCCTGTGCATCCGGTCATTGTGCAACCGTTGCCGTACATGAGCTATCCCACCACCAGATTCGCGCCACCCACGTATTTGCCACCGCCGCCTCCACCGCCGCCCGGAATTATGGATAACTTTCACCCGCCTAAGGAAGATTTCTCCATGCTTTACGTAGCGCCCGAGGAGGAGCTGAATGTGCAGACGTACAACCACGATAAGATCGTGTCGTTCGTTGGTTTAGGTAAGATACACCATAACATCTCCGAACTTAACCGAGTTATTCAATGCCCTGTTCCTGCTATATTGCTCATTCCTTGTACTTACTGCTCTTGTTTCTATTTTGTTAATAGCATGGGATGCTGTCATGAGAGAAATGCCAGTGACAACCGGCCGTATACAGTTTTATAGCGGACAGTGAAGTGAGAAAGTTTTCGACGCGCCGAAGGCAATAAGCAATGACAGTAACTTTTGTACTGGTAAACCACTTCCATTGCAAATAGTTAGTTCGATGAGTCTCGGTCACGTTGATACGCGAGATCAAGTACTTCTACGTGCTGCGTGCACGATTGCTCCTTTCGGAACGGTTAAAGTTTGTTCGGAGATCTTGCTTCTTTGAGTCGATCGCTGAGTCAACGCGCGAGATCGATGGAGCCGAGTGGTGCAAAGTGTGCCTCAAGAGATAATAATAGCAATGTACATATAATCAGTCAACAAAAACGGAGGGGAAAAAAAAGGATAAAGTGTATATTCCAAGTAATGTACATTGTACTTGCGTAAATTTCTAACGATGGTGACCAGTCGCAGAACTTCAGTATTGACAATTTTAGGAACGTTCGATCGGAAAATATCTCTTTTTTGGGAGAGAGATGTATCCTGTCTTTTTTTTAGTGAAGGAAACTTCCAGCGTACGAGCCACGTGTGTATATACGTCAGACATCTCTATAAATTTTTGAAGATTGTCTTGATTTATATAACCGATGTACAATTGTAAGAAGTGCATGAAAGAAAACGCTACAAAGAGATATGGACTTGTAATAACCAGGTCTACCATGAGAGGCGAGCCTCGATGGAAAGATCTCGTACATCGACAGTGGTATCTCCTGGTGCCTTTGGAGTCACGAATCTTTA
Organism: Leptothorax acervorum; assembly: GCA_035220615.1. Taxonomy (NCBI): domain Eukaryota; kingdom Metazoa; phylum Arthropoda; class Insecta; order Hymenoptera; family Formicidae; genus Leptothorax; species Leptothorax acervorum. Next base: position 476,162 of record JASTWQ010000129.1, on the reverse strand, counting down.
GGCAAGTCAATGGAAGTGTTGAAGAAGTCTGCGCTAATCACATCGAGTCGAGAAATCTATGAGAAGTATCGTAAAACATCTGTAAGTAGTTTCGAACTCTCGAACTGGGACGATCTTAAATCGACATCATGGAAGATTATGAACCAACGGGTTATGATCGGTGAGCCGAAATATTACGAAGGTCAGAATATATACAGATATTGTACTTTACTCGATAAATGCAAAATTAAGGCGTTCGGACTGTAAATGAAAGAGATGTAAATGCGCGGTTGTGTAATATATCGAAATAGCGTGGTCGACTTAGAACTCAGAGTGGCTGCTTCTTCCAGTTGTGGAGCATTCGATAGCTTAAAATAATAGGGGGAAAAAAGATGGTCACTAACTGAGTTTCGAAAGCGTCAAAGTAAGCTCAAAGTCTGGTCAAATGTCTGTGAAGATAGAATGCTGAATGTATCGAAAAACGTTAAATTTTTACACAGACTTGCTTATTTAATAAAAATAACTGATAACTATTCGTAATGATAACTATAAGAAGATGCTTGTGATCATAAGTAAATATACAATGGTGTGAATGCGTGTGCGTAATTTCGTGTAGACTGTGTAGACGCGTGATTGTGAGAGTGAGATTGCTGTTCGATTTGATAGGAGGCATTGTCCCGGGAATGCACGAAGGTAATCCGTGTGCACTATATTAATTCGTATCGTTTGCTCATTAAATGTAACTTCGACTTTCATAAAGCTCCACACGCGAGATACGTTCCCAGTTCCTAAGCTTTCGTTTCGTCGAATTTTCTTACCAACAAACGACGATCCGTCAATTTTTGAAACGCGCGGGGATCTTGTGTTTTCCTTCCTTGTTTTTGAGGCATTAATTTACAGGCGTAAAAAGAAAACGTGCACGCGTTACCATTTCGAGGTATATGTAGAAGAAAGCATATACGTACTGTAATATAATATATGTATATACGAAAGTACATATACGGGGGTGGATCTCCGAATCTTTTAAATTAAACAGGAGGTGAAAAAGAAAAGATATATCTTAAAGCCGTATCTTAAATTCGTATGCCTGTAAATGCCTAAAAAAAAATTGAGCCTAAGAGAAATAATAACGCATGTAATGCTGCTTTTAACTACTGTAATTATATGATTTTTAAATGTAAGTCTATGAACTTCTGTAACCTCAGGGGACACTGCTGGTACGCGGTATCGTGCTCCGAATATTACTAAACGGATTAAATATTAAAATAATCCCGTTTGCGTTTAAAAGCTAACTTTAGTTGCATCTTTCAACTCGTTTCGCGATGCCTTGTCGCCGGGGCGCGAAAACACATTCTAATAATCATTATCATTTGATTATTAACGTTGTTTCTCGCATTACGAAACAACACGAGAATAAAAACCTTCGTACAGCAGTCTCATACATCTATATGGAGAACAGAATGAGTGGGTTGCGAATCGTGGAAACTTATCGCCTTCATAGGTAATGATAAAAACAAATTATCATAGATAAGTTTTCATATGAAAGCATGAAAGTGTACTATAGTATTATAACGCGAGTTAATTATGATTAATGAATTAATATTGGTCAAGTTTGTTATATATCGTTCTTTCTTTGCGAAAATATCAAAATTGTGTAAAAACGAAAAAAAAGATAGTCGTGCTCCGTTGATAATTTTCATTTTTTTGTCCAGTATGTAGGAGATAGTTCCAGCTGGAGGTACAGCTTTCGAGATAAGCGTGAAATCGAGATATTTAATTGTACGACGCAAGCGTTTATCGCGCGTATCGGAGAAGTAACTCGGAAAAAAAGGGTACGACCGTAGGCCGCAGCTAAAATATCCGTTACGGACTTGACGAAGTGTCCCGAAGGGTCTCTCTTTCCTTTTTTTTTTTTTTTTTTTTTTTCCCTTTCTTTAGAGGGCAACTTCGCTGGAGACACGTTTACGACGTTACGTTGACTGTGCCAGACGCCTCTACCTCTTCCTTCTTTTTTTCCAATTATCACGTTTTACATTCAGTTGCCGATATCGACGTTACATTCCAAAAGTGCAATCGCGAGAGCCGCCTTTCCACTCGTTCGACCGAGAGAACTTTCCTTTAATCTCCCCCTCGTGCTCCTCCCAGATTCTTCCCCACCCCGCGTATGTTGCTCCAACGGAGAATGTGCTGGTCGATTTCTTTTCTTTTCTTTTTTTTTTTACTTCCTTTTTACTCCCATTTCCTTTTTATTTTTTTATTTTACACACACACACACACACACACACCACACCTTTCGACATGCTGCACACTCGTGAACAATCTCGTAGTTATTACTTTGACTGAATCGCCTGAGCAGCTCACGGACGATACCTCTTTCCGAGCTACTTTTACTCGACACGCGAAGATACTACGATTTACAAAAAGAAAAACACAAAAAAAAAAAACAAAAGAAACAGAGTCAGGTGCTCCACTCGCCTTAAATGCAACCGAATGCAGTCTCAGCCTGTGCCATGTTGACCGGTTCAAATGGCTAAGTGATAAGAGTTCGCGAAGACTAGTGCAAATGTACTTGTGGAGAAGGACTTAAGCGAGGGAAGAAAAAGAGAAGGAAGAGAAAGAAGATAGGACCATTTAAAAAAAAAAAAAAGAAACTGTGTACATAGCGAGTGTGGGGTGGCAACTGCGCCAACCATGTGTCGCACATGTAGAGTATACATAATTAACATTTTTTCTTTTTTCTTCATTCGATGGACATACACGCGTGGAAACGCGCGGACGTTCTTTTGCGGACCGGCCGGGACCGACTTTTGTCTCTTTGATCTGCATCACGCGATCAGGATCAGGCGATTAACGACGAGTAGAACGCAACTCGAGAGAAACGACGAGACGACGAGGAAGGAAAGAAGCGACGAGCGAACACGGAACAAAGAGAAAAAAAAGAAAAAAAAATCCACAAAAAAGGAAAGAAAAGCTAAGTTACACATGAATACCCGTACGTCCCCCCCCCCCCCCCCCCTCTGCCACCCCCTTACTGTTTTCGTTTATAAGCGTTTATGAGAAGGAATAAATATATGTTTATTTTCTTTCGATCTGCATCTGCATTCATTCACAGAATCTGTTTTAGCGCCCCGGAAACGCCCGAGGTGTTTCGCCCTCGAGTCCTAGCTCGGGTTTCGCACAGGTCCCTTTTAATCTTTTCGGACGCTTTTCCCGTCGCCCTGTTCCGGCACATCAGCTGTGACAACTAGTTAAGTTAATTGCTCGCTCGCGCGAAAACGCGAGATGCATCCGGATCCGATTGTACCTGGCAAGCCGATTGTCTCGTGACTACTTCCGGAGATAGTCACGCGCCAGCTAGCCGTTGTTCCCGGACGGAACGCAGAACGAGAAGCAAAAGTAACCGCCCCGACGCGATGGTCTCGAGGTAAATCAGTTCGACTAATCCCCCGATGCTGGTCCCGCGCCGCTGTACAATTTGTTACTCGATAACGAAACGATCCTCCTCTCGTATTGTACATACGACGCTGTATGATATAACATTGTATGATTATTACCAACGCTACGGCAAAATTATCCAATTAAGATTACAATTAATGCCGCTATTATTAGTGAGATAATAAATGACGAGAGTGAGTGAGTGAGAGAGAAAGGGAGAGTGAGATATTGTGTGTATCGAACTATAAGATCCAGCGTGCGCGTGAAAGGCTGTGCTGTCCAGCTGCAAAACTCTAACGATGCAAGTGTGTCTGTTGCCAAAGTTTCCCCCTTTCGCGAGTGTGCGAGGTACGGTGATATCTGATTGTCGAGGTCGTAATCGCATCGTCGAGCTTCGTCCCGGGGTGGCAAATCAAAAACCCGCGCTCGTCGCCCCTCCGGGGTGGAAGCGACGCGCTGGACTTTCCTCCTCTCTTCTCGGGACTTCGCGGACTGAAGCTACACGAAGAGAGAAGAAAATCGCTCGCAGTCTCGTCTTCGTCCGTTTAATCTCGGCGACGGCGAAGATTCACGTACAGCTTTCAGCTTCCTCTTTCATTTTTTTTTCTTTACCGAATTTTACTCGGAATCGAGAGTCTTCAAAGACTCCGCGTGTTAAATCTGTCTTAACAGATCGCTCGGGAGTACAGCGATTCTCTCTGTACGCGTGTCCGAGCGTTCGCAGAATTATCCGGAGAGGGGCGACTTTCTTCCGAGGCTTCTTTCGTAAGGAGATTAACGTTCCATTAGGATGTTAATATTAAGACGTCGAAGCCATCCGGCCCGCGTCAGTCCGGACAAGACAGCGAAATATCGCCTGCGCGCTATATGCTTTCCGTTAAACGACGACAGATTGTTAAGGCACCACCGTACGAGAGGGAGAATTGTAACGTTGAGCTCGAAATAATCGGGGGGTAAAAAATCCGGAGGAAAAAAAAATAAATCGTTACGAAGGAAGCGAAGAGATATATCACGATTTATTCTCAGGTGACGTATTCACACGCACGTGTGGCTTATTATTTTGTTATTAACTTGTCGGATATACGCCGAAGCTATCATGGACCACGGGTGTGAAGGGTCGTTCGGAATCGTTGCCATGGAATGTGAAAGAATATTCCGAAGTATGTGTATGAATGAGAGTGGCAGAGAGAAAGAGAGCGAGAGGGAGAACGAGGGAGTGGACTGAACAATTCGCTACTTGTGCGAGAGAGAGAGAGAGAGAGAATTCCAACCCTCCCCGCGGATGTAGTGAGAGAGGAAAGCGTGTAGTGTCCGCCATTTGGCCTTTATGCTGTCTTACTTGCGATTTCGTACAAGCTTTGCGTGCAATACTGTGATAAAAGAAAACAGAATGAGTCGTTCTCTATTTCTCTTCGTCCTTTCTCCTTTATTGAAGCGCATTCACGTACAATGTGAGACCGGCGCACGTATATAAATATATATATATGTCGGGATATGATCGCCTGTTTTCAACCGGTCCCTTAAAGCGAGTCGCAAATTTCCGTTTTTTTCGCGTACCATTTATTTCCGATATACATGCGCGATATACATTTCGAATTTTTGTCTGGTACAAACTCGACGATCGATTCATCGTGGCCTATCCGGTTCTTCTTTCCGCAGCGATCGCTCTCGCGGTCCTCGCGAAATAATTAGTTTAAGATTACGTGGATTAGACAAGTTAACTTTCGACGAGTCTGTGTTGGATAATCACATAATTTGTACGGACATTCGGACGCATTAGCTTCGTACTGCCATCGCATTGACATATTTGTTCCTAATTGTTGCATCGCAAGTTAATATAAGTTAAGTTTATATTGTTTGTTACATATAGATATATTGTGAGTAAAGCGGTGTTAGAGTTATTAAAAGCGTGTAAAAACTGAGATAGCATAATCTCAGTTCCATAGACAGTGGATGATACTTATTATCTCTTCGATATTTTACGTAAACTTCCAAAATGACTATAATAATAACAATCCCGCGACAATCGCGCGTCAACGAAACGAGGTTTCGGCAAGGCGTCGTGGTCATTAGCGCGTTTAAGGGGTGGCGATTCGAAACAGGCGGTTCTCCTGAGAAGGATAAAAATATATCCATTCTATGCGCTTCGCGCGATTATTTTCCGAAGCTAAGCGATAGATCGCTAGTTTGGCGTGTTATTTTGCATCCGCAGAGGCTACGACCTGTGAATAAATGGTTTTTGTTGAAACGATTGATTGTCGGAGTGTGTGAAAAAAAAATCCTGACGTCTGCATCTCGATATACCATAATGTAAATAATAACGATATTGCCGAAAAGAAACTACCTGCTTCTCCATCTGTTGCATACTACCACTTTTTTGGAGAAACTCTTCGTTTTTAACTTTTAAGCTAATCAAGAATATGGTACGTTCTGTTATAGGCGTAATTACGATTATAACAGGATGGATATTACGCGTTAGCAGATATTCTTTTCTCACATATTTTCTTTGAAGACGTATCAGCAGAATGTATTTCGATTTCAAGGTAAGTTTATTACAAAAATGGCAGAGCTTAAAAGTATCATAAATTTACGATACGGAATTATCTTAATCATGCTATTAACAGGTACATAATATAATATATATATACATATATGCATACATATTACATTACAGTACACGTTTTACAATCATTGTACCAACTTTCTGTAGCTTTTCAACGTTTTTTCCTGAGTCTGCGGTTGGTTACATCGACAATTGTTAGGAAAACTATTGACCGTGCTACGCGTAATCAGTTCGAAACAAAGATATGTTAAAATAGTAACACTGGATTTGTTTCGTTTAGCTGCGCTTTCTTACGCTTTTCATTTTTTAACTATTTATTTTCAGAGAAAAAATGAGGATAAAAAATGGTAAGCAAGTGCAGCTGAAAATTACAGATCTAGTAATGGTATTAGTCAAGTGTAAAGTAGAGAATCCACTACTCCATGCATTGCTCCTTCTGATGTACACCATATCTCCTTTGTAGCTCAGCCTCCATCGCCTGCAACTGTTCCCTACTCTGTTCCTGTGTCATCTGCTCCATTAACTCGTGATTATACGTGGAGTGCAACATTAGAGCCAATACACCGGCTCGCGTCGCCATGTTCGACCGGATCTGCCTCTCTTGCTCTACGAGCTCGTCGATTTTCAGCCACTGCCTCACCCTCTCCATATCGATCTCCGCTCGTCGCAGCTTCTCCCACATGTAGTGCCTTACGCAACTCTTCTTAGGCGCGCGACAGAATTCACCCGTGGTGTCGAACACGTTCGTAACCAAGGGGCAACCGCATACCTCGGTGTCTCCGATCTTCGGATCCTTGCAATGCTCGGGGCATAGAACGCGCAGTCGCTTGCAGTAAGTCCTGTTACCAGGATTATAGAAATCGCAGAACATCACTTGGCCTTCGATGCGCGTCTTGAAGATCGAGCCGAAGGATGCTTGTGATTCATACTGAAAAATACAAGCCAAGTAAGCATTTTTATTTCGAAAGAAAACTTATTTCATAAAATAAACCATTCGACTTGTTAACTTGAATGAGAGACCAGGAAAGATGATAAATGCACAATATTTGAAGTTTACATAAATGCTCCCATTAGATACTCGTAAACCGAAGTGACCTGTGCGATTTTCTGTAACATAGACCTTGTAATACCTTATTGAAACATTTTTCCATGTGTTTAACGGCAGTTCTCGAATTGACTTCGTGGCCGCACGTGATACAGTACATGCTGCTCTCCGTGTCGTCGTTGTCATCCACCTCGGCTTGCGGATCGATGGACGCGTGCTTCGCGCGTTCGACAATACGATCCAACTCGACGTGCCTCTTTTCCAGCTCTTGCAGTATCCTACGGACGTCGTGCTGCTGCTTTCTCACGGCTTCCAGGGCACGTCTGTTGTTCTGCTCCGCGATGCACGCAGTCAACGACCATTCTTGTATCCGCTGCGGTAGTACCTGGTAGATTCTGCTCGTCGCCAGCTTCAGGCCGCAATCGTCGGAGCAGTATTTGCTACCGGGTCGCGACTGCTTCGTGCATGCGGGTCCATAGCAGTGGCGCGGCGGCTCTAAGTACTCGTTCCTGTCGTTACTCGAGTCCCTCCTCCGCCTCTTGGTCAATTTCGTTCCCTTGTTAAGACTTTTCGAAGGTTTCAGCGGATCGCCCACTATGCGGCAGGTACGTTGGATACATCTGAGCTTCAGTCGTATCGAAGGTCCAAATTTCTTCAGATGCCTATATGTATGAGATCCAAGATTAATTCTCCAAGCAAGACTGCTTCGCACACAAATTATGGCTCTGTCGATCGTTTCTTCGTATGTTACCTGCAAGCATCACACTTTCCACAATTTTCCGTACGCAGGCATCCTGTACATTCTCCGCAACGCTTGGAAGATTTCTTTTCCACGCTGGGGCCCCATGGCGCGTCGTATTCGTATCGATGTCCCCTGTCCTTCTCCTTGTACTTCTTATGTTTCCTGTCATCTTGGTCAGTCCTGCGTGGCTTGTATCGCGTTATCAACGTCGGATCTTCTTCTCTACAACGCTGCGTACAATAATCAATTAGATCGACTTGCCTTTCATTGTTACTTTTAAAAGATTCGCTCATTTGAAAGACTTGCTTACAACACAGAAAAATTGTTTTATGTGCTTCGCGTCCTTCTCAGTTATGTTTATGCAATCACCATGGTACCATTCCTCGCACGCGTCGCATCCTCTAAAATAATTCAAAATGCAGGGGTTGCGATCTGGTCTCAAATATCCCAAATTTAAACAAAATAATCTTTTTTTAATGTTACAGCAAGTTTACTCACATCATAAAGCGAGAGCTGTCCGAGCTTCTGCAAATGCAATACGCTTGACCGTCCTGTTTCAGTAACGTTGCGATCTTGCTCTTCCTCTCCGGCAGCATAAACTGCTTCGCTATCTCCTCTTTCTGCGTACAAAACACACGTCAAGATCAGTCAAAATATTTTTTTACAACAAAGAGGTTAGATGATATCTCAAACGGTTACAATCCACGAAAAATTGTACAAAATAAATAAAACCATTGTAAATGGTATCTACAGCGATGCTCTCATTTGCACAAAGCTAGCGAAATATTGTATTTTATATAATTATTTATTATATAGTTGCATGTATAATTTTTTAATCCTCACCGACAAACTGTGCTGCCTTTTATCAGCCATGGCGAAGTGAATTCGGAGTAATACGGAGTAACGAGGAAAGTGGCGTTTCTATCGATTTTACAATACTTATATTACACTATTTACATGCATCTCGCTTGTGTATTTATCTGATATTTACGACTGCATCGAAAATACAAGCGAGCAATCTCGTCGCCATGTTGATTAGCACTGTCGTGCACCCAGTGCACTGTCGGCATTACCGGCACAGTCGCTAAAGCAGATGAGTTTTTTTTTAATTTTCAGAATGCATTTATTTCATAATATTTAAATAGGTAAATATTGAATATAATATTAAACTTTTACTAAATCAGAACTTTTTGCTAAAGTTACATAGATTTTTATTAAAATTATGCATATAAAGTATCGAATAGCAGAATAAAATGTCAGATAACATTCCTGCAGTTTCTTTAAATTTGCGCTTGAGATAAAAAAGTAAAATGTGTGAAAAGACTATTATACTTGTAATATCTTATATTTATTAGAAACTATACAACAACAATTATATCACAGGAATATATCCTAAAGTATAACGTACGCGGGACACGCGGGCCCGCGTGGAATTCCTTCCATCCTCGTAACAAAGACTGGCGAATCAAAAATACTCTAAGAATCTCCGCGACGGATTCGCATATAGATTCCCTCGGTCCTTGTCAGAGCGTTATTCCTCTTTAAAAAAATTCTCCTATGATCGACATTCGTTGTAGGAATGGTTGAGCTTGGCAGGACAAAATCTGATAATTCTGCCTCGCTGTGACGTTGGTCGGATAGAGATTCCCGCGCCTGATGTTCTCCAGCATTATCTGCGGCTCGAATCTGGCTTTTGCGGGGCTCGGCGTGGAATTCCGTTGAACACCGCCTTCCGTCGGGAGTCCGGAAGTGGAGTATTGTCCATTCGACAGTATCGGGGGCTCGAAGCCGTCGGGACCGTCGCTATCGTCGGCCTTGTAAATCGTCGACGAGGGCGCGAGGACCTGCGCCGTCGGCAACCGAACGCTGCGATTTGATTTCTCCTCCTCTTCGACCTCCACGTCCCTATAATTGCAATATCATTATTAAGAGTTGTAACTATAGAAATTTTCGTGAAAGGCTGCCGATTTAATATGTCAAACTATAGCGTTGGTACCTATTGAGGGACGACGATCGCTATCCATCAAAACAAGTTTGATGATTCTAATGTCAAATCTAAAAATTATCTTAACAATATAGGTATTGTATAACATAACTGTGGAATGTTAAATATATAATCTGTAAATTCATAATTATCTGCGATTTGTAATTGCTTCACACGTACTCTTCCTGTTCGGCAGAATCCGACGGCTCCGTCGACGAGGTGTTCGGCGACGAGACGCTCTCGTTGAGAGCGTCCTTCTTCCGGCTCGCGAAATAGTGCCTGATCTCGGACAGCTTCGCCATCGTGATTGGCAGCACGTCTGGAATCCTGCTGACATCCTTCTCGTGATGAGGCTCGTTCGACGAGGCGTCGTCCACTGGAACAGTATCCTGCGTCGGAAGGAACCTCTTCAGGATCGGCCTCTTGTCCGGAAAGATCTTCTGCGCTGGCCGGCAACAATACAGAGCACCGGGATCGATCGGGTGGGCCTCGGTGTTGAAGATGTATCCGCCAGCATCCACAATACACTGGCCCCATTGAGTATCGATAATCTCGCCCTCGAAACCGGTATTGTGGATAAAATTGTCGGTGTCGAAGAGAAGGTACAGGTACTTAGTGGTCTCTGCAAGGAAAAAGGACTCCATTCGGTCCGCTTTGCGATGGTCCCGCACGTCGTTGATGGTCGCGTAGCCGCACGTGGTTCTCGCGCTGTGCTGCAGACTCCTCAGGATGTCCACTCCCACATGGATCAAATACGGATCCTTGGTCGCTCTGTAAAGATACATGACAGACTCTATGAGCTCCGGCCGCAACGGATAGCCCTCCCTGTTGGTCCCCGCCTCGGCCTGCGGGATGTTGTAGAATTCCGGGGTGAATCCGAACTGCTTCCACACACGATGGTAATTGTGCAGGGACTTCATCGCGTCTCCGATCTCGCCGAAGAGACTCAGCACGCCGGGCCAGTACGCGTCCAGGGACTGAAAGACCGGCAGAGTTACTTGGCCCTTGGTCATGGAGACCCAAAGATGCCAGTCCTCTCGACGAATGTACTTCTCTATGGCTCGCTTGTGCTCCTGGAATATCGAGGCAAGTAGGGGATCCTGAAACAGCAATGTACCCTTCGCCAGGTACTCGAAGTAGGAGTCCACGCCGGCGCCTATGCCGGAATCCTGAGCGGTCCAGTGGCCGGTTAGGACGTCAATGTGATTGCCGACTAGGCCGATATTGGATCTGTGGTAATGCAACGCTTTTATGGCGTTCATGGCCACCTCCTCGTACAGCGGATCGCCGGTCAGCCTGGAGAGGGTACCGAACTCCAGGAGGAAGGTGCCGATGCCGGCGGTGCACGTGATACTGGTCTCACCATCCGGCACGCCGTACTTGAGATTCACCGTGCCATACGGCATCCCCGTTGGTGTATCGAACGCGGCGATCAGTCTCCTGGCCATATCCTCGGCGAGACGCAGCAGCGGGCCGTTGCAGGGCCAGCCGGGCTCGAGCTTGACGCCGGCCCTACGCGACAGCAGGTGGGCGCTCAGCAGGCCGCCGACCACCCGTATGTTGGTCTCGAACACCGACACGTTGATGTTCGCCTCGAAGTTCGCCCGCGTGCCGATCAGCTCGGCGACGCGACGGAACTCGGAGTAGTTACCCATTACCGCGAGCGTGTCCAGGGCGTCGATGAGAGTCAGGGAGAAGCTACCCCAGGTGTCGAAGCCGTCGCAGCTCAGCGAGCGCAGCTCGTCGTACGGATAGGCGTGCGTCAGGTAGCCGGTGTAGGCGTAGTCGAACATGGTCCGTACCTCCTCCCGCAGGCCGATCAGCTCCCGCCTGCCGTATTCCCGGAACCCGCTGACCAGGACGAGGAGGCCGAGGATCGAGCCCGCTCTGAAGAGAATCATCTCGCTGTCACTTTAACCGTCACCGTCTCCGTGTTACCCTTATCCGTCATCACCGTGCATCGTCGCCGCTCTCCCTCGACGTTACGCGGTGCGACGGGCGCGGGCCCCTCGTGGTGAGGCTCGACCGCCCCGCGCTCGCCACGTAATCAAAACAATCCCGCCGCCGCTCGCCGTAAACATCGCGTTGTACCTTGTACCGCGCGACGTCACCCTAACCTATACTCCGCGCCGCCACTCGTCTGACTCGATCGTCGTGTATACGTGGAGCTGTACGCGCGCGCGCCCGCGATCGCGGGTGATGCAAATTGGATTTTCGTGTTCCGTTTCGTTTGCAGGAGCAAGGGACGCGCAAGAAGGCGATCTTGGGGTCCCGGGTACTGTGTGACGCTCGAAATCGACTGCGTCGCGGCCTCCAGCTTGGAGATCTTGGCTGATCTCGACGCGACATAACCAAAGCGACCGAAAGACGAACTTCGTTACACTTCGTACTTATCAGGAGAGAGTTTTGTCAAGAAAATTAATAAAGTGACGAAGTGTACATGGTGCGCCAGATAAGGTTGAAGACGCCTTTCTAGTTTTCTACTCCATAGTCAGTTGGAGCAAGTTGGAGTAACCTAACCAAAAAACAGAACTTTAAATGTTAGTACAACAGTCTTACGAAGATGAGAAGAATAACATAACACGAAGACAAGAAGAAAGAAAACTATTTAACGTAAAGGTGTACAAGGAATCTACGAGTTGGAAGCACTTTTTATAAAAAGAAATCGTGGGGACGTAGGATCACGTTTTGGACATACACCAACATACACGATGGACGGTCGTAAGAACATGGATCTAGAAAACCTAAAAACGCTGCTGCAGAACTGCCTTTTGGCAAAGAACCGTACGTATATTTTGTCTTCTACCAAATGCATCATTTCGATCATTACTTATAAAAATACAATAAGTAAAAATACTTATTTGCCTCCGAAACAGGCAAACGTACATTAGCCGTTACAGCGGATTCTCAAGAGAATTCTAAAGAGGATGAAAAGAAGGAGGATGAATACTTTCAGAACATGTATCAGCAATGGAAGGGCGTGAAGGCAAAGGACGACTCCACTTACAAAGTCATACCGAAATTCTATTTCAAGGTACCACATGTGTCTCAGTGTATTGTGTGCTTAAAAACCTTGCTGGAGCATTGAAATATGTTTTTTGTTATACTTGTAATTCTGTGTTGCAGCTGCCAAAAGAAGACGAGATTCTACCGCAGAAATTACGCGAGGAGACACGCGCCTTGTTTCTCCAAAGGCGTTCTCGACAATTGCTCGACAATAATGAACTCAAGGCACTCTGGGTTTTATTGGACAAGCATCACAGTCCACCTTTGTCGGGTGATGAGTCGTTAATCAATTACGAAGACTTTAAGAAAGTGGGCAAACTGGCAGGAGCAAAGTGCAGTCCGTACTTTACCGCTGTCGTTTTCGCCAAACTGCAGCAAGGAGATCCACATGGTAGAATTAGCATCATGGCGCTGTTTAATTATGTCATGCGAAAAGTTTGGTTGCATCAAACAAGAATCGGGCTTTCCCTCTATGACATTTCGGGACTGGGGTATCTCAGAGAGTCGGTGAGTCACTATAATCATTCAAAATCCCTGTTTTATTATTTATGCCGTATTATATTTTTGAGATCAAGTAAAATATGCTCTTTGGTACAAAATTGTCGTAAAAAGAAAACAACTTTTTACAGTCAGAAGCAGACATGTATGGCGAATTTTGAAATAATAAAATCACAAGACATTTCCATTTCAAATCTCTTTAATAATTAAATCCTAATTAAATCCTCTTTAATAAAAATAAATTGAAAAGAGAAATATCAATCATATATACATGAGATCACAAAGAAAACACTAATAAAAATTTTCGGAGATTAAAGCTCCAAACTTTTTTCCTCGAAAAAGAAAATAACGTTTACTTTTAATTCTCTGAATGTCTCAGATTGCCGGCATTAATCGCATTTAACAGCAAACTCTTTTAAATCGTTTATTTATTTATTTATTCGCAGGATTTGGAGAATTACATCTTAGAACTGATACCAACGCTACCGCAACTGGAGGGGCTGGAAAAATCCTTCCATTCGTTTTACGTGTGCACAGCAGTCAGGAAGTTCTTATTCTTTTTAGACCCTTTGCGAACTGGAAGAGTTCGTATTCAGGATATTTTAGCGTGTAGCTTTCTGGATGATCTTTTAGAATTGAGAGACGAGGATTTGCCAAAAGATTTGCAAGAAGCGAATTGGTTCTCCGCGCCTTCGGCGCTTAAGGTTTACGGACAATACCTTAATCTGGACAGAGATCATAATGGGATGTTGAACAAAGAGGAACTCGCTGGATACGGCACTGGTACTTTAACCGGCGTCTTTCTCGAGAGAGTATTTCAAGAATGTTTGACCTACGAAGGCGAGATGGACTACAAAACATACTTGGATTTTGTTTTGGCGTTAGAGAATCGACACGAGCCCCAGAGTCTGCATTATTTCTTCCGAATTCTCGACATTAACAATCGCGGTTACTTGGATACCTTTTGTCTTAATTATTTTTTCAGGGTATGTATTATATCCTTGTTTACGATGTATTTTTTTAAACATTTTCTGATTCATGAGGTATCTCTTTGCAGGCTATACAAGAACAAATGACAATGCACGGGCAAGAACCTGTTAGTTTTGAAGATGTCAAAGATGAGATATTCGACATGGTGAAGCCAGCAGATCCATGCAAAATTACGCTGCAAGATTTACTGTCTTGTGGGCAAGGCGACACGATGGTCAGTATCTTGATCGAATTCCACGGCTTCTGGGCGTACGAAAATCGAGAAGCCATGGCGGCTGATAACGGGGACGAGTCGTCCCACGTATGACGAAGCACTTCTCATCCCAGAATACGAGATAAACATCCCACCGGGATAGATAGCACATGACTGGACATTAAATGTGTTCGATACGACGTTGTGATGACTTTGTAGTAATAAGATTTTTTAAATTTATTATATGCCAGAACCGGCATATAATAAATTAAATCGCCATCGCATTGTATAATTTTTTAGAATTAATATATTCTATACCTATTTTTAATATTTTTTGATTAATTTCGCCACGAATGCCTAGACTGATTCAGCCGTGGTTCACGTTGACATCGTGCTAATTTACTCTTGTATTTGACAACATGCGCCTTTTGCTCCACGATTCAAACAGTTCACGATAATTCATACAATTCATAATAAAATTTGAATTTTTAAATTTGTAATTCGTACCGTACGAGAGATTCTCCCGTGGACCAACCACGTGACTTCAAAACGTGAGGTCAAACAGTGGGCTCGCACGGTCACGTCAGTAGCGTACTATTGTGTCTTGTTTAAGGGCCTAAGACTATGCGTTCTCCTAAAACATATTTATATCGTTAACATTTCTTTTTTGAATCTATTTTGAAGAAAATTTAAGACAAAACCGTTTTTTTATTAACAAGACTTCAACAGTTGCTCTATATCTTTGCATTTGCCTGCGAAAAACTCGCTCTTTTCTTTTTCCAGTGATTTCATAATGAAGAACATTTTGTTTACTTCTACAAAAAGTAAGCTTTTAATATTATTAAATAAATAGCATTGAAATATAAGTTCCTTTGCTAGAACAAATAAGCTATAAAATGTACGGATTTCTATTTTAAATTCTTCCTTTCAGAAGTAAAAAAGGAGAAACGTTTTAATTATTTGGGGGGGGGGGGGGGGGGAGCTGAATTGTGGCTACGTCACTACGACGCTGCCTCTGTTGTCACTCGCGTCGCGTCCCTTCTTGTTCTTGTATCATTCAGTATCATTCATTAGTATATGTTCTGTGGTATCATTCTCGGTCTCGGTGGCGTACCGTACGGCACGAAACTCGACGCTCGACATTCGTAATTCGATCCCGACTCGCGTGGAAGAACGCGCAACTCACGCGCAAGGTTCGTTATCACCCCTGGCTTCATGATATCAAGTCTTCCCCTTCTCGCATATCTCGATCGCGTGGTTCCCTTCCTTCTCTCATCCCTCCTCTCCAATTAATTAAGATCGCGAACCTTCGCCTCGTCTGAAAGTACGCAGAAGAAGCGTACGTAAATAATCAGCACATTGGACGGACGCGACGGTGCGAATTATCTCGAGTTGACACGGGAATGAGAGGGGAAAGGAAAGAAAAAAAAAAACGGAACATGGGTGCGATATGTCTCGCGAAGTGAAAGGTCCCCCGCGTTTCGCGCGCATTTCTCAACGCGACGTTTCGTGCGTCGCGTCGCGAGATATCGGCCGCGAGGGGGATCGCGGAGTGGGGAGAATCAGCGAGAACTTCAGAACTGTCATTCCGCCCGCTCGTCCCTCCTTTCCCCCGCGCCCATTCGCTTCCTCTTCCCTTCGCCGCGTTCCCGTCCACCGTTCCCTCACCGTCCCCCTACCCTGTCAGTATGGCGCCCGCGTTTAAATTTAACGGTCGGAAATAAGGGATACTCCCGTTGCGTTGCAGAACGACGAGGGTCGTTTCGTGCATTCGTTCGGTGTCTTTCTAAAGGGTGGTGTCTCCTTTAGCGTCCCTGCGGTGCGACTACGTGTGGGAATCCGAGCGAGAGTTGGAAATCGTCGGGCACGCCGTTCACAGACACGCCAGGAACAATGGAGCCCTTTATCCAGGTAAGGGACCTCCGAGCCTTTTTGTTTTCATCCTCCTGGTGAGGTAGACGCGGCTCACGATACGGCGTATACACTGGGCACGTACCGTGACGTAGTTATAATTCACGGACTGTATTCACGATTTTTATCTGCGTCGAACCTAATTCCCTTTATCGCTCGCTATTCGTTTCCGAAGTGTAAGATTTTGGTCGCCGAACCGAGAGGTTAGCCGGAAAAGACCAGGGATGTCAGGGAAGAGAGGGCAAAGAAGCAAGGGATCTGCGTGAGGGAGGTTATTGACGCACAATTAGAATGTACGGGAAACTTTATTCGAGATCACGACGATGGTACAACCGCGAGAGCTCACCAACGAGGTGTATTGCACGGCGGTCAGGTCGAGTCTGCTTCGGTCTTGTTCGAACTCTCAAGCCCGCGCAAAGTCTTTACGCCACCTACCAATCAGAGCACATCTCGTTACCAGGCGCGGAGTGGTTCACGCCCGGAGCGCTGTCGCCCGCCGGCGACCAATCGCGGACGTAGTAGCCGATGCGCGCGCCGCTATGCAAACCGCGCGCAATACAAAGGAGGCTTACGTCCTTAATCGACGTTTACAGCTCGGCCAATCCTGACATGGCATGCGTCCCGAATGCTTTGTCGAACTAGATACATTATAGAATTGTAAATTAAACAGATTACATAAAACGAAAACGCATTCTTAAATGTTATAACATTAAAGCTTACAATCTAAACGAATACATATAAATTTTGAATTGAATCTTTGAAAACAAAACGGAAATGATTATAAAATAAGCTCTAATAATTATAATGAATAGATAGAAATTAACTATCAAACATAAAATCTTTGGAGAAATATCACAACTGAATGTCAAAGTAAACAAAACTTATGATTTAAATCACATAAATCTTAAATCTAAATATGAGAAAAGAAATTTAAGGTATGTTTTCAATGGGTTTAACCCAAGGCTTTATTCTGTCTGGAGATAAAATAGAATTATAAGGTTTTTGCGTAATATTAAATCCTGGAATATCAGTGATAACATATCGATTTTTATTAAGAACTTTGGATACTAAATAAGGACCTTTATATAATGGCTTAAGTTTCTTTTCTTCACCTGGTTTTAATGTTGTATCTCTAATGAGAACGTAATCACCTTCTTTATATTTGGACGGCTTCTTATGCCGTTTGTCATAGTATGCTTTGTTATAATTTTTAATATTTTCAGTGGCTAATAAAGCTATATCGCGACTAGCTTCGCGTTCTAAATCTAAATCTACATTAGTTTTTATATTTTTAGAAAATTAATCAGTTCGATATCCGGGTGATTTCGCAGTTCGTATCCGAGTAATATTTTAGAAGGCGTAGCCTTCAACGCTGTGTGATATGTGTTATTAATTGTATACTGAATCGCACTTAAATGATGATCCCATTCCTGAATATCATCCACTACTTTACGCAAAGAAGATTTGAGAAACCTGTTCACACGCTCCACCATGCCATTCGCCCATGGAGCAGCTACTGCAATTAAACTATGTGTAATACCTCTCTGTTGCACGAAAGAAGTAAATTCTCGAGACGTAAAAGCTGTGCCTCTGTCAGAAATAAGAGTGTGAGGGTTTCCAAATATGTCGAAAATACTTGTTAAACATTTGATGGTTTCTTTGGTGCCTGTTGATTTTGTTGCAAAAAGCCATGTAAATTTTGAAAAGGCGTCTATTATTAATAGAATGTGTTTGTGTCCATCTTCAGTAGGATTGATAGGGCCAAAGTGATCAATATGGATAATCTGAAAAGGATATTTGGGTGTGTCAGTAATCTGAAGTTCACCCTCGCGAGTATTTGATGATGAATTCGCTAATAAACAAGTTAAACAATTTTCAATATATATCTGAACTTTTCTTCTTACAGAAGGAAACCAATAATTGGAAAGTATGCCCTGAACTGTCTTATCAGTACCACAATGTGACATGTTGTCATGATATATACGAATTATGTTCATGATCATAGAGTCTGGAATAACGAATAGTGATTTCTCATTATATTTTCTGAATACAAGACCGTCAATTAATTCAAATTTATCATTATCTTTCTCTTCGAGAGATTCTGCTATAACTTTCCACTTAGCATCTTGTAATTGACGAAATTGCAATTCTTTTTCAAGGGGATAAGCTTCCACTTGAGCAACAATACGACTAAGAGCGTCGACGTGCATCATGCGACGTCCTTCGCGATGTACAGTTTTAAACTGATAACTTTGAAGTTGTAATGCCCATCTGGCTATGCGAGGATTTAAATGTGCCTTATTAAGAGCAAAAGTTAATGCATGACAGTCTGTGACAATTGTAAATTCTTTTCCACATAAATAAGGATGAAATCTATTAACTGATCTTACTACAGCTAAAGTTTCTAATTCAAAGCTATGATAGCGAGATTCGGCATCATTCGTTGCCTGACTATAATAGGCTATTGGGCACCATTGCCCTGATTCTTGTTTTTGAAATAAGATACCTGCAAGAGCTATGGAACTAGCATCTGTGTGCAATTCAGTAGGAAGTTCTGGATTGTATATTCTCAAAACTGGATAAGACGTAAGTCGTTCTTTTATTTCATAGAAAGCTTTTAAACAATCTTCATCAAAATTGAATTTAACATCTTTCCTTAAAAGTTTCTGTAATGGGTAAGCTAAAGTCGCGTAGTCTTTTATAAACTTACGGAAATAATTTGCGAGACCTAGGAATTTTTGTAAATCATGAATCGTTTTAGGTGGAGGGTATTTTGTTTGAATAGCTTCTATGTGACTCGAACTTATTGTAATGCCATTCGGCGTAACTTCATAACCTAAATATTCTATAGAAGTTTTTAGGAATTTACATTTTTTATAATTTAATACAAAACCGTAACTTTTTAATATTATTAAGACTTCTTTAAGAATTTTGAGATTTTCTTCAACTGTTTTTGTAGCGATCATAATGTCGTCTATATAAATCAAAATTTTATCCTTTAAAGGTCTTAGAGCCTGAATTAATCTTTTTTGAAATTCTGCTGGGGCGTCACAAAATCCAAAAGGTAATTTAACATATTCGTATTGCCCGTCTGGCGTGGCAAAAGCGAAAAATTTAGTAAATTCGGGATGAACATCTAATTGATGAAATCCATCTTTCAAATCTAATAATGTAAAAACACGCATACCGCTCAATCTGGTGATATTATCTTCAATTAAAGGAAAAGGATATTTTTGTTTATTAACTCGATCATTTAATGGACGAAGATCGACACAAAGTCTCAATGACCCATCTTTTTTTCTGACTGGTACTATTCTGGCACAGTATGGGGAGGAACTCTCCTTAATTATGCCTCTATGCAATAAGTCCGCGACTATATCCTGAATTTTCAGACGCTCGGTATATGCAAGACGTCTGGGAGCAAATGCATAAACAGATTCCTCTTTTAAATTTATTTTAACAGAGTGACCATCCTTAATTAACGGAATATCAGAATTCTTAACTTCCAAAATAGTTTCAATTAATTCTTTTTTCACAGATTGATCAAAATCAATGGAAATATCATTTAGCATTTCGATAAATGGATCAATAGAATCATCAATCACTTCTGTTGAAGCAATCTCTGAGAATAATTTTAATCTTTCTTCTAATTCATTTGAAGAATTGTCAATAAATATGGAAATTTTATTATCTTTCATAAAATCACGTCCGATAACCAAATCGGCTGAGGACATTCCCTTAGCTAACACATTTAGTTGTATGGAAGCTGAGAAGTCTGGTAACGAACCTAATTTAATAGTAGTATCAACCGTTTTCAAAATTTTAATTGGTACAGAGTCAATGGCTTGATAATTGCGCGAGAGATTAACATTAGATGTATTATCCGCAAGAAACTTTTTATAAATTTCTGAATTAACAAAAGAAATCGGACTACCCGTATCTAAAAGTGCAATAAGTTTACACGGCAAATTATTTAGTTCGGTAATTTCTATCAAGGAATTATCGGTTGTAATTTTCTTACATGAATCGTTCTCGACAAACGCAACGCAATCTGAACTCGCTTCCTCATCCGGGATTGATTCATCAACGGCTGCAACTTGCGTCCTAGGACCTGGTGAAGGGGGAACTTTCGGAGTTGCGTCTTTCTTCTTTAGTTTGAGACATTCATCTCTGGTGTGTCCTCTTGCCTTGCAGTAGACACAAAAGGGGGACTCGGTTTGATGCTCGGACTTGACCGCAGCGTTCTCTTCAGATGTAGACTTGTCGAATTTCGGCTTCAATACAGGCGACTTTTTGGGCGCCGTAGCAACACTGCACGTAGTGGTGAGGTAATGCATCTTTTCTAGGAAGTCATCGAGTGAGCTGGTTTCTATTAAGGCAGCTGAGCTCTTGATGGCAATATTGTGAATACCATCGATGAGAAGTTCTATGATGCTGACATCCGGGAGACGAAGACATTGTAATATGGCGATCTTTTCCATCGCGTAATCTTGAAAACTTTCCTTAAAGTAAATCCATTTTCTTTCTTCGGCCCTCTTCATGACGACGCCGAATTGGATACGCCTTTTAAAGCGGCGTAGTATTGCGATTCTAAAATCTAACCACGATCTGACGGCTGCCCCTGTACTGAGGTCAAACCATCTTCTGGCCGTTTTAGTTAATCTGGCAGTGGCGGCGGTTAACATCGACACCTCTGGAAGTTCATGCATATCTGCGATATTTTCGATTTTCTCAATCCACAAACTAATGTCCTCTTGCTCGGTTCCTCCGAACGAGGGAATTTGAGATTGCAAAAATTTGGATGCGCTCGTCGTTATCATCGAAAACTTCTGAGACGCTTGTAGATCACTTGACTGATTTTCTTGACGCATTGTCGGAAAATTACGATTTTCATTTTGCACTGCCACTGCTGACAGTATTTTGGTGAACATCTCCTGCTGCTGCAGCATTTGATGCTGTTGAAATTCTTGTTGTTGACGAGTCTGTTCTCGTTGGTAATCTTGTTGTTGACGAGTTTGTTCTCGTTGGTAATCTTGTTGCAAATTGATTTGCGACACTAGCAGAGAACATAGATGAGTAAGTGCCCCGTCCTGATCTTGGGGATGTTGAGTAACTTTGTCCAGCGGACTTGCCGACTTCACCGGTTTTGGCTTATCCGGTCGACGAGATGGGAAAACCCCGGTTTTGAAAGATAGCGTCGGAGAACTGAGCGATCTTAGAACGCTCCGCGCTCTCATTTGTTCTTCGGGAGGAAAACCTCGAAAAGGACTTCCTGGTGTACTGGTGAATGCGGTGTTATCTCGTGACGTCATCTTCAAAGGCGAAAACACGTAACTCGAAAAGTCTGAGCCGCGATAAAATGTTCGCGAATGTTCGAGCGCGGCGAACCTGATCGTACAGGCAACGACTTGTCCGGTCACGTGATCAAAATGGCGGTGAAATACGCGATGACGCAATACAGCGAAATGCGCAAAACTCACGGAAATCTTGCAAAAAGTCACAAGCAATATGCTCTCACGAGAATGTCAACGTATAATAGCACACCTGAGCACTGGTGTGAACGTGAAAATCACGTAACGAACGCGTGCCGGCGTACGTGCCGAACCACACGGTAAAATGGCGTCGACCGGTAATTAGCGCGGGAACAACGGCAAATGGCGCGCACACTCGCGGAAGCCGAACCGAAAATGTCCCGGCTAGACCGAAAGCCGAATTAAGGTTTGACGTCTTTCGACGGGAATAACTGGACGATGTCACAAGCCTGTGAGATGTCCTCGAGCCGGTCGCTGCCTCTTGGCGAAACGGCGAGCGCCAAGGCGAGCGGAAGACGACCGAAACGCGCGATACCGCACTTTCCAGAAAAGTCTTCAAGCTTCGCCGGCACTAAGCCACGACACGGCGAAGAGAAAAAAAAAAGAAAAAAAAACTGACTCACGCGGGAGATCCTCTTCGAGAGGAAGCACGCGAACGGTAGACACGCGCACTGAATCCCGAGTGATCCCTTGGGATAATCCCACTTCTGAGCTGTAAGATTTTGGTCGCCGAACCGAGAGGTTAGCCGGAAAAGACCAGGGATGTCAGGGAAGAGAGGGCAAAGAAGCAAGGGATCTGCGTGAGGGAGGTTATTGACGCACAATTAGAATGTACGGGAAACTTTATTCGAGATCACGACGATGGTACAACCGCGAGAGCTCACCGACGAGGTGTATTGCACGGCGGTCAGGTCGAGTCTGCTTCGGTCTTGTTCGAACTCTCAAGCCCGCGCAAAGTCTTTACGCCACCTACCAATCAGAGCACATCTCGTTACCAGGCGCGGAGTGGTTCACGCCCGGAGCGCTGTCGCCCGCCGGCGACCAATCGCGGACGTAGTAGCCGATGCGCGCGCCGCTATGCAAACCGCGCGCAATACAAAGGAGGCTTACGTCCTTAATCGACGTTTACAGAAGGGAAAATTTTTGCGCATTACTTTTAAGAGAGATGACATGAAATTGATTACTGAGTTTACTGTAATTATTAGATCCAATATCTTAATTTTATGTACTGTTTGCGCAATGCTATTGTGTGATAGAATCAAATGTCATAATAAAATGTAGATTATGACATAAGCGTTTTGTTGTAAATATTATAAATTGTAAATTTTTTCTGTGTTACACTGACATATATTGCTATTGGCAACAGCGTATGTTGGAACGTGCTCAAGCAAGGGGACAGAAGTTGAATGAGTCGAAGTTGAAGTTGTCAAACGCAGGACATGATGTTAAGAAAAGCTGGAGTCCTTTGAGAAATGTGAATGCACGTTTCTTCTGTTATAATACTAATAATGGCGAATTTTTCCTCTTTTTTTTTTTTAAGTTGCTGGGAGTCCACCCAAGGTCCAACATTTAAATGCGACATCCGATATCAAACGTATCCGCGTGTGTCTTCCGAAGCCAGGATCCCTTTATCCAAACTTATCCGAGATTGAAGTTACAGAAAGTGAGAACGATACAGAATACACTGGTGACAGTACCGAAGCTGTAACAGCTACTCTCGACGAGAACACTGAAACGGAAACCGAGACGGCCTCTGAAGCCGATTATTATATTCGAGTAAAATAATTAATTAAAACTAAAAATATGCATGTACACATATATGCAAAGAGATAATTTATTCTTCAACTTTTTGCAGCATGATGAAACTGACCAGGAAACTGAAAGTGATCAAGAAAGCGTACAAAATTCATCTTTTGGGCGTACGAGTTTTGGACGCTGTATCTTGCAGGCACTCGATGAACGTTCGATGTTCAACAAAAAGGTACACGAATATACAAAGAGTTAATGTCAGTGCGGTATTATAGATTTAGATTATTAGATATAGGTTAGATATATTTAATTTTCTTTTTTTAAATATTACATTTACAGAGATGCATTGAACCGGATCCAGATAGCACTACATCGGACATTTCAGTACTCGATGAAATGGATCAATATTTGGACGAGTGCCTTGATGAAGAGTTGGGTGACGTGAGAGAGGAAGGTCCAACACCGCCTAAAGTAAATAAAGGTGGCGGAAGTCTGTTGATGGGAGGCAATAGTTCCAAGTACAGTTAATCGTATATATCGTTTTTTTTTTTATTAAAAATATTTTTCTTGCCTCTTAACTTGTTTTCTAGAAACTATTCTTAATTTCGCAGATATCGTTCACCTTTAAAAGATTCAAGTAAACTAGAGGATGGTGGCAAGCGCGTCATACCATTAGTACGCACCGTTAGTGCGTACAGACGACAACAATCTCAAGTAAGTTGTTCAATATTTTATTGATGCGGAAAAGAACTATAATTTCATCATTATAATTTCAGTTGGCTAAAACTAGTTCAGTTGCAAGATACGAAACAGAATTGAATTCA
Source organism: Leptothorax acervorum (assembly GCA_035220615.1). Classification (NCBI taxonomy): domain Eukaryota; kingdom Metazoa; phylum Arthropoda; class Insecta; order Hymenoptera; family Formicidae; genus Leptothorax; species Leptothorax acervorum. The sequence goes on along the minus strand of JASTWQ010000129.1, from coordinate 451,931 downwards.
GTTTCCAATGCAGAGAAACGCGTAGATGAAGCTATATTGGTGGAAAATAAAGTAAAGAAGTTATTGGACGAAGTTGGAACACAACAAAAGAAGATAGAAGAAGCTAGTAAAGCATTAAATTTATGTCATTCTACTGTCGAATTCAATGGCTCTAGTGAGCACGTCGGAGGCGAATGGGCTCTACTCGTTGCTAGTAAATTTTTATTTTTGTATTACATGAATTTTGCACATAAGTTAGATATTAATAAAATAGAGTATTAATGTTATATGCATACACAAAATTTAAATATTGTTAACAAAACGGTTCTTTTTCTACTTAGCTCATAAACGTCAAGCTGCATTGAATGAAGTGCAAAGGCTGAAACGCGAAGGCACACTGATACCTGTTAAGGCAGGCTCACCGGAAGTGGAGGGGAGTGGGTCATTAACTATTTCTGCTATTACGTTGCCACTTAAACAAGAATATTTCCGAAACATGGGCTTGAGTAAGTGTAATGTCAAGTTTTATGTTACTTTTTCACACAAAAATTGCATTAAAATAATTTCACAAATTGTTGCAGATACATATCTTCATTGTGTCTGCTTGATGTATTACTTAGGAGAAGTGGTCGCTACCCAAGCAGCGACTGCTGAACCAGGCGATTCGTGTATTCGTTTTACTTCAATGTTGAAACTTGATAATTTGCACAGTGATTTCAAGGTTCTTATCGAAGTATATATCTTCCAGACGCAACCAAAATATTTGCCACATGAAAAGAAATATCATATCCATCATAACGTGAAAGTAAGTTTAGAAGCAAGGTTTTTCCTGTAAAATATACTACAAATGCAATAACAGTCAGATTTAATGTTGTTATTCATTTGCAGGCGGTCAATAAGACGCCAAAGAAAAAGAATCAGTTTGTAATGCCGGATATACAGAGCCCAGCAGGTCCAAACGTAATCAGATCACCTGCTTTCGAATTATCTGGAACTGCGACTCTTACTTTGGGTGACATAAATCGCGAGCAATTTACTTTGCTCGGAGTGCGTATTAATTTTCTAATATGGCGGAGATTCATAATGTTAACGTGCGTATAACTCACAAGCGTAATGTGCATCTTCCGTTTAGGTGTCGTCGCATTCTCCTCTGGAAGGACACCTGCGAATGCGTATATTGCGTAAGCTCTCAGTATCGGTGGAATATCGCGGATTTTTAACTCTCTACGAAGATATTACAAACTTGGGTGCTTGGCGTCGAAGATGGTGCTGGCTTAAAGACGCTAAACTTTACTGTTGGGTACATCCTGAGGACGAGCACAAGAAAAGCCCAATAGGATGTCTAGATTTGGAAGGTAACTTTTTATCTTTGAACTATCATAATTTCTACATATTATTTTTACGCCGGGTATTATTGATTTAATTCTTAATTTCTGTGGTATCGCGATTACAGATGCAATCACAAAGCATATACGATTTATAAACGGGGAAAAATATGCTCGTCCCTACACATTTCTAATTCAGATATCGAGACCCGCGCTACCTGGAGACGCTAATAATATTATTACAAAGACAGATGGAAAAGAAACCATAACCGAGTACGTATCTTTGTCTTTCACTTTTCGTCGTTAATATGAAATGTGTTTGAATTAGAATACAATTTTTCTTAATTTTGGTTTGCAGCCACTTTTTATTAGCTGACTCAAAGGAAGAAGGATTACAATGGATGTCGAAATTAAATAAAACTCTAAACTTAATAAGAGCTTGGGGATCGTCCAGAAGTTAAGTTTACAAAGCGTAAATCAAGTTTAAATTGATTAATTTCAAGCAACGTATTCATGTACGTTTAGATCGATTTGTGATAGGAGATTTAGGATATTTAATAACGAGTTTGTGAGCGATTAACGCTTAATTAATACAGCGTGCGTTTTACGCTCAAATATATTTTTCGTTCGCTATCCTATTTGCTTAATGTGCTTATCGCTAAGAAATTAGTTTAATTAATTAGTTTATTATTCTTTATTTCATTTTGAAAGATATAACATTAACATGAGTGAAACAGTTTTTATTGTAGGAGAAACAGTAATTGATGAATTGTTAGAGAGACAGTTAAAAGCGTTGATATTTTCTTCGTCTATCTTCCCTATCTCTTTCGTGACTTCGATATCTTTTAGATCTCTCTCTTCTTTCCTTCTCTTGTCTTCCCCCTCGTGTCTTTGTTTGTGTGGCAACGGATCTCCGGTTTTCTTTCTCTTTAGCTCTTCCTTCTGTCTGAGTTGCTGTGTCCCTGAAGCTCTTCCAGGCGACTCCAGCTTGTGTCCCCTCGGAGACAACGCGGAAGGGTGAGAGCAGCACAGGGGAAATTACCGGCGGTATTACCCAGTCATACGGCGGAGTTGAACCTGCTGAGCCAAGTGGGGAAGTGTTCACACAGGCTGGTCTCCTTTGTGAGTCCTTCGGTGTTGATGCTCCTAAATAAAAGTGAGAATTTTTTTTTAGAAAGGAGCGACTAGCGCTGAGAATCGGCGAAGAGCGATTCTGACGTCTAATGCCTGTGAGCGACTGAGCGCTGGTAGATAGGCGTCCGGCGCCAGTAAGCGACTGAGCGCTGGTGGAAAGGCGTCTAGCGCCAGTGGGCGTTTGAGCTCTGGTGGAAAGGCGTCTGGCGCCAGTAAGCGTCTGAGCGCTGAATGAATTTTTACCTGTTGAAGGCGATCCTGCGCCTGTGATTATCGGACTTGCGTCTAGATTCGGTAAGAATCGTTCCCTGCTGGGAGTCGGTCGGACCACTCCTGTTGAGCGTTTCTCTCTCGGCGACGTTTTCTTACTCGACGCCTGATGACTCTTAGAGCGCAGAGCGCCGACAGAGAAAGTGACTGGTCGGATCCTGGGGCGCTTGGCGCCGAGAGGCGGCTGAGCGCCGGCGACCGGAGGATCCTTCAGGACAACCTTTCTCTGACTTGCGTACCGTTGCAGAGGAAGCGGGCGAGTTTTTCGGCGTAGCGTAGCCTGCGCTATGGCCTCCTCCTCGCGGGTTGGGTGTCTTGGTTTTCTCTCCGTCTTGAGGCCGGGAGATCCGCTGTGGTCGACTGCTGCTGGATTTCTCTGCATTTTGTGGAAATCAGGCCGTCTTTTATACCGAAAAATCCCGGTAACAACCCTTGGTTGCTTGGCGACTTTGGTTGCTAGGCGACTTTTCATCCCTTGAATCTCGCCCCCGATTATCGTTTTGAAATTCGCGCTGATTAATAACTTGAATGCCTCCGCGCTTCGACAACTTGAAATTCTCTCGCGCGTATCGTAAATGTTAACCTGAGTTCCGCGCGTGCCGACGGGGAGGATGTAACCCCGATGATCTCGTCTTCGCGTCGTGTGCCGTCGGAGAGGGCGAAACCTTGATGGTCGCATTCTCGCAACGATTAGTTCGGCGAGGCTTTTAGATTGCTTGTGGAGCTGCCTCATTACCATCGACGGGAGAGACGGGAGAGAGCGACAAGGTTACTTCCTGGTGGCTAGCGGAGAGCCGCCACATTACCCCCTTCGTTGATAATGAGTCAGGCTTGAAAATGCACTGTCTTTCGTGAAACTCTGCCGCTTCGAGTTCTTACTTCTGACGGGGCTGAAGTTTCATTAGAGCGCTGAAATGTTTCCGGAGGTCTTTCAGCTTGATCCTGCTCAACCAGAATATATGCTGGTTTTAAACGATCTACAGATACATGAATTATTTTTCCGTTTGCCATTATCTTGTAGACTTTTTCACCACGACTTAGAACTTCAAAGGGGCCGTCAAAAGTCGGTTGCAGAGCCCGTGTCGGTGCATCATGCCTGAGGAAAACATGAGTGGAATCCTTCAGGCTTTTATGCTCAAACGTAGCGGGCGTTCCGTGCCTTTTTACTGGTTGCGGCCGTAAATTATTCATCGTCTGTTTTAATTTCTGAAGGAACTCGCTTGTGCAGCTTGCTTGCAAATTTTCTTGCAGAAATTCTCCAGGAAGTCTAATCGTTTCTCCATATACGAGTTGCGCAGGAGTTGCACGAAGATCTTCCTTGTAAGCTGCTCGTATTCCCATCATAACAACGGGCAACACCTCCGTCCATGCCTCTGTTGCGTGACATTTAATAGCCGTTTTTATCTGCCGATGTAAACGCTCTACCATGCCATTTGCTGCGGGGTGATAAGCCGTTGTATGAATATGCGTGGTTCCTGTTAACCTGGTGAGTTGACGAAACAGGTCGGCTACGAATTGCCTCCCCTGATCCGTTGTAACTCGTGTTGGAGTGCCGAATCTCGCAATCCAATGCGTGAAAAGACTTTCAGCAATGGTTTCCGCCGAGATATCAGCCACAGGTATAGCTTCAGGCCATCTGGTAAATCGATCGACAACCGTGAGACAGTATCTGTATCCTTTTGAAACTGGTAATGGACCAACCAGATCTATGTGGATGTGTTCGAATCGTCCTGAGGGGCTACAAAACTCTCCAATTGGTGATCGATTATGTTTATGTACCTTTGTTTTCTGGCAAGCGATGCAGGCTCTTGCCCACTCTTGGCAATCTGCCTTTACTCGGGGCCAGACATATCGCTGTGCGATTAGCTTTGCCGTTGCTCTCGTTCCTGGATGTGACAGGCTATGGAGTGATCGGAATACTTGCTTCCTGAAGTCTTTTGTCACAAAGGGACGAGCAAAAGGCGTTGTTGTGTCGCAGAAAAGCGTTGAGCTGGTTCCTGGTATCGGAAATTTTTCTAGCTTGAGTGAAGAAGAGTTTCCTTTCAGGAGTTCCTGTATCTCGGTATCCTTTTCTTGAGCCTTTGCCAGGTCTTCAAGATTTACTGCAGTTTGAATCTCTTCAATCCTCGACAAGGCATCCGCTACAACATTCTCTTTTCCTGAGATATGTTGAATATCGGTAGTAAATTGCCCGATATACTGGAGATGCCGTGCTTGTCTCGGAGAGCCATGATCCGCAGTTTGCTTGAAGGCATAAATAATCGGTTTATGATCTGTGAAAATTGTAAAGTTTCTTCCCTCAAGTAGATGTCGATAATGCCTGATGGCTAAATAAATTGCCAGTAGTTCTCTATCGTATGGACTGTATTTTTGCTGTGCTGGATTCAGCTTCTTGCTAAAGAAGGCCAACGGTTGCCAGTCTTCTCCATTTCGTTGCTGGATTACTGCACCGATGGCTGAATCTGATGCATCCGCCGTGAGTGCAATTTCTGCTTCAGGTTTTGGATGCGCAAGCAAAGTTGCCCTTGAAAGGCTCTCTTTGCATTTTTCAAATGCTTCTTCCAGCTCTGTGTTCCAGATGATTGGCTCCTTCTTTTTTGTCTTGGGACCGCCAAGCAGGCTATTTAATAAAGCCTGATCCTTAGCGGCTTCCGGGATGAATCTTCTGTAGAAGTTCAGAGTCCCTAGGAACCGTCGAAGTTGCTGAATATTTTCTGGCTTAGTAAATCTTTTGATTGCCTCAATTCTTTCTAATGGCGGCTGAGTACCTTCTCCTGATACTTCATATCCCAGAAAAAGTACTTTCTCTTTCCCGAAGACGCATTTAGCTGGACTCAAAAGAATGCCGTATTCTTCTAATCTTTTGAATACTTTGCGTAAATGCTCTTCATGTTCTGTTTCGTCGCGTGATGCAATCAGAATGTCGTCAATATAGACATAGCAGAAGTCAAAACTTCTCAGGACTTCATTCATGAAGCGCTGAAAAGTCTGAGCTGCATTTCTAAGACCGAAAGGCATGAACACATATTCAAAGAGTCCAAAGGGAGTTGTAATGGCTGTTTTTTGTATGTCGTCAGGGTGGACAGGAATTTGATTATAAGCCCGTACCAGGTCTAGCGTAGAGAAGATTTTCTTTCCGTGTAAGTTTTGTGAGAAATCTTCAATATGTGGCACTGGGTAACTGTCTGGTACAGTTCTTTTATTAATCCCTCTATAATCTCCGCAAGGCCTCCATGCGCCTCCTTTTTTTGGGACCATGTGAAGAGGTGAAGACCATGGACTCTTTGAAACCCGAATGATTCCTTCCTGAAGCAACAGGTTAAACTCAGCTTTTGCTGCTTTGAGCTTTTCTGGAGCCAACCTCCGTGGTCGACATGCCACCGGCGGTCCTGGCGTCGTTTGTATGTAATGTTCCGTTGTGTGTTTTGCCTTTCGTGCTCCAGGAGTTGCCCTGGTAATACCCGGATATTCTGCCAAAATCCGATGGTATTTATTTTCAACGGAGAGCACTTTTATTGCCTCAATTGCTTCGGATCCTGCTGACCCCTTGGCGTGTATTTGAGTCATTCCGTCTAACAGTACTCCATTCTGTAGATCTGGAAGCAGATGGTAGTGAGCTAGGAAATCAGCTCCTATGATTGGCTGTGTGACGTTTGCTACTACGAATCGCCAAGGAAATGCACGTCGCAATCCGAACTCTGGCTGAAGAGTAACCCATCCGTACGTTGTAATCGTTGTGTCATTTGCTGCAAACAATTCGTAGTTTGTAGGCTTTTTAAACCCTGCCGTCATCGACCTTGGAAAGACGCTAACATCTGACCCGGTATCTATTAAAAATCGTCTTTTTGTTACCTGGCAGGTTATGAAAAGGCGGCGGGGCTTTCGGGCGGGTTCACTGGCCGCCATCAGTGACTGCCCTGGACTTTTTCCGTCTTGAAGGCACACGGTTGTGTGCATTTTTTAGCCTTTTCTCCGAATCGATTATGATAGAAGCAGTTCTTCTCATCATAATTTCTTTTTCGGGATTGGCTTCGGCCCTGACTCTGGCTTCGATCCTTCTTTTCATTTAATCTTCTTCTTGATCTCTCTCTAGAGAGATGTGTTGCAAGAGATTCAACTTGTTTGGTTAATGCTTGAATCTGCTCTTCCACGGATTTCTTTTGCCCAACGGTAGACGTGGCGGCTATCACGGCTTTGTTCGACATCTCATGGATGCGATCTGCCTGCTCTGCCACGTCGTTCAAGGGATCTTCAATCCGTGTCGCGAGCACCATTTGCATTTGAGTCGGAAGTCTCCCAAGCCAGAGTGTTCGTAGAAGGGAGTCTGGAACGTTGCTCCCAGCCAGAGTTCTTAGATGTCGAAGAAATTGCGACGGCTTTCTATCCCCGATTTCTTCGAGTTCTAGAAGTTGGCGAGTTCGTTGTTCTTGCGAAACGGTAAGCCTTTGAATAAGCGCCTTCTTTACAGTTTCATATTTGTCAACCTGCGGGGGTTGAGTAATTATATCCTTGATCTCTTTGATTTGGCGAGAATCTAGCTGGGCTATTGCGCAAGAATATTTTGTAGAATCTGTAGTTATTCCGCTAAGTACGAATTGCCCTTCAAGCTGTGCGAACCATAATTCCGGCTCATCACTCCAGAAAGGCGGTATCCTTATCGAAACTTGGCCAACTTGGTTATCTCCATTTATTTGAACTCTTCCGTCGCCCTCCATTTAACTTTCTTAGCTATCACGTCGGGGTCACCAATTTAGGATATTTAATAACGAGTTTGTGAGCGATTAACGCTTAATTAATACAGCGTGCGTTTTACGCTCAAATATATTTTTCGTTCGCTATCCTATTTGCTTAATGTGCTTATCGCTAAGAAATTAGTTTAATTAATTAGTTTATTATTCTTTATTTCATTTTGAAAGATATAACATTAACATGAGTGAAACAGTTTTTATTGTAGGAGAAACAGTAATTGATGAATTGTTAGAGAGACAGTTAAAAGCGTTGATATTTTCTTCGTCTATCTTCCCTATCTCTTTCGTGACTTCGATATCTTTTAGATCTCTCTCTTCTTTCCTTCTCTTGTCTTCCCCCTCGTGTCTTTGTTTGTGTGGCAACGGATCTCCGGTTTTCTTTCTCTTTAGCTCTTCCTTCTGTCTGAGTTGCTGTGTCCCTGAAGCTCTTCCAGGCGACTCCAGCTTGTGTCCCCTCGGAGACAACGCGGAAGGGTGAGAGCAGCACAGGGGAAATTACCGGCGGTATTACCCAGTCATACGGCGGAGTTGAACCTGCTGAGCCAAGTGGGGAAGTGTTCACACAGGCTGGTCTCCTTTGTGAGTCCTTCGGTGTTGATGCTCCTAAATAAAAGTGAGAATTCTTTTTTAGAAAGGAGCGACTAGCGCTGAGAATCGGCGAAGAGCGATTCTGACGTCTAATGCCTGTGAGCGACTGAGCGCTGGTAGATAGGCGTCCGGCGCCAGTAAGCGACTGAGCGCTGGTGGAAAGGCGTCTAGCGCCAGTGGGCGTTTGAGCTCTGGTGGAAAGGCGTCTGGCGCCAGTAAGCGTCTGAGCGCTGAATGAATTTTTACCTGTTGAAGGCGATCCTGCGCCTGTGATTATCGGACTTGCGTCTAGATTCGGTAAGGATAGTTCCCTGCTGGGAGTCGGTCGGACCACTCCTGTTGAGCGTTTCTCTCTCGGCGACGTTTTCTTACTCGACGCCTGATGACTCTTAGAGCGCAGAGCGCCGACAGAGAAAGTGACTGGTCGGATCCTGGGGCGCTTGGCGCCGAGAGGCGGCTGAGCGCCGGCGACCGGAGGATCCTTCAGGACAACCTTTCTCTGACTTGCGTACCGTTGCAGAGGAAGCGGGCGAGTTTTTCGGCGTAGCGTAGCCTGCGCTATGGCCTCCTCCTCGCGGGTTGGGTGTCTTGGTTTTCTCTCCGTCTTGAGGCCGGGAGATCCGCTGTGGTCGACTGCTGCTGGATTTCTCTGCATTTTGTGGAAATCAGGCCGTCTTTTATACCGAAAAATCCCGGTAACAACCCTTGGTTGCTTGGCGACTTTGGTTGCTAGGCGACTTTTCATCCCTTGAATCTCGCCCCCGATTATCGTTTTGAAATTCGCGCTGATTAATAACTTGAATGCCTCCGCGCTTCGACAACTTGAAATTCTCTCGCGCGTATCGTAAATGTTAACCTGAGTTCCGCGCGTGCCGACGGGGAGGATGTAACTCCGATGATCTCGTCTTCGCGTCGTGTGCCGTCGGAGAGGGCGAAACCTTGATGGTCGCATTCTCGCAACGATTAGTTCGGCGAGGCTTTTAGATTGCTTGTGGAGCTGCCTCATTACCATCGACGGGAGAGACGGGAGAGAGCGACAAGGTTACTTCCTGGTGGCTAGCGGAGAGCCGCCACAGGAGACATGCGTATGCATCGACACATGATGCATTGCTCATCAAAATGTAAGATAAAATACTTGGTCTAAAATACTTTGCAAAAAAGAAGAAAAATCTATTTCGCTTTACTAAAATATATGCTACTTGCATCTAATCGATATATAAATGATGCAAATGTAAAAAAAAAATACACAATGTACTGATATCTATACATACATATAAACAATGCAAGTATTTATGTATACGAAAGTAGCGAATGTACTACGTTTGGCCGCGTTAAAATCTTCATCAGCGATATGTTTGATATTATTGTGTTACAAATAATTAATTAATTGTTTTAATATAAATATTCGAGTGAATTAATTTGATTTTTAATCGTGGACGCAATCTATAAAACATTTCATTAAAGTTCAATAGCCATTTTGCTGAAAATCAAAATTTGCAAGTTTTCATGAAGTATACCCGCTCAATACCTTTACTGAAATATTTAATATATATACCTATATGTATTAAATATTCGGTACATATCCTCATATCTTCTGAAACTGTGCAGTCCATTTACAGTTGACAAGAAAAGGATTAATTAGTACCTTTGTTACACCGAGGGACTATTGGCTTTATTGTAATAGTGTTTTGGTATTGTCCAATCGTACAATTGCACAATACTCCAGTTTTCACATCATGTTTAATTACGATGAATTTTTTAAATACTTGATCACCAACACGTTAACCAAAATAGCTGCCATAAATTTCAAAGCTAGACATTATTTCGATATAGTACATATTAAAGAGATTGTACATAGGTTAATCGTAGGAAATTAGTATTTACTAATGTAATTAAGAGATTTTTATATGTAAAATTACGAGCTTATACATTAATATTAGTAATAATATTAATATTAATAATTAATTATATATAATCTGATTCATAATTATTATTATTACATTAAAGTTGCTGCGTTAACTGATATTTTTTCAACGTAAGTATAAATGATTATTATTCCACCTTTTTATAATGAATTAAATATCCCTTTTTTGTATCGTAAATTCTTGTTATCATCCCAAAACCAATTGTAAACGGATCCATAATTCGTACCGGATTTTAGGATAGAATTCATATTCTACGTGTCGCGTATTTCGATATGTGTGTATGTGTATTTTAATATATATTTTATATATAATATATGTGTATTTTTTCGGATTCTTCAAATATTTGTGTATAAAATACATAAAAACACAGAATACGAAAATAAAGAGATAAAAATTCTGTCCTAAATTCCGACATAAATTATAAATTATTTAGGGAGCTTATTATAGTTTATAAAACATTATATATCTATTCATATAATTATGGTAAGAGAGATTTAAGAGAGATGTTCAATGTTACACCCACTTAGCACGATCTGTATTTCACGTGAGAATTTAAGCTACTATTCTATCCGTAATTTTGTTTGTTGTTTAAAACGAAAAGCAACTGAAAAAACGCGTTACGCGTTTTCACTCAACCGGATGAATTTGACGCGCGATGCTGTCCATTATTAAAACATAATACCCCTTTCATAACGAGTGGGGGTCAAGCCGACAGTGACAGCTTCGTAAATGCGAAGGCGATATAATGCTCGACTCGCGGCGCAAAGCGAACCCGATATTCATCCCACATTCAAAAGCAGTGAAAACCCGAGGCAGGCGAACAGGTCGACCCGTCAATCGCTTTTCCAATTCCCCGTAAAATACGCATCGTATCCAATAATATCGATGCCCAGCAGCCCCGAAAACTCGTCGGGAATAATCGGTAAAAGCGGCCCTCCGCCTAACTCACCCCCTCGATTACAAATTATGTTTCCGGACTGAAACGAAGCGGCCATTTAAACTCCTCCCGCGGAAGCGCTTCGTTCTTAATCGAGAAAGTTTAATGCGATACATCTCACGTCACGTTCGTTTACATATTTGTAACGAAGCGCATTGTTTCGAATACATTCCCTTAGAAACGCAAAGTTTTCTTATCGAAACTCGTTGATAATTTCTGTTCATCGTACGGTTTCCTTTCTTAATTCTCTTACAGTTATGTTATTGTACTTTTAATAAAGCTATTATGCCTAATTATTACTAGAGAATACATTATTATTAGAGCTCTATTATTATAAAAATATTCTTATTCTTTTATACGAACTTTATAAAAGAATCTAAATTTTTCTAATATTATTAATGTTAAGTCTCGTGTTTCTTTTTTCTCGCAATAATCGACGCGGGATTAAGAACATATAAAACCGCGATGACTCGTTCCTCTTCTTGCCGCCGTTATGCATGGCAGACAATGTGTAGAAAAGAAAAGAAAAAGAAACGCGAATCAAAACGTTAACAATGTGCGACGATTGACGTAAAAGAAAAAAGAAAAGAAAATACATGCCCTCGAATATGAAGTCAAAAGAGGTGAAAAAGCAAACAGACTCCTCGCCCATGCATGCGTGGATCGACCCCCATCCTTCTCCGTCCTCGCATGAACGGACATGTAAATTTTTTAGCGGAAAAATGGAGCGCGCCGCGCACCCCGAAATTCCGAGGATCCCGAGCCATGATTGACACCGGGATGCTCCCGGCATCGCGTATCAAGATGCTATATCCTCGAACGGCACCATTAAACGTCCCCTCGTTCGTGGGATTTATGGGCAAACCCGTCACTTACGCCGAATATTTTTAAACTCTCGTCATTCCTCGATCCGTCTTCTCCGTGATTGACGTCTGATGATTGCTCAAGACATCCTGGACCGACAATCTATACGTGAATCGGATCTCGGGGGTGCTCTGCGATAAAAAAGTCCGCGAATTACTCTCACGTTTAATTTTATTTTCTTGGAGTAAAAGATTTGCGAAGATTTCAGTTTACATCAAGATCAAGTTCGAATTTTAGTGAGTACTTGTATAATATGAGTTTCAGTAATGATACAATTTTTGTACCATAATTATCATTTTTAATCATATTCGAGACGATTTATGAGTCAAGTCGTAAAGTAAAAGTTATGACAAGAGTCATAAAGTATGATGGAAACGACGTACTTAGTAGATCACCGCAGATTAGTGTTTCGAGCATCATCAATAAACAGGGAATGAATTGCACTTTGCGAATTAAGTACTTACCTCGATTTCCCCACGTTGGATTCGCCTATCATGAGGATCTTCAGTATCGTCAGAACGTCTTCCTGATCCATAGTGATTTCGCCTGCGATGATGATCAAGTTATTATAATCTATTAGTATTAGGTAGTGCTGAAATGAAAAGACACCGTCTACCCTTCGTAACGTCGCAAAGTTGCGTATCGTGACGTTAAACAACACCACGCCACCACAGACACAACCGAACCACCATATACATATAAATGCTATCTCATGCTGTGTATTATATACAGGGTGTCCCTTTAAACAGCTGATTCTCCGAGTTCATGATTATTTCCGCTGTTATCATATTTAAACTATTCAACAGCATGTCCGGCATCTCATCTAAACGCTATAGTATATTGCTCTAATATTAGAAAGAGAAAAAAAGAAATTGACACTGAAAAATGTAATTAAAACTAAGTAAAATACGTATACTAATTTCAATTTTTCAAATGTATCCAATCACTTATATGAGGTATTTACAGTTATTTTGACTCGATAGTCTTGATACTGTAATAAACAGATGATGTTGCTAAACAAAGATAAGTTTGTAAAGGTACAAATTATAGAAGCGATTCTGTGCCCTTGTATGAGTGATGCCAGTTTAGATGTACAGTTCTTTATCGCAAGTCATTTGAGAAGGCTACAGTTAACTTTTCTAAGATGGATATTGCAGGATCCTCTAAAGATCCACATTCGTGTGCAAAGCCAGGTATTTTAGTTATTTAATTAAGGAGTTTATAACTTCAATAATTAATAACTTAACAACAATGCAGACAATTGTCTTCAATTTTGGCATGAATGACAGATTTCCACATAAGCATAACATACATATAACATTATAATTTATTTTTTTAAAGAACATAGAATAAAGAATGTAACATCTATAAATCTATAAAGTGTATTAGAGCATAAAAAGGTCAGAAAAACAACTGTATTCGCCGAAAATAAATTTATTAATGAAAGTATTGCAACGTTTGATTCAGACACGATTGAAAGCATGCTGCAGATTGCCGAAAATTTGTGTGGAAATTATATGTGGGGTAAAAATCAACTAAATTTGTTGTATATAATGGCTATTATTTTATGGACTATCAATACTCTCTTCTTTTATACATATTCATTGTAATTTTTATAAATGTATAAAAGAAGAGAGTATTGATAGACCATAATAATAATAGCAATTATATGCAACAAATTTAGTTGATTTTTTACCCGACATATAATTTCCACACAATTTTTCGGCAATCTGCAGCATGCTTTCAATCGTGTCTGAATCAAACATTGCGATACTTTTACTTATAAATTCATTTCCGGCAAATACAGTTGTTTTTCTGACCTTTTTATGCTTTAATACACTTACAGCAAAAATAACTGTAAATACCTCATATAAGTGATTGGATACATTTGAAAAATTGAAATCAGTATACGTATTTTACTTACAATTAGTTTTAATTACATTTTTTAGTGTCAATTTCTTTTTTTCTCTTTCTATTATAGATGCTGAACACATTAAGTGGTTCACCACACATTTTGAAGAACCAGAAAAACCGACAGTCGCAAAGTGCAAATCGTGCGCAAAATACATAGTGTACAACCCAAGAGGAATGGTTTGCCATTTTAATAAATGTGTAAATCAAAATAAGTAAGTACACATTTAAAAAAAAACAAAAAAAAATCTCACGCAAAATCCTATAACAACTTTTATTTAATAACATATTAATTTAATGAATGGCATTATTATTGCAGGAATACCGCCGATGCCGCCGCCGCGGCTGATGACCCCGTCGCCGCGGCCGACGTCGACGTCGACGTTGACCCCGTCGCCGCCGCCGCCGCCGCGGCTGATGACCCCGTCGCCGCGGCCGACGTCGACGTCGACGTTGACCCCGTCGCCGCCGCCGCCGCGGCCGACGTCGACGTCGACGTCGACCCCGTCGCCGCCGCCGCCGCCGCGGTCGACGTCAACGTCGACGTCGCGGTGACGCAAAAAGGAACTGGGAGGGGAAGACGGACGAGGCGCAGAGACTGCAGAGAGAATAAAGAACGCTTCTCATCTCTCTCTGGAATAACAAATACAGCCATACGACGATTAGCACGTCGTGGAGGAGTGAGGCGCATCTCCGGCCTAATATACAACGAAACTAGAGAAGTATTAAAGGTGTACCTTGAAAATTTAATTAGTCAAGCGTCCGTGTACACCATATATGGGCGCAGGACCACCATGTCAGCAGCAGACGTGATCTACGCCCTGAGGTGGCAGGGAAAAACCCTATACGGGTTTGACGGCTAAAGGTTGTCTTTTTACTTATTGATTCACTTAGCCAAATATTTTAATTTAAAAAGAAAAATTTAATATAATAACCTCGTATTTTTATTGCTTAAAAATTAATTTATTAATAACTTGGGTTTTTCTATCTTTCTTATCCATAATAAAAGTTAGAAAAATAATTAATACCTATCATTAATAAAAATAGTTTTTATATGTTGGATATAATTAATTACAAACTGTTATTATTATTTTAGACATCAAAGCGGAAAATGTGACGTTAGACATGTTTGACAATCACTTTTGCAGCAGCTAACAAGGGGAGGGCGCGACGACCGGGAAACGGATTTGAATGAAACTTATTCCTGTAGTAACCCTTGACTAACAGTGAAACATAGTAAAGCGCTAGCGCGCAACTCTCAACCGTTTTCGAGAAAAAAATTTTTGAAAATCTTGCAACGCAAGTCTACCGGTTCGCTAGCGGTGAGATTCGACGAAGTGGCGTAGCCGCGCAGCTAAGGCGTACGGCTGCTACGCCGCCGGCCCGGGTTCGATTCCCGTTGCTTTTGCAGATCTTTTTTTTTTTTTTTTCATTTTTTTTATTTGCATTAATAATAAAAACGTTGAATTAAAACAAAATAAATAAATTGAATAATTTTAACAAAAAATAAACGAAAATGCTTACCAAAAAAATTTTAATACACAGTCATTAATAGTAATTATTTCTCGCTGCTTCAAACGTATATTTATAAACAAAGGACAATGATTAATTTTAACAAAAGTTGGAGCACTTTTGAAACGAGATGAGAATTTTTTGTCAGTCTTATTTCGAATAAAGAACGTATCTTTCTTTTTTCAAATGTCAACGAAATCTGCTTTCCAATAACGCTTGGAAAGCAAAACTGTAGCGCCTGTAAAGAAATTTCTTTTATAAAATGTGCCTGGTGTATGATATATTTTTGTTTTAAATGTTTTTACGATAATTATCATGCAGGACATTGTGAACGATATCCGCAGGGCATCGAAAGTGAGAATGAATAATTGTAAGTCATTAAAAGCCTTGTACAACAAAAAAATGTATTTCTATATAATATCAGTATATATATATGTATATTTCTTTATATTCTTGTTCATTGATTAAACAGTATAAAAAATAGTTCATTATGTTTTATTATTTCAAAAGTGCTCCAACTTTTGTTAAAATTAATCATTGTCCTTTGTTTATAAATATACGTTTGAAGCAGCGAGAAATAATTACTATTAATGACTGTGTATTAAAATTTTTTTGGTAAGCATTTTCGTTTATTTTTTGTTAAAATTATTCAATTTATTTATTTTGTTTTAATTCAACGTTTTTATTATTAATGTAAATAAAAAAAATGAAAAAAAAAAAAAGATCTGCAAAAGCAATGGGAATCGAACCCGGGCCGGCGGCGTAGCAGCCGCGCGCCTTAGCTGCGCGGCTACGCCACTTCGTCGAATCTCACCGCTAGCAAACCGGTAGACTTGCGTTGCAAGATTTTCAAAATTTTTTTTCTCGAAAACGGTTGAGAGTTGCGCGCTAGCGCTTTACTATGTTTCACTGTTAGTCAAGGGTTACTACAGGAATAAGTTTCATTCAAATCCGTTTCCCGGTCGTCGCGCCCTCCCCGTACATGTCTCATCTGAAAGCGGCTTATTATTAGGAATCGCGATGACTTAATCTAGAAATATATTGACTTAGGACTCTGTTAAAAATAACAGTTTAACGAACGAAGTAGCAATAAATCCGACATATCGTCCAATAAAAATCTACGTGTTTTATTAAATGGGCAATGTTCGTTGTATTAAATTTAAGTTATGCATGTTTTTTGAGTAAGAGAATTAAATTTGAACAACATAATTTTTTAGAAAAATATTAACAAATAATCTGTTAATAATCTGTTTATAATCTGTTAATCAAATTATTTGTAAAAACGTTAAATCAACAACTATAATTAAATATGCGTATGTAGTTAAAATAACATTATTAACTTATATGTATATAAATTATTAAAATAATTATATATAATATAATTTCTATAAGTTAACAAGTAATATTTAATTATAGTAATGTGTAATTACTATATTTAAATATGTGTAGTTAAAATAACATTATTAACTTATATATATCAATTATTAAAATAATTATATATAATATTATTTCTCAATAATTGATATAAGTTAACAATGTTATTTTAACTACGCATATTTAATTATAGTAATTACATTTTATTATAACTGTTGAAATTTGTAAATATAATATCATAACACGTATCATATGATATACGATTTATTCTTAATTAATTAAAGGAAATACATAATAATGATTAAATACCTTATTTGTTATATCTCATCTGTCCATAAATATCAGTCAATAAAAATTCTTTGTGATTATGTTATATAAAAATTTTTTATACGTTATGAGACTTGATCATTAAAGAATTAAAAATGATACGCATATAAAAAATGATTTTTATTAATTTTCCTTGATCAGCGTTTGTCTTTAAAGAAATAGCGATAAGCCAGTTTCTACGTGGCACAGTGTATTTTAAGAAGATGCGAAATTAAAAGAGAAATGTACATTTTATTTGCAAATTGTATGATTTTCATACTTGTGTCATATAACTTTGCATACCTACTTATCTTTTTGGTTGGGGAGTAAATCATAGATGTTACGAGATTAAACCAATCGTGAAATTTAAAATTTTAATAATACAGATAAAGAAAGGGGGGAAAGAGAGAGAGAGAGAGAGACCGGGCACTTTTATATTGTAAATTTATTTGAAATTATTGTCTCTCAAATAATCTATATTTTAATATTTTTTTTATCAGTATCAATACTTTCAACGTTTGATTTTAATATTAAAGTCTACATATAAAATGAAATTGTACAATTAATTCATTCTTTTGGCCTTGCGTTCCTTGCGACTTTATTCTCTGTGGAGTATTCTCAGTACTATCCTGCAACAAAAAATAATTTTTAGCATTGATATATATTCAAAATAAAGTATGTTGTAATAGTTAAACACAATAAGTTATAGTTTACTTACTGGATCTATAATAACGCAACTATCACTCTGTTCAAGGTTTATGGTATCTTCAAGTTTTTTAATACACTCGTTCATTACATTAGATTTTTGTGCGGTATGATGCTCTTTATGCGCTTTTAATCTCTCGCGTTTGTTCACGGATGTTTTATTACTAGCGCATTCATGTGCGTTGTCCTGCATATCAAAAAGCTGAGTTTGCAAAGATATTTTCTCACTCTCACAATCATTAATCGTTCCTCCAAGTCTCTAAAAATATGTAAACAATAAAATCTAGGACGGACAATGATTCTAGAAAGACAATTTGATGTATTATATCAAAAAAATTATATACCATCGCTTAGTACACTCCTCTGTTAAAAACTTGTTTTCTGTAGAGAAATGCGTGTATTCTTGCTGTAATTTCTTATATTTTTCTCTAACTTCTCTGCTCTTGTCGGACATGAATTTTATTTCCCTGGAAAATTAAGTTATTTTTGTAATACATTTGTGCCACGTTTGGTGACAAAGGATGCCTGGAAGGATCCAAACCTGCCAATTCCTTGACTTATGAGCATAATCTTATTACCATACCTTCATATCAAGTGAAGTATTTAGATATATTATAGAATACCTTTTAGATATATTATAGAATACTGCTATGTACGTTGTAAGTTTGGAAGCATCACTGGTAATCATTATTTTATCATCCGCCTCAGATGTAGATCTATCTATGAGACTTTGTACGCTATAACATCAACATTAATTACAAGATTAAATACAAACTAGAAAATTACATGTATATATTCAAAACTTCTACAAAATATTATGGGGAAAAAACATACTTCTTTAAATGTTGAAGATCTTTCTTCAACTCTTCATTCTTTTTTACGTAATTCACTGTATCTGCCCATTGTTGTTTGTAAAACTTGATCTCTTGATCTGTTCCTTAAGCGCAAAAATTTCCCCATTCTTGTTCTTTATTTCACTTTCACCCTGTCGTACTTCCTGTCTCAGGCCAGCTGTCTGTGTCTCCAATTTTTCCTTCGCCTCTGTAAGATAATTGATATTGTCGTCTCTCAGCTTTAGTTGAAAAGTGAGGCTGTCAATTCTGTTTTGCAGTGATGCAGCGTCTTCTGTGATACTGTCGTTGTTTGAGAAATTGAAATATATGTGGTGAATCGTTTGTTCGGTTGTCCTTACCCGACATTGTGGACAGGTCTTTGATCTGAAACAATTTTACAGAAGTTAAACATTCGTGTGCAAGCAATATAAAAACCTTCAAGAATTATATAAAAGCTCTTTTGAATAACAGGAAAAAAGAGAACTACAAGAGAGAATGCAAAAATGTTTGATAATATTCAAATATCTACCTTTCGAACCATTCTACTAAGCACTAATGGAAAATATGCCCACACGGTATGATGAAAACATCGTCGGATGGTGCCAGCAATTCTCTACATATCACACACACTATATTCATTTTATGTAAGGTTTCGTTAATGAAAAATCAGTGATAATTACGCCTGATTACGAGTGATAATTTGCTTCGTAGTAGACAATCGTTGCAGATTTCACGATAAAACTCCCATGATATTTCACCGGACGTTATGTCATTGTAAATCCTTTATCCGCACCGTTAAAGATAGAAAAAAATATAAAAATATTCAACTATAGTCTATACAAATCAGCTCCTTATTACTGTTCTCAACAACGCAAGACGACCGCCAAAAACTGTTGTTATATAAAGTAGCACCATCTGTGCTGCACGAGTGCACGTTTCGAATCTCGTTATGTGTCGTTAGTTCTTTCCAAAATATGGTAGCATATCGACGAGGTACTATTTAAAATAATTTTATATGTTGTATAGTAAGATTTCTTGCTTAATTTTCAATTTTTTAAATTTTTAATTTTAAATCTTAAACCAAAATTTAAATTTGAAATCTTATGGTTATTTTAACTTTAATTTAAAAAATAGGGTAACCATTGTTGACGGTTCCTAGGCCCTCTTCCATACGTTTCAAATATATATATGTATAAATAGAAAAGTTCTTATTATGTATTCGCGTATTGCAGCAATGTATTTTCATGTACATACATACACATACATACATATACAAAATGCATAAATTAGTGTCTATAAGTTTTAAAAAATCATATTTCTTAGGATATATATATAATTGGATAAATATAAAATAAATAGAGAAGAAATATATTTACAGTTTTCCATTATCACAAAAGAAATTAAATACCTCATTTCGGTATTTTAATTTAAGCAGTTATCTTCTCACGTGCGTTCTAGATCTTCCATCAAAGAAGTGAGAAACGTGTCGCCATTGATTAACCCATGGTGTAAAGTACTTTCTTTACACCATGGTTGACTGTTTCTCATACTACAAGGGCCTATATTCATATACATATACCCGAGGGGGTAACCACTAGCTGAAATGTTGTCCCACCGATTACATAATTTCATTTGATTTCAAATGATTTCATATGATTTCATCTGATTACAAATGATTTCATCTGATTACAAATGAATAATGATTTCATCTGATTACAAATGATTTCAACTGATTACACAATGATTTCATCTGATTACACAATGATTTCATCTGATTATACAATGATTTCTTGTAATTACACAATGATTTCTTGTGTTACGAATGATTTCATCTGATTACAAATGATTTCTTGTGATTGCATATGGACATTTTTGAGTCGATAGATACGATAAAAAAGAATACGCTTCGCGTTCTGAGGGCTATACATGAAATTGACTATAAAAAAGGTGCTTCGAAGATTGGAAAAAACGTTGACATAAGTATAGTAGTGGGAGGGGATTATTTTGACGGGGACAAAATAAATTTAAATAAATAAATTCATAGTTTATTTTTTATTGAACGAGTTCCGTTGATCACAGTAATATTAAGAAAAAAACAAAATATAAACCATTATAAACAAAACGGAATATTAAATATACATAAAGTATATAGCTTTCTCTTAAAAAAACGGAATATTAACATAAAGTATATAGCTTTTTATAACAGCAAAATAAATGACATTATTTATTATAGAAAACTTATCCTAGCTTGTAATTTGAAAGGTCCTGTGGAGAGAATGAATAAAGTCCTTTAGCAATATTAGGAGACGAAAGCTTACGTGCAATATTAACAGACTGAACTACACATATATCGTCTTGTTTTGGAAAGTAAAATAAATACTTTTCTTTTTTTTTCATAAATTTAATGGTATATTCATTCTCCTTTGAGGAAATTACAACTCCTATATAATAAATAACGGACTTTTTAGTTTCAAAAGGAACTAATACAAAATCATTTGGCTTAACTATTGGCTCAGTCTCAACAAAAGATTTAATATATTTTAAAACACTCTCATGGAGTTTTAATTTGTTCTCTATAAATCCATTAGTAATAGTACATACATAATTTTTTAAACTTATGTATCCATGACTCTCTACTAATACAGGTTTAACATTTCCTAACTTTACTAGGGAGGGCGCTTGCGAGAGCGATTGATAATCGATTGTAATCAATAGAACACGTCACGATGAGACACGGTCTCAACCGAGATCTCAACACTATATACGAGATTTGATATGATATTATCAGATTTTACCGAGGATTTCATGATGATTTCATGGTGATTTCATGGTGATTCCACATGATTTCCAGTGATAACACGGAGATTCAAAATGATTTCTGCTGATTTCATATGATTTTTAGTGATTTTATATTTCTGGTGATTTCATATGATTTTAAATGATTTCATATGATTTCAGATGATTTCATATGATTTCATAGTGATTTCGGGGACACTGTCCCACGATTTCATTTAGTGGTTACCCCCTCGCATATACCACTATCCCGTATATGTATACAACACACTCAATACAATCATACATATATAAATGTTTTAAGTATATCATACATACAATATACAATCATACATATACAAATGTTCCATGTGTATATTTTTTTTTTTTTAGGTGGGATAGAAATTAAAGGTGTGGGAATCTCTCGGGCGAGACACTCGTATAATCTGTATCAACCTTCACCGCCTACGGCGGCTCGGTTGATCAGACTATTATACTTCGTGTCTCGCCCTTCGAGATTACGAAGGTAGATCTTTAGAGCTTAAATAATTTTTTGGATAAAATAAACTTTTTTTTTTTTTTTTAAATACATATACATATATGTAATGCTCGCAAAGTTGCCTTCTGAGCAATCATAATATGTCGCGTCGATGCTCGAAAATTGGTATTCAGTTTCGCTAAGCTCCGACCGCGTATAATTTAAAACTACCAATTTTTAAAGCTATCTTTATATCAGCTAGCTCTCATATAATTAATTATAGCAATTAATTGGCATGCCTCGTTAAGCAGCGTGACAATCATAGGTCTATTATAGAAATCTGCAAATACTTTTGAGTTTAAAGACCAATCAGTTCTACTCGCTTTATTTCTTCAATACTTACTCCTTATTCATATGCTTTTGATGCATGTCTAGTGCGATGTAAATCTTTTGTCTATTCCAAGCTAGGCATGATCTTATCCATCGGCCTAGTGTATCTTCTTTTACAATATTATGCAGTTTCTGAAAGAAATAAATAACTTATCTTCTCCATTTCTCTCTGTCCTGGTGATTTCCAAGTAATACAGTAGTGTATTTGCAATACATAGGGTAGGATTTCCTTGAAGATTTTTTTTTTTTTATCTTAAAACCTAATTTTTTGTCCTTGGCTGGTATATTATCTTTGATAATATTCTAGATCCTAATGGAGATTATTGTCTGTAACCTATGCGCTGTACCAAGCGTTCTACTAATAGTATCAGCTTCTGTAAAAGTTGTTTAAAATTTAAAGATTTCAAATGGAAACCATTCTTCCAGTTTTCTTAATACTGGATCAATGTCCCATATCGAAGTTTATCTCGATTTACTTGGCCTTGTTTTTTTTTTTAGTTTCCTTTAATCTTGATTAATTCATTAGCTTCAATATTCTCAGTAGATATAATTGCTAACGCCGATCTGACGCGTTTAGGGTTCCGTAATTGGTTCCATCCTGGTAACTTTTGGTTAAAAAATCTTTTAGACATTAATATATTAAATAAACCGTCTTTTGTTGTTAAACTTCCACCATACTCTTAGTGTGCTATTGTACTGTTTAATAGTTGATTCTTCCCATGCTCTTAACATTACATTTATTGATTTTTTCTACAGCTCTGCGCTTGACGCTATGCTGATAACCTGGCGGCATCCAGAGTAAATTCTGATGCTAACGGGTGATTTTTGTATTTTACGGGGTAAGATTAACAAATTAATATCTGAATTAAATTCCAAATAAGTCCCGTTAACCAACTGCTAATTACTGGAAACTACGTCTGACTAGTCCCCTCCAAAAGGGGACGACTAATATACCAGAGACTTTAGTCTATTTTTTTTTTTTTTTTATATATACATGTACCACAACTCGCGACCGAAATTTTTACTGACATATTCCTGACTTAAAATAAAGACGAAAATCCTAATACAAAAATGTTGAGAATATAATACTTTTCAAATAAAAAGCATTTACAGTAGACGAATCAGATAGTCCGAAGTTTGCGCGCTCAGGGACGATACATCGCACAGTCATAGTGGATGCTTTTGCGCTCATCATAATGAAAATTATGTTTATGCGAAAGCGAAATTTGTTGAGAAATAGTACAATTTCTATTGATAAATTACATTTATACGCCATACTACGAGATTTATGGCACGCTGTTTTGCTACTTATTAATAATATTTTTTTTAATCCAAAAAAAAAATTAACAATTAACTTAAACTAAAGTAGATAGTTTTTTGGTATTATTTCTATTATGTCATAACATAATAAAAATTAATTAAAATTATGTCGACATAAAATTAATTCAAAATACAAAATTCTTATTAATAAATAGCAAAACACGGCGTGCCATACACAGAGAAAGATACATCCTGATGTGGAATTTATTTTATGTCGTCATAATTTTAATTTGTTTTTTTATGTCGACATAATATTAATGTATTTTTGTTATGTCGAAACATAATAATAATTGCAGGAATAAAAATTATGTAAACTGTCATAATAATTCGATGAATGAAAATTATGCTACAACATAATAAAAATTTCGGTGAATAAAAATTATGCCATGACATAATGAAAATTGAAAATTAGAATTACGTGTTTCTGCTATTTTAATCCTAGATTTTATATTAAATTTTAAATTAAAAGAAATTTTTATTATTTTAAGACATAATATTTATTGAGAATTTCCATTATGTACATAATTTTAATTCTTAAATTTTTATTATGTTTATAATAAAAATCCAAGAATTAAAATTATGGACATAATTAAAATTCGTGAATTACAATTATGTACATAATAGAAATATAAGAAATAAAATTATGTGTCTACATAATAAAAATTTGGGAAATAATTACATAATGTACAATACATAATTGTAATTTCCGAAAAAATTTTATGTCATAACATAAAATAAATTTAGAATTAATATTTTCTTTAGACATAATTTTAATTCTGCATTTTTAATTATTTAATAGTTTAATAATAACTCGATGAATTGTAAGTATGTCTAATAATAATTTCTTTTCCTTGAGTATCAATTAAATTTGGTAGAATTTTTATGATAGTAAATTAAATAGCAAAACGGCGTGCCACAGAGATTTATACTTGCATAACAACATTTATTTAAAATTTATTACAACATGTGTTCAAAATGTCCTCCCAATTTTATACAAAGACGTGCCCGTCGAATTAAATTTGTTCCAGCATTTTGGATCATTTCGGGAGTAATGGAAGCAATTGATTCTATAATCCGTCCTTCTAACTCCTCCCGATTGTTTATCGGATTACGATAAACATATTTTTTTATACCCCCAGAAAAAGAAGTCCATCGGCGTAAGATCTGGCGATCTTGGTGGCCAAGTTCGAGTCGGACTTCTGCGTCCAATCCATTTTCCTGGGAACATACGATCGAGTAAACGGCAAACGTTTATTGCGTTGTGGGATGGTGCTCCGTCATGTTGGAAAATCATTTCCCGGCGTTGATTTAAAGGTATTTCCTCCATTAATTCCGGTAATTCCGTCATAAAAAAATTGTGATAAACGGCGCCATTTACTCTGCCTGGTAACTCGAACGGTCCTATCTAAAATTCATTACAAAGCTTAATATTTTACAAAATGAGAAAGGGAAAATATCTTACTATTCTGTCATTGAATACACCAGCCCACAAATTAATTGTAAATCTCCGTTGAAAATTTCTTGGCATTGTGACGTAGAGATTATCGTTTGCCCATACATGATAATTGTGAATATTAAATATTCCGTCTCTGGTAAAGAGGGATTTCTCCGTAAACATTATTTTATGTACAAATCAAGGTTTCATTTCTTGTTGCTCCAAAAACCATGTACAAAAGTTTACACGTCGAATATAGTCTTGAGGCCACAAATTTTGCACTTTTGTGTAATGATACGCATGCATGGCATTGTTTTTTAAAATTCTTTGAACTGTACTTTTTGATATATTAAGAGTACGGCTTATCGTCCGAATACTTGTACACGGATCTTGATCAATGCATGCAAGTACAGCTTCTTCGTTTTGAACAGTGTAGGCATCATAATTTCGTCCTGCACCGACATCTTTTCGATTTGACTTCAATAATCCTGTTTGTTATTTACAACTCTGCTAGTGTAAATCCGACCGTGCAACCTCCACGCGGTACATCTTGGGTAACGCTGATGCCGGCAGTATCGTAGCTTTCAAGCTCCATAACTTAAAAAATAGTTAATAAAAAAATACTTTATTATAGTGTTTTGAAAAGCTCTCGAGGTAAGCTATAAGAATATGCAATTAAAAATAGGGGTTTCCTTTTAAAAATTTTAAAGTTATTTTTAAAATAACTGGCATTAACAAAGTTATTTGCAGTCACACTAATACATATTACTATTTAATGCGTTACTTGAAACCCTACAACTTTTGTCTAAAACATTTTTTTCTAAAATGCGTAGTTTTCGAAATATTTAGGGGTTTCCATACTTTTGGTAAACCCTGTATATACATCTATATGAAACATTGTTCGCGAGAGCGCGGATTCGACAGAGTTAGCGCGGAGCAGGAAAGACAAGCACTAAGAAAGGTCAAGTTTTGCACAGTGAAATTCAAAATAAAGTTTATTACAATGTTCAACTCGATTATTTACACAGTTCTTTTTTCCAGGAGGAAATCGCAATAAGCAAAGGCGCGCAAAGATTAAGTGCGGCGTGCGAAATTACAGTTTAAGCGTGAGCGATAATGCGAAAGCGAAGCGGGTGGTAAAGCGGTTGC
The DNA here is from genome assembly GCA_035220615.1 of Leptothorax acervorum. Lineage (NCBI taxonomy): Eukaryota > Metazoa > Arthropoda > Insecta > Hymenoptera > Formicidae > Leptothorax > Leptothorax acervorum. The sequence goes on along the minus strand of JASTWQ010000129.1, from coordinate 425,976 downwards.
ACTAGCGGTTTTTAACAATACTTGCGGGTGAACAACGATCGAGAGCGTCTCCGGCGACGCAGGCCGTTTTATCTGTTCCGAAAAGGGGCAGGTCTTTTGCTGATTGCCAATAAAATTAAAACAGTCGAGGTGACCCCAGACCATCGAGCGCGATTGGTAGTCGGGGGGATCTCGCGTAAAGAGCCGCACCTGATAGGCGCGTGACGCGAGTCTTAGCATAGCGGTTGGCTTTCGGCTGCTTAAGTCGTCGGAGCGCGCAAGCTAACGACGAAAAGTCGTTTACCATTGTTGTTATTTGTCGCAAAATAAGGATTATAACATGAGGTTTTTTCTATATACAGAAGGCAGAATAGAAATGTCATGAAACTTCTAGAAGTGTACCGAAATAAAGAATCTAGAAACCTCATGTTATAACTTATATCACAAAGAATATTATAAGCGTTTTATTTCAATGCACAGACATATAATTGCGACATATGATTTCATTTATTAGCGCGATCTCAAACATTCCCGCCCGCCTCGTCATTGCGTGACGAAATGAAAGATTCGTGGGATTCCGCCCAGTATCGCGCTTGCCGAGCGTGCAATCAATATATCGATTTCTGTGAGTCAGCTGGCGTGACGGCACGCCGCGGATGGCGCGCGAGCACACGACCACCACGTGCTTCGTCGTGGGGGTGAGTCGGTACGTCGTGTGAGGATCTGAATGAGGATCGACCGCGAGCGAAATGCGAGTTTTAGTCGCGCGAGTGATTTCGTGTGTAACGCTGAGTTATGTGGCGTTCGAATTGTAGTGAGGATTTACAGTGCCTGGAAACGCGAATGGAGTTAAGAATAAAGTCGCGATAACGCCGCTGAAGTGAAGTGCAAAGTAAATGCCTGATTCGGAGGAAGCAGGCCACGATCAATTAATTTCGCGAAAATTAACATAAATCTCAGACGAAAATTGACGATTATAAGGACGAAACGGTCCGCGAGGGGTGGAATTTTTTTGTTTTTCTCACGTATCCTCGGTAGTGGTGGTGGAGTCGGTGGCCCCCGGAAGCAGCACGAGTTTTGACAACGGCCGGATGAACTCGGACGTGGCCGTGCGGATGGTCACCACTCGCACGATGCCGTCATCCCCCGGGTGCAGCTCGGTGATCCTTGCCAGAGGCCATCGGGTTGGCGGGGACGTCTCGGAGCGAATTAGGCATAGCGCACCGATATTCGGGGCTGCCTCAGCCTTAAGCCACTTCGGTCGGGAAGCCAGCTGGTGGATGAACTCACGCGACCAGCGTCCCCAGAAGTGATCGCGCATTTTTTGCAAGACCCGCCAGCGGGAGAGAGCGCTGTCGGGCTTCGCCTCCAATGACGGTTCGGGCACTGCCAGGAGAGGAGCTCCGATGAGAAAGTGCCCCGGTGTCAGCGCCGAGACGTCGTCCGGGTCGTCAGATAGGGCCTGGATCGGCCGAGAGTTTAGGCAGGCCTCTACTTGGGCGAGGAAGGTGCTCATCTCCTCGAAGGTGAGCGTGGTTTCGCCGATGACCCGCCGGAGGTGGAATTTGGTAGACTTCACCGCTGCCTCCCACAGTCCTCCGAAGTGCGGTGCGGCTGGCGGATTAAAATGCCACCGGATGCCTTGATTGCTGGTAGCGTGAGTCAGATGACGGCCGTCGGGTGAAGACGCGCGAAAGAGCTCCTGCAGTGCCCGGTCAGCTCCGATAAAATTGGTGCCGCAGTCGGAGTAAATGTCCGTGCAGAGCCCTCAGCGTGCCGTGAAGCGACGGAGTGCGACCAGGAAAGCCTCCGTCGTGTAGTCTGAGACTACTTCGAGGTGCACGGCCTTGGAGACGAGGCACACAAAAACTGCGATGAATGCTTTGTGCGATCGATGGCCTCTCCCCTTGGTCGTGCGGATGTGAATCGGACCGGCATAATCCACACCGGTCCGGAGAAATGGACGCGTCGGAGTGACGCGTGCTCGTGGAAGGTTGCCCATCGGTGGTTGTGGCGTAGCGGCTCGCCAGCGGGTGCATGTTATGCAGCGATGCAGCAGCTGTTTAACGACGGCCCGACCTCGTGGCGTAGGCGGAGAGTTCCGAGCGTCAATTGCACTCCTCCATGGAGTGTCCTTCGGTGGCAGGACTCCACTAGAAGGCGAGTGAGCCAGGACGACGCGGGTGCGATCGTTGGATGGCGCTCGTCGAACGAAAGCAGCGAGTGCTTGAGTCGCCCTCCGACCCTGAGTACGCCGTTGTCATCAAGGAAAGGGCTCAGCTTGGCGAGATGACTGCGGTGAGATACGGTGCCACCTGCTGCGACCGCCTTGATCTCGTCCGGATAGTGGAGCTTTTGCGTCACGCGAAGCCATCGCGACAGCGCTGTGTCGAGCTCCTCCGGTTGCAGTGTCCGCGCCTGGTCGTCGGGGTGATGCTCGTCCGTGCGGGAGGTGGTGCGTCGCCACCGCAGGCACCATGCCGTGACTCGTAAGAGTCGGTGCAGCGAGGAGAATCGAAGGAGCATATCGGGCTCCGTTTCGATCTTCCCGACGGCGGTGTTGACAGCGGTCCTCTGCTCTGGCAGCTCGGTGTCCGGCATCTCGTCGTGCGCGTTGGGCCATTGAGCTCGGTCCTCGCGGAGCCAGGTGGGTCCCGTCCACCACAGCGGATGACCAATCAGCTCGCTGGGTGCTATCCCCCGGGAAGCGCAGTCAGCCGGGTTGTCTCGTCCGGGAACGTGCCGCCACTGAGCCTCCGGGAGCAGTGTCTGGATATGTGACACCCGGTTGGCCACGTAAGTCTTCCACCGGGATGCGTGGCCTTGGATCCAGTGAAGTGTCACCCGAGAGTCAGACCAGAGGCAGATTGGAGCTGTGGACAAACTCAAAACGTCGCGAACGTGTCGCGTTAAAGTGGTGAGCAGCGAGGCGGCGCAGAGTTCGAGTCGCGGCAGTGACACCTGCTTGATAGGAGCAACCTTGCTTTTTGCCGTCAACAAGTGCAGTGCGGTAGTGCCGTTTCTCGTGACGCGGAGGTAGACGACGGCCGCGTATCCGCGTTCGGATGCGTCGGCGAAGCCATGGATCTCGATTGCCGTGTCTGTGTCACCGCTGTCGAGCCAGCGGCTCACGCGAATGCTCGCGAGTTGGGGAAGCTCCGCCAGAAAGTGCTCCCAGTGTTGTGCGTCCTCCGATGGAAGCGGAGCATCCCATCCGATTTTTCGCAGCCACGTGGATTGAATAAAGATTTTTGCCCGAATCACGACAGGGGCGAGCCACCCCAGGGGATCGAACAATCGCGCGGTTTCCGAGAGAACGCGTCTCTTGGTATATTCAGAGATCGTTCGCGGACGTATTGTGAAAGAGAACTGGTCTTCCGTCGGGTGCCATCGGAGGCCGAGAGTGGAGTGACCTTTATCCTCCCACAAGTGCGGTGCGCGTTGAAGACGGTGTTCAGGCGGAATGCCGACCAAAATGTCCTCGGAGTTCGCGGCCCACTTTCGCAACGGAAACCCGCCCGCCGTGCATATCTCGCGGAGTTCGGTCTGTGTCGCGATCGCGTCGGGCTTAGTGTTCGCTCCGGTTGAGACGTCGTCGACGTAACGGTGGCGGCGGAGTGCGATCGCGCCGCGGGGATACCGTGCTTTCTCGTCCTCGGCGAGTTGTTCCAGCGTTCGGTTCGCGGAATGTGGCGCGCTCCCGAGACCGTACGTCACCGTGGTCAACTGGAACTCGCGCACTGGTTCGCGGACATTGTGTCGCCAGAGTATCCTCTGGAAGGTGCGGTCCAACCGATGAACGATGATTTGTCGGTACATCATTTTTGCGTCGGTGATCATCGCGAAGCGGAACCAACGCCAACACGTAACCACATCAGGGAGCGGCGGCAGGAGATTCTCGCCGGTGAGGAGATGTTTGTTGAGCGACGCACCGGACCTAGTGCGCTGCGAGCCGTTGAACACAACTCGCAGCTTCGTGGTGGTGCTCGACTCTTTGAGCACCCCATTGTGGGGCAAGTAGCACTTACGTGTACTCTCGACCTCGTCGGGCTGTGGTACGGCCTCCATGTGTCCGAGATCCTCGTATTCTCGCATGAATGCGCGGTAGAGCTCTCCGAATCGGGGATCCCGGTCGCACTTCCGTTCCATGGCAAACAGCATTCGCTCGGCTGCTTGGCGGGTCTCGGCGAGGTCCGTTGGCGGTGAAGAGAACGGCAGTCGGACGACGTACCGCCCAGCGGGTGTGCGCTCGTGAGTGCGCACGAAGAAGTCTTCACACTCCTTTTCCTCGGGAGTCAGGATGGCGGAAGCGGGAGGTTCGCTCTCCTGCTCCCAAAAGCGGCGTACCAGCTCGGCCAGGTCGTGGTCAGCGGTACATTGGAATGAGCTACGGTGACCAAGAAGAGAGGTCGCACCGCAGCCCCCCGAAAGAATTCACCCCAGAGTGGTCTTCTGAGCGACTGGAGCTTGAGGTCCGCCCTTGCGGAGGCCGTCCTCGAGAATGGTCGAGCAGACTTCTGCTCCCAGTAGAAGATCGATTGGATCGCTAGCAGCGAATTGCGGGTCGGCCAACTGAAGCCCCTGGATGTGAGGCCACGTAGTGCCGCGTTTGATCTCCGAGCCCTGGTAGAGCGAGAGACGCGGCAGCACGAACGCGACGACGGTGAGCGTGGCTCCGGTGACGTTCGAGGAGACGTTTAGCGTGACCTTGCCGCGAGTGGACCCGGATTGTGAGCCTCCGATCCCGAAGATGGACACCCGGGTGTGTGATCGCGACAAGCGCAGTCGTTGCACCAGAGGCTCCGACACGATTGACACCTCGGAGCCTTGGTCGATGAGGACCCGAACGGCGTGTGAGTCCCCGAACCGATCGGCCACGGTCACTCGCGCGGTCGCGAGAAGAACCGCCTTGCGGTCATCGGTTTTTTGTGCGGCGGAAAGTGTGTTAACAGTGTTAACTTCAGCGGGTTTCGGCGCGGCAACGTACGCGTCGTGCAACATTGTGTGATGCCGGGCATTACACGTCAGACAATTCTTGATCGATTGACACTTCGCCATGGGATGAGTGCCGAAACAGTTGTAACACAATCTGTTTGTGTCGATAATCGACTTGCGTTCACCGGCCGTCTTTGATTTGAATTCGGGGCACCACATGAGTGAGTGTTTGCCCTTGCAAAGTGAACATGATGGTGCCTCGGCGCGTTTCGCGACGTGTGCTTTCGCGGATTTTGACGACTCTCCTGAGCCTTTAGACGCAGTGCTTTTCGGTTTCGCGGCGTTCAGTGTAAGAATGCGTTTAGTGATAAAGTTCATCAACGTGTCACAGCTCGGCGGATCGACGGAGTCGCACGTGGAGGACTCCCACTCCAGACGCGTTCGCGGGTCGAACAATTCAATCACGAGATGGTTGAAGAGATCCATCCCGTGAGACTCGATGGGCCTACCGATACTCTCCTGAGCGTTCACGGCGGCCGTAACGGCATTGGAAATTCGGCTAAGTTCTTCTGCGGTTTCCCCTTTCATTTTCGCGACGGCGGTAAACGTCGCGAAATTGGAACGTATAAGCTCCTTTTTATTCTCATAATGCTTGCTCAGAATTTCCCACGCGCGGTCGTAATTATCTCCAACTACGTTTAATGACCGAATTAATTTTTCAGCCGCTCCTTGCAAGCATGATCGCAAGTAATGAAAGCGCTCGACGTTTGAGATGGCCGCGTTGTTCCCGATGACCGAGAGAAAGAGATCGCGAAACGACGGCCAGTCTTCATAGGCGCCCGAGAATTGAGGCAATCGTATACGAGGCAACGAGGTTCTCGGAGCTTGATCGCTACGTTGTTCGTGTGACGTGAGCAATTGTGACGTGGACGGCGCGGCCTTGAAGCAATCCGCATACTCAGAGAGCAGGCTTCTCTGACTCACGTAAGTAATTTCGGCGGCATCAAATAATTCTGACTTAGCGTACTCACTCTGAAGGTATTCGGTCTTGTAGCATGCTCGTATGAGATCGTGTTGGGTCTCAAACTTCGCCCAGAGATCGTTGAGAATGCGGATGCGAGTCTCGACCGCGCTGAGGGTGATGTTGTCTGCGCCCATCTTTTTGAGATTGTCCACTGCGCGGGACATACGACCGTGGATGTCGTGTTGACCTTCCAGTAAGGTGCTCTGGTCCATGCTCATAATGACTATCTTCTGTCTTGCAGGCACTCCCGAAGACGCGGTTGCCGGTGAAATCCGGCTCGAAGGACCAAAAAATGTTCGCGAGAGCGCGGATGCGACAGAGTTAGCGCGGAGCAGGAAAGACAAGCACTAAGAAAGGTCAAGTTTTGCACAGTGAAATTCAAAATAAAGTAGTTTATTACAATGTTCATTAACTCGAGTATTTACACAGTTCTTTTTTTTCCAGGAGGAAATCGCAATAAGCAAAGGCGCGTAAAGATTAAGTGCGGCGTGCGAAATTAGAGTTTAAGCGTGAGCGACAATGCGAAAGCGAAGCGGGTGGTAAAGCGGTTGCACTAGCGGTTTTAACAATACTTGCGGGTGAACTACGATCGAGAGAGTGTCTCCGGCGACGCAGGCCGTTTTATCTGTTCCGAAAGGGGGCAGGTCTTTTGCTGATTGCCAATAAAATTAAAACAGTCGAGGTGACCCCAGACCACCGAGCGCGATTGGTAGTCGGGGGGATCTCGCGTAAAGAGCCGCACCTGATAGGCGCGTGACGCGAGTCTTAGCATAGCGGTTGGCTTTCGGCTGCTTACGTCGTCGGAGCGCGCAAGCTAACGACGAAAAGTCGTTTACCATTGTTGTTGTTTGTCGCAAAATAAGGATTATAACATGAGGTTTTTTTCTATATACAGAAGGCAGAATAGAAATGTCATGAAACTTCTAGAAGTGTACCGAAATAAAGAATCTAGAAACCTCATGTTATAACTTACCAAGCACGCGTGGTGTACCTTGAAAAAATCGAAGTAGTTATCTTTGTACCTCGAAAAAATCCAAGTAATATCTTTATCTTAAAAAAATTGAAGTAATATATTTATTACAAAAAAAAAAGAAATGATATCTTTAAATTATGCGCCAATTAAATATATATTATATCGACAAATAACTATTGTTCTTTTAAAAAATGTATTCCCATTAAAGTGAAAAAATTAATATAAAATGTGAAAAATTTTAGTGAAAAAAACTTGGCGCTGCTAAACATAATAATATATATTAATAAAACAATTTCTATAAATGGAAAAAGTACTTTAAATTAATGTGTGAAAGTCTCTACATTCACATTGTAATTATTAATTTAATATTTTAAATTAGTTATTTATTGCTTTCAAATATTTTAAAATTTTGCAGCGCCAAGTTTTTTTCACTAAAATTTTTCACATTTTATATTAATTTTTTCACTTTAATGGGAATACATTTTTTAAAAGAACAATAGTTATTTGTCGATATAATATATATTTAATTGGCGCATAATTTAAAGATATCATTTCTTTTTTTTTTGTAATAAATATATTACTTCAATTTTTTTAAGATAAAGATATTACTTGGATTTTTTCGAGGTACAAAGATAACTACTTCGATTTTTTCAAGGTACACCACGCGTGCTTGGCGTCTTTTTTTTACCTTTTTGTAAAAGGTAATTTTGTACGGATATCACCTCTTTTTGTTACAGATACATCAAATGCCATAATGTCTATCGACATCGACATTTATATCTGATAAAATCAAATGTAAATATTTTTTGTATTATAACTTACAAGAATTATATCTGAGTTTGATATCCTTAAATGTGCAGTGTAGTTTGTATAAATTTATAAATTATTTAAAAAATTAAGACACAAAATATATGAATATATTAGGCAAAGTCAAGTTTGGCGAGAGCACGTTATGCAGTGTTTGCTTTGAATAAATTTTGTCGAAAGAAAAACAGATTTGATGCAGAATTTGGCATGTACGATGCTATTGGCAGAATGTTATAGTAGATAATAATATATGTATAGTAAAGTTTGTTAAAAAAATAAGGCAATTAATAATTTATAATACAAACTACACTGCACATTTAATTAAGGATGTCACTGTCAGATATAATTTTTGTGTTATAATACAAAAAAAATTTAGATTTAATTTTATCAGATATATTCGATAGTCATTATTAGAGAAAAAGAGAGAGAGAGAGAGAGAGAGAGAGAGAGAGAGAGAGAGAGAGAGAGAGAGAGAGAGAGAGAGAGAGAGAGAGAGAGAGAGAGAGAGAGAGAGAGAGAGAGAGAGAGAGAGAGAGAGAGAGAGAGAGAGAGAGAGAGAGAGAGAGAGAGAGAGAGAGAGAGAGAGAGAGAGAGAGAGAGAGAGAGAGAGAGAGAGAGAGAGAGACGCGAGCGGGGAACGCGAGCGTGACCGCGAGAAAGAGCAATACGTACGATAGATATAACCTCGCCATCCCCGCTCAGGGTGTATCCCAGGAACCAGCCATCCACAAGGCGCGAACTCTGTCACTCTAGCACTCATGTACTCCGTTCGGAGTGTTCGGACGCGACAACGCGAACGGAATATTTCTCGACGACGCGGACGTCTGAAGCGGCCTATAACATGTACGAGTTCAATTCGCGAGCCGGACTCAAACATTTTTCACCACACACACACTCCCGAATAGTCCCGAAATTTGGCTCGTCGGACGCCGAGCCCGTCTCGTAACATCTCACCCACGAACGAGTAGAAACCGAGCCGAGCCGGACTCGCGACGTGTATCGGCCGCTTTATGGTTATGTTATGTTTACATGTGTCACATCACATGTGATCGAACTAATGCCAGCGCCGCATCGCATAACGGCACGGACACGAAAGTTACAAAATCAGCAACTCCAGTGCTGTCCAGTGCTGCGCCGCGCGCCGTGGCGAGACTGTGAAAGTTACGGTCTGGGACGATGACGATGACGTTTCTGAATTGAAAATTTCACACTTTATCCTATGCATCGTAATATCTCCGCTCGTAGGGCACGTAGCGGAAAAATAAAAACACTTTTCTTATATAAATTTGGTCCAAGCTTTACGATAAGCCTAGTTAGAACTTGATCCGTTCACTGGTTATCGAGATCTAAAAATCTCGGGTACTCGCAACTCGTCGCGTCGCGTATATAGAGCCACGGCTGTCTCGCTCCGCGCGTACTTGGCGCGAGACACTACCGTGTCTCTTGATATCACAAAGAATATTATAGGCTTTTTATCTCAATGCACAGACATATGTATAATTGCGACATATGATTTCAATTATTAGCGCGATCTCAAACACTATGAGAGAGTTTTGTTAACGCAAATAAATTCATTTTTATCCGAAAATAGAATTATAATTAATAAACAATTTGGATTTAAACCGCGACATTCTACTGTTCAGCAGCTTCTCAGAGTAACGGAGGATTTCGCTATGGAAATTAATAAAAAGCGTAGCTCGGCCATGGTGCTATTGGATATTCAGAAGGCCTTTGATTCTGTCTGGCACAAGGCTCTATTGTATAAGTTAAATCTTTTGAGCTTACCACTATTCATTATTAAGATATTACGTTCGTATCTTCAGGATCGTTCCTTTTTCGTTTGCTTTGAGGGAGGTCAGTCTTCCGTTTTTGGTGTACCCACTGGGGTTCCGCAGGGCTCCATCCTGGGACCTGTGTTGTTTAACATCTTCATCAATGATATACCTAAAAATCCTAAAACTTGCTTGGCGGTGTACGCGGATGACACCGCCGTTTACACGTCGTCGTGGTGTCCGGCACTGCTTGTTCTTAGGTTGCAGGAACATGTTGATGACATCGTCCGATTCCTACGGGAATGGAGGATGGTCATCAACAATGAAAAGACAGAGGCAATTATTATTACCCGCAAGTTATTCCCGCTGCCTCCATTGATTAAGATGGGAAATTTCGAAGTACCATGGTCCAAGGTAGTCAAATACCTAGGAGTTAAAATTGATTCGGGTCTTAGATGGGGCCCTGCTGTTAATGACAGAGTTTCTAAAACATATGGTGCTCTGAAGAGGATTTATCCTCTTATTGCAAAGGGGAGCGATCTTCTACTTAAGTATAAATTACTTCTATATAAGACTTGTGTCAGACCAGTTTTGCTCTACGCCGCTCCTGTGTGGGCTCCTGTGGGTAAAACTTACTTTAAAAAATTGCAAATAATGCAAAATAAATTCCTCCGAATTATTCTCAATTTGCCTCGGGGCACTCGGGTTGCTGACCTTCATGTTCAGGCTCAGATTCGGCCTGTTAATATAGCTGTTACCGATATGATCAATAAAGTGTATAAACCGGAGCATGATAACCCGCTTATTCGCGACGTTGGCAACTACGACGTTGAAGATATCTCTATGAAAATTAAATGTAGATTGCCCAAGCATTTCTTACTTGACTAGATGTAATATATTTTTAATATATTAATTTCCTTTTACCTTATTCCTTCCTTCCCTCTTTATTTGTTTGACATAAAATGGGTTTTTTTGCAAGTTTTTCCCAAATGCTTCACTCCGGAATGAAACGCTCTTCCTGGAACTACTTGTCAATTTACTTACTTGATGTACTTATGCTATATGCGGGTTGTAGGCAAGCTCCTGGGTACCGCATTGTGGGACAACGGATCAATATAAAAAAAAAAAAAAACACCAGACACCAGTCCTGTCCTGATCCTGGTCTCGACACGACCGCTCTCTTAACCACGTTGGGCGCTCCCAACGTTTTCCTCCGTACAGAGAACGGGTGCTCCCGTTCTCACCTGGGTGCTCCCAGGGTACGGGCCTACCAGCCGGGCGCTCCCGGTTGGCTCTACCTGTCGTCTCCTGCTTCAGGGTCGGGCGCTCCCGACCCTTTCCGCCGTACAGGCAACGGGTGCTCCCGTTGTCAAGCCGGGCGCTCCCGGTGTACGGGCCGCTCAGTCGGGTGCTCCCGACTGAGCTCCTGACCAGATCACCTGTCCGCGTTTACTCGCGATCCGTAAGGCAAGCGTGCCTCCGCGTTTACTCGCGATCCGTAAGGCAAGCGTGCCTCCGCGTTTACTCGCGATCCGTAAGGCAAGCGTGCCTCCGCGTTTACTCGCGATCCGTAAGGCAAGCGTGCCTCCGCGTTTACTTGCGATCCGTAAGGCAAGTGTGCCTCCGCGTTTACTCGCGACCCGTAAGGCAAGCGTGCCTCCGCGGTTACTCTCGATCCGTAAGGCAACGGTGCCTCCGCGTCTACTCGACCGACACAGCGGCCCGACCGCATAATACGTTCATACAGCGGCTCGGCGGAGCATACACGCCACACACACACACACATTCATCTTGGTGTAAGAAGAAAGGAATAAATTATTTATTTTGAAACCAACCAGTGTCTCCACGTTTTCTCACCCTGGCACGGCGAGCTAATTCCGAGCGAGAAAACGCGTACCGTTACAACAAATTAATATTTGGTGAGCGCCAAACACATATATTATTTTCATATTAATATTATATAATATACACTACTCAAAATTAAATAGGGAACACTTTTGATATGCTAAAAATTTGGGTTATTTTCAAACCGCTGAAACTCGGCGAAAAATCATCGTAGACACAAAATTAATAAAGCATGTTTAAAACGTTTATCTTCCTTATTCTATGCTTTAAAAAAAAACACATTGTTTTGTTTCTTAAAATTACGTACAATTTTTTAATCTGCAAATCGATAAAAAAAATTTTCTTGAAAGATGTAACACAAGTAAAAGTGGTACATTTTAACTACCAACGCTTTTTTAATTTTCCTACGATTTTTTTGAACGAGTTACAGGATAATGAAGTTAACCTTACAGTTTTCTGAAAAATTCCGTTTACCGCCGGCATTAGCGTTACCCAATGTGCACCGCGTGGAGGTTGCCGGTTGGATTTTGCTGGATTTTGCACATTGTGTGTGTGTGTGTGTGTGTGTGTGTGTGTGTGTGTGTGTGTGCATGCGCGTGCGCGTGTGTGGTGCGCGCGCGTGTTTAATATTGTGTGTTACCCCCTCCCTGGTTAATTACGAAAATGACTACACCAACACGTTGCGCTACATAACGTACGCTAAAGCCTTCTTCCAGAAGTGCGATTATTCGTACAACTTTTGTTGCCGGCAAGTGTCTACGCGGCATTTTGAAAATGTCGTGTTGCTTATTACATTTGCTTTGCACGCAATTTTTTTATCGATTTGCAGATTAAAAAATCGTACGTAATTTGAAGAGACAAAACAATGTGTTCTTTTTTAAAGCATAGAAAGGACGATAAACGTTTTAAACATCCGATAGCGCGTTAACATTGAAGCTTCAAGCTTTAAAACGCGTTTAATTTTTTGAGAGATTTTTTCTTCATTAAGGTGGTTCATGCAGTACTTGCAAGTCAAATAGGCAACTATTTTTATTAGTGATAAATAAGTGTGATTTTTGTCCGTAAAAATCAGCATATAATTAGATTTATTATTTATGACATCTTTAATGTTATACGACCTCTACGTAATTAAAATATTGAGACAAAAGTCACTTTTTTTACTAGAGTTATGAGCATGGTCGGTATACACGACCAGTCAGCAGCACGCGTGGTAAGCAGTCTTTTTCGCCGCGATCTATATAACCTTTACGTACAATTGTCAAATATGAACGAGCAGCCTCGACGTAAGGGAAGTTTCGAGACAAACGTGCACAAACGTGGTAAACGTTGAAAGTTTTGAGATAAGTATGCGCCTTACGCATCAGCTGACACGTGCGACGTTGTGAAGCTGCCGCTAGTGCCGCTCGAATCCAGCCATCAGTTCCGTGTTGTCGATTTAGTCAATCGAAAATTACGTTTTATTATTATATGGTTCGGTCAATGAACTCGGGCTTTCGTCCAGTATCTTACAAAATGTTTATTGCATCGTTTCGTCAGTTTTTGGTTCGTTCAAGTACATTTGAAGTATTGCAATTTTTGCAGCATAAGCGCTTTTGCCTCGTTTTTCGCATAGGGTCTACCCCCACCGCGTTAAATTGGCAAAGTTTACGGACATATATCTCCGGAACCAATCGGTTAAAAAATCCGAAATTTTACAGACCCACTCTAGGAACGTTAACCTTTCATTTCATATCACATTTTCCGGGCTAACTACATATGACCTAAATGCATGAACCACCTTAACTACAGTTGAGCAAATTGATTTTTTTAGTTTTTTGAGATTTTGGCAATTTCAAGTGCGATGGACACATGGAACAAAATTGTTTTAGCTGATAAACGTTATTGTTTGTTATTGAGGTATAATCGGACTACAAAACTTTGTTGTAGCGATTTTGATTGGACCTTTATTCGCGACAATATACTGACTTAAAAAAAAACAAAAAATATGTAATTTTTTACATGGTTTTTAAACTCAATTTGCTGATAGAAAGCGCAAGGCTGAAAAAAAACAATAACAGCGTTCGAAAGGGCTAACTTTCAGCTTTCCAACGCTTTTTTGCAGAATGCTGTACGTTGATTTTTTCACGAGTTATAAGCGATCAAAGTCAAAGTGACCACTTTTTATTCAAACCTCGATAACTCAGACAAAAAAAATCGCACGAAACTCCACAGCCTCTTAAATTAAAGGGGAAAGAACCCACTATATGATGCAAGTAATAGAAATTCTCCACGATTTTTTGCACGCCAGATGTAGCTTAGCAAAGTTGCATTAAAAATTTCTATTTTGACGGATCAAGCTTTATCATTATGCCGTTTTGTAACAAAAAGAGATAATTGAAATCGTCAAAAAGCACTTGAAAGAAGAAGTTTCAAACTTCAAAATGCTTTTTTAATTTTGTGTCTACGATGATTTTTCGCCGAGTTTCAGCGGTTTGAAAATAGCCCAAATTTTTAGCATATCAAAAGTGTTCCCTATTTAATTTTGAGTAATGTAATATTGTGTAATAATATTTATAAATAATTATTAATTATTATATACTTATTATTATAATATTATAATAATATATTAATTATTTTTATATTTTTTATTTAATATTTGTAATAATATTATTTTTGCATTTATTATATTATTATGTTATATACATAATATATATATCTACATATATATCTATATATATATATAATATTTTTATTTATTATCATTATTATTACCTACATTTATTATACGTATTTTATATTATATTATATCATATTATATTACATTTTTATTTTTATTTCTTATTATATTTACAATAAGAATTTAAAGCATTTATAAATACCTAAGCGTAATAATAAGCCGTTGTTCTGCCGGTAATGCTCTCCAATTTCTCTTCTCTAGATGAGGTCGCATTATATCTAATAATTTATTAAAAGTAAGGAGATTCATCCTTGTGTATTTAAAAAACATGATCGCGTCTTCTTTCAATTCTTGAAAAAGATGTTGGAAGTCACCAAATTGTGGTCGACGTCTATATATGGGTCGTACCCATAATTGTTTCTTCTTAAATTGTTTGCGCCTTCGCAAAAGTACATAACTTGCAGCTATTAGCACAGCGTAAATTATGCAGTCATCCGTGTCCATTTTGACAAATTTGACACATATTAATATTTCGGTTAGGAATATATTTTCAAATGTCAAATATTTTTCCTCACTTCTGATTGGCCAAAACTTATGTCTATGCACATTTGTGTAGGTCGCATATCTATGCCATGCTTATGCTATGTTATGTCTATGTTCTATGCATTTTGTGTGCAATAGCCTTAATAACTAATAGAAGAAGAAAAAGCTGAGAACAGATAAATGATAACTTCATATTTAGATTGCGAACTAATTATTAAAAGAAACAGCTGAAAACAGATAAATGATAACTTCATATCTAGATTACGAACTAATTATTAAAAAGCGAGTGCAACTCCCATTACCACAACAAAACATACGTATGATTAGCGAATGTGAGTACCGTCAAATTGGTAACTAAGATAAAGTATAAATCCAGTAAGATAACATAATTGAAAATAGCGTTAGCGTGCCGTAAAATAACTTAAACCAGAGAAGAAGACAGGTCAAATAAGCTCTGCAAGGTCAGTGTCAGAGTTGACATAAATAACAGGTTTGCCTTCAGAGAGAGCAAAGTGTTTGAAATATTTTTGCGTTTAAAAAATCGGTGAATCGTTTTTACATACTCGTACTAAATTTAATATACAATTTATTATAACTAATATTACTCATTAATATTCAGTGAATATATTTTACTTGTTATTGTTCAGTTATTATCATATTGACTTACCAGGCAGAACGTAGTCACTCCTGTCAAAGTGCAAAGGCACCCTTACGCACGATAAACTACCCTTCCGACCATTAAAGAAGTTCTTGCGTCTGTAAAACCGATTTGTTCCATTTCCCCTTTCGCACAGATTTAGTTCTAAGCGTCAGACAAGCAACAAAAAATAGTAGGAGCAAATACACGCGTCGGAAGGCACCCTTACGCACGATAAACTACCCTTCAGACCATTAAAGAAGTTCTTGCGTCTCTAAAACCGATTTGTTCCTTTTCCTTTTTGGCACAGAGTTAGTTCTAAGCGCCAGACAAACAACAAAAAATAGTAGGAGCGAATACACGCGTCGGAAGGCACCCTTACGCACGATAAACTACCCTTCAGACCATTAAAGAAGTTCTTGCGACTCTAAAACCGATTTGTTCCATTTCCCCTTTCGAACAGAGTTAGTACTAAGCGTCAGACAAACAACAAAAAATAGTAGGAGATAATACACGCGTCGGAAGGCACCCTTACGCACGATAAACTACCCTTCAGACCATTAAAGAAGTTCTTACGACTCTAAAACCGATTTGTTCCTTTTCCCCTTTCGCACAGAGTTAGTTCTAAGCGCCAGACAAACAACAAAAAATAGTAGGAGCAAATACACGCGTCGAAAGGCACCCTTACGCACAATAAAAACGGAATACACCATTCACCCCTTTTGCGGCGTTCATGAAGGTGCCTTAGAATGGACTTTCGAGCAAGCGGCCGGTAATTCTTGAATATTTCTGGTGGTTTAACAAGACAGAAAGAGAGAGAGAGAGAGAGAGAGAGAGAGAGAGAGAGAGAGAGAGAGAGAGAGAGAGAGAGAGAGAGAGAGAGAGAGAGAGAGAGAGAGAGAGAGAGAGAGAGAGAGAGAGAGAGAGAGAGAGAGAGAGGGAGATAGAGAGAGAGAGTGATGTTTCGAATATACTGTCTAATTATAATACATAAAATGTTAATTTCGCTTAATTTATTCTATTGCATTTATTATTCTATTCAAATCAATGTATCATAAAAAATACAAATAAGATATTTTTTTTTTTTTTTTACAGATTTATTTCACATATTTCATCCACGGCCGAAAACCTTTACTACATAGCATACATCTGTATTTTGCATCTGGGTTCTTCCAATTTGTCGTATCATTATATTTCTTTTTAAGACATAATTGATGCACCCAACGTCGGCATGTATTGCACATAACTAAAGGTGTTTTGCGGTCACTAAAACAATACTGGCAAATATCTTCCATACAATTTGATGATTTTAATAAGGATTCAGCTACTACGTTCCTATACTCGACTGGTTTAAAGTTTGTATCGAATCGTTGATTGCGTATTATACACATCATATAGTACATTACATATATGCCACAGTGGTATGTATCATTTTGAACAGGTCTATCATTTAATATTATTTCGCGCCATGATTTATCACATACTATGTGTTTACTATTTATGTCTAACAAAGAGCTTTCCTTCATGTAACTTTTGAATGCTGTAACTGCTCGTTCTTTATCAGGACTGTCCAAAAATTTAGGATCTAAATGTAGAATAGTATGTTTGTCGAAATCAATTATTAAAAGGCACCAATGTGATTTATACAAATAAGGAAGTAACATTGTTCCGCTAATAGGATTTGTTATATTATACATACGCCATTGAGCGTTCTTAGACCTTTTATAGAAATCTCCTATCATGTAGTATGTATAATTCGTAGGAACATATACAAAATTATGAGAAGTATTATTTAATAACGATATTGTAAAGCAATCTATAATTTTGCCATCAATCCAATTTTTACCCTTTAAGGTATAAAATTCTTCTCCACTAAGATTAAATAGATCAAATCCTATTACTGGTGCATTTGTTAGCGATCCGTATTGCCCAATTGTTAATGTAGGATCAGAGGACTGCATATAATAGTTGACATCAAGAAATAACCCATTGGCAAGTGCATTTGCGTGAGTCGAACTTTCGCTTAAATTTAATTCTGATAGATCTAATGTTTCTGAATTTTTGTTTGCTATGGGCGTACTTGTATCTGATTTGTACTTTTTACTTATGCGCCCTAGTAAGCGGCCTTCGAAATGGCTATACAAAGGCTTTCGCTTTCTTTGCCACGTTTCTTCTGTTAATATATTATTTATATTCTGTATATTGTGACATTGAATATTACGCTTTCTGCGTTTTAAAGGAATATTTAATTTTAGTTCTGCACACATTTGTTTATTATATTCTTTCATTTTTTTAACGAAACGTCCAACTTTTAAATTTACTTCGCCATTTAAAACATACTTTTTCACAATATTGAAATAACCCTCAATATTTGCATTGCTTAATCTAAGTATATTTGGTGTAACTATTTTCAGTAATAACGCCGACCACATGGGAACAAAAGGCATATAATGGTTAGTTATATATTCGGCAATTGTTGGAGCATAATATTTATTAGTGCTTTCTATACTATTATCCTTAATTCTATTTTTTAACTCGTACAATTTGGAATTATATCTTTTAAAAAATGGTGAATCAATAAAAATTCGACCTTCTAGTTTATGGTTTTCATCTAACAAGTCTGCATTGCTTTCAATATCAGAGTTTACATCAAATGTATCATTATCGTATTTTGTAATATATTTGTTAATATTAATAATAGAATTATGAGCTTCTGTGGAACAGGATGTTAATAATATAGTCATAAATTGTTCATAACAATAATCTAAATTATCTAAAGTATCACAATGAATCAGTATGCCCATACATTCTAATATAAGACTTTTAATTTTTAAATATTTTGGAAATTTTTTATGTATAGTAGATGATACCCTTTTTTGAAAATGTGCGCAACAGTTATGTACAATAATCAAATTAGAAGGTAAACTTTCTTTCTTACTTAAAGCAATGTAAACGTTTTCTAAATATACTGATAATGTTATCATATTCCATTCACTCATTATAGCATTTATTAATGCCCAACTCCAGTCGACAACTATCACTGAAAATAGTGGCCAAGTAACACGTTTTGATTGCACGAAATGGCGGAATGTTTTTAAGAATATACTTATAGCAGTAGTATTATGTACCGAGGTAACCATTTCAGCTATTGGAAGTACAGTACTATTTTTATTAACTACTATTGCGTAATATAGAATGCGCTTGCACTTTATATCTTTTGGTTTGCGAACTACAGTACCAGTAGCATCAAAATGAGCTATAATATCGTTCTTATCAAGTGTATTAAGTTGTTCCTCTGTATACATATATACGTAAAATGGCAAACCCGTACTTTGTATGTATGGATCATTAGACTGTTGATTTACAATATATTGCTGAAATAAATCAGATAAATCATGCGAACAAAGATGCAAATCATTCTTATTATTTTCTTCAGATTTTGCTTTCTGACATGTACTAAGTAAACGTAAATCTTGGCAATATCCTTCTTGGGCAAGCTCATGGTCTATGTTATTCAATGTCTTTAATTGCAACATTCGAGGAGACATATGACGCATTTCTAACTTAGCTTTTTCTCGCGCTTCACCTTTTAAAGTACAAAAATTGGTTGACCTTTATGTAATATTTCAGTACATTTTGTACTGGAGACAAATATGTCAATAATAGCATTATCTATATTCGCAATGTCAAATTTAAATTGTTGTACATGGCTATTGTATCTGCAGTTTGTGTTACGCCGTATTCCGCCATAAAATTTTAATGGACACGAAAAATTTAATTTATGAACCATTTTATTTTGTATTTCTTCTCGTATCTTATTTGTATTTACATTTTCATATTCATTAAAAATAACAGTTTGTTGAACATGAAATCGTCCTTGCAAAATACAAAATTTTTTCTGAACCGATAATTTTGAGTTTTGTTGATTATTCTTTATTGAACTATCACTATCATCACTATTACTGTTAGAAACATAATCATCATTGACCAAATCTATTTCATTTTCATCTCCTTCTGTGACATTTGAAAGATGCTCAAGATTATTACTGTCAGAAAACTTTTTCTGAACTGATAATTTTAAATTTTGTTTATTATTATTATTTATGGAACTATCACTACTATTACTATTACTGTTAGAAACATATTCATCATTGACCAAATCTATTTCATTTTCATTTTCATCTTCTTCTGTGACATTTGCAAAATGCTCAAGATTATTACTGTCAGAAAATAATATACGTGTTGGTCGTAATGCATACCTTTGTGGTGTAACAGAAATATTACATAACGTTTTATCCTCTACAACATGCAACTTCTTATTTGTATAAATTATATCATCTTCCTCATGTACTACAGGCGACCAGTTTTCAGTATTACAAATTTTATGCAAAACATCATTTGCATTTGATATATTATTTTTTTCATCAAGCAGGGGCCATGTCTCTTCAGTATTGATTGTAACACTGGACCGAGATTGTACTATACTTTGCACAATATCTTGTATGCCTTGATGATTGCAATCCCATATTCTTTTGTAGGACATAAATTTCTTCTGATTAAATATCTTTTTCTGCTTTTGAAATATCTGCAGAACAAAACAATAGTTGTTATTATACTGTTTATTAATACTCTTTAATAATGATAGTTATTGAAATATAGCGTACTTACTAACATACAAAATGATCCTTTTCCGCGTGATTCAAAATTTATATCTTTAAAATTATTCGCCACATCACAAATTGTTCTAGCAAACTTTTGTATTTCTATTAACGAAGGATTTTCTGTACCAATATCCATTTCTTATTGCATATAATATATTTTCAATGCAATAATAATTGTAAAGAGGAAGCCGATATAGAAAACTGATACACAAACAACTTCCATGCCCTCAGTACGTGCAGAAAGAGACTCAGTTAAGAAAGGTTATGTTAGGAAACAAATGAAAATCAACTATCCAACAATGTATAAGAGAGAGAATGTATGAACAAACGGTTAGCATTCGATTTCCGTTTATTTTAAAAAATAAGTCGCTGAAAAATAAGTACGCTAATATTTCAATAACTATCATTATACGCTAACAAATGCACCAGTAATAGGATTTGATCTATATAATCTTAGTGGAGAAGAATTTTATACCTTAAAGAATAAAAATTGGATTGATGGCAAAATTATTGATTGCTTTACAATATCGTTATTAAATAATACTTCTCATAATTTTTTATATGTTCCTACGAATTATACATACTACATGATAGGAAATTTCTATAAAAGGTCTAAGAACGCACAATATGGCGTATGTGTAATATAACAAATCCTATTAGCGGAACAATATTACTTCCCTATTTGTATAAATCACATTGGTGCCTTTTAATAATTGATTTCGACAAACATACTATTCTACATTTAGATCCTAAATTTTTGAACAGTCCTGATAAAGAACGAGCAGTTACAGCATTCAAAAGTTACATGAAGGGAAGCTCCTTGTTAGACATAAATAGCAAACACATAGTATGTGATAAATCATGGCGCGAAATAATATTAAATGATAGACCTGTTCAAAATGATATATATCACTGTGGCATATATGTAATGTACTATATGATGAGTATAATACGCAATCAACGATTCGATACAAACTTTAAACCAGTCGAGTACAGGAACGTAGTAGCTGAATCCTTATTAAAATCGTCAAATTGTATGGAAGATATTTGCCAGTATTGTTTTAGTGACCGCAAAACACCTTTAGTTATGTGCAATACATGCCGACGTTGGGTGCATCAATTATGTCTTAAAAAGAAATATAATGATACGACAAATTGGAAGAACCCAGATGCAAAATACAAATGTATGCTATGTAGTAAAGGTTTTCGGCCGTGGATGAAATATGTGAAATAAATCTGTAAAAAAAATAGAAAAAATATCTTATTTGTATTTTTTATGATACATTGATTTGAATAGAATAATAAATGCAATAGAATAAATTAAGCAAAATTAATATTTTATGTATTATAATTAGACAGTATATTCAAAACATCACTCTCTCTCTCTCTCTCTCTCTCTCTCTCTCTCTCTCTCTCTCTCTCTCTCTCTCTCTCTCTCTCTCTCTCTCTCTCTCTCTCTCTCTCTCTCTCTCTCTCTTTTTCTCTCTCTCTCTCTCTCTCTCTTTCTGTCTTGTTAAACCACCAGAAATATTCAAGAATTACCGGCCGCTTGCTCGAAAGTCCATTCTAAGGCACCTTCATGAACGCCGCAAAAGGGGTGAATGGTGTATTCCGTTTATTGTGCGTAAGGGTGCCTTCCGACGCGTGTATTCGCTCCTACTATTTTTTGTTGTTTGTCTGGCGCTCAGAACTAACTCTGTGCGAAAGGGGAAAAGGAACAAATCGGTTTTAGAGTTGCAAGAACTTCTTTAATGGTCTGAAGGGTAGTTTATCGTGCGTAAGGGTGCCTTCCGACGCGTGTATTATCTCCTACTATTTTTTGTTGTTTGTCTGACGCTTAGAACTAACTCTGTGCGAAAGCGGAAATGGAACAAATTGGTTTTAGAGCCGCAAGAACTTCTTTAATGGTCTGAAGGGTAGTTTATCGTGCGTAAGGGTGCCTTCCGACGCGTGTATTATCTCCTACTATTTTTTGTTGTTTGTCTGACGCTTAGAACTAACTCTGTGCAAAAGGGGAAATGGAACAAATCGGTTTTAGAGTCGCAAGAACTTCTTTAATGGTCTGAAGGGTAGTTTATCGTGCGAAAGGGTGCCTTCCTACGCGTGTATTCGCTCCTACTATTTTTCGTTGTTTGTCTGACGCTTAGAACTAACTCTGTGCGAAAGGGGAAATGGAACAAATCGGTTTTAGAGTCGCAAGAACTTCTTTAATGGTCTGAAGGGTAGTTTATCGTGCGTAAGGGTGCCTTCCGACGCGTGTATTCGCTCCTACTATTTTTTGTTGTTTGTCTGGCGCTTAGAACTAACTCTGTGCGAAAGGGGAAATGGAACAAATCGGTTTTAGAGTCGCAAGAACTTCTTTAATGGTCTGAAGGGTAGTTTATCGTGCGTAAGGGTGCCTTCCGACGCGTGTATTCGCTCCTACTATTTTTTGTTGTTTGTCTGACGCTTAGAACTAACTCTGTGCGAAAGGGGAATTGGAACAAATCGGTTTTAAAAAATCGCTCCAGGAACGTTCCAAACTTCAACCAGCTCGCCAAACGTTATATCGCGAACATTCTCTGAACATTCTTCAAACACTACTTAGACGCGAACTCCTAACACTTAGATAACAGTTATTCAGGTAATGGTTGTAACATTCAGCGAACACTCGGAGAACATCAACATGCTACCTGGGATATGATGCTATTGATGATGAATTAGTTACTTGCAACAAGAAGGCCTTTCTCAATTCCAACAGACATTTTATTTATAATCATATAATAACTTTGATGAGTTATTCAGTTTCAGAAAAATACAAATACATAAATTTTTACAAAAAGCTGTTTAAAAAACTATGGCTAGAAGAGTATTACAGGATATCTATTTCTAAACAAATTCTTGTAAGAAGTATGAGGTTGCGGAAAAAAACACCAAGAATTTTCTAATAATATGTTATTAATATTTCGCCGAACTATTTCAAGCAAAAAAATGACCTCATCGCCAAAAAAAGTCAAATTATGAAAAAGAAGAAAGATAATATTGTTTGAAAATAACAAAAATTATAAATAAATATAAATATTTTGTTTTTATTAGGCATTAATTTCTTTTACTATCTAATTCACCAGATAACTTTTAAAAAGTAAATTAATTTATATATTCCAAAATAATAAACAAAACTATTCATATAAGTCGAATGTATAAACGGACACATGTGGATATCTTTTCATCCATTCATTGACTAAAGAATCGCTAATATTACAGCCTATCAGATGAAACTCTTGCAGTTTTGGACATTGTTCGAAAATAACTAAATATTTATCAGGTGTACCACGTTCTATTAAACGAAAATGTAACTGTTTCAAGTTTTTGCACTGCGTTAGTAATTCCAAAATGCGATCAGTAAGGACAATATCGATCAAATAAATTAGTTCCAGGCGTAGACAAGAAGAAAGTAATTTGCTTAAGCTATCTTCAGCAATTGAGTATGATCTGGAACAGAAATCACATAATTATTATAGTACTTTAATCGCTAAGAGGAAATCAATGTAGCATTTTCTAAATGATCGAGATACAAAAGAAGCAAACACACAAATTTCGATTAAAAAAATGCGGTAACGTATATTATAAAGAAAAGATTAAAAGGTATAATGAGATGGCAAAATAAAGCCGATGATGTTATGCTGATTGAATATATTTCCCCTAAATGTGTTCCGAAAATGATGATAGGCTAATTATCGCGGAGGAAAACGATCGACAAGTATCTCGCTACCGCTCGTCGCAACTTTCGTCCATCTTAATTGTCGGCACTATTTCCTACACCGGTGCCTACCTATATACGGTACTTTAAAAGAAAATTAAAAAGATACTTACATGGGAATGTTCACTTTTCGTAAATTCTTACAGTCAGCGAGGGCGTTAATATCCTCTGATTTAACCATCAATGAATCCCGTGTACTTATTGATTCGAAGTCTGGACAAGAATTCCTCAACTCTAATGCAACTGTGTATAAGTTTATAAAGTGACCATCACCATTATTATACAGGGTTACACTTAACTCACGTAACCGTTGATTTTTTTGCAATATTTTGCAAAGACGTTGAGTTGTTGTACGTGTTTTACAAAGGTCTAAATGTTCTAAACCATTTAGTTTCTCAAGATACGACAATCCTTCGTCGTCTATGAACATACAACAACTTAGATCCAATTCTAAAAAATATATATACATTAGTCATATGCAATTTACATAATCTTGAAAATCATACCCAAGAGAACATGTATGTCTCAAATCGGTACATATGACGTCTTAAAGACGTCATTACGACATTTTGAAAACGTCTCATGGTATGACGTATATACATATATGACACATATAGGTATATAATATATACAAACCTCTTAAATTGTTGCATATCATTGAAATTTTCAATAATGCAGGATTATCGATAGATGGGCAGCAACTTAGTCTTAAGTGCGTTAAACGCCTGCCGCATTTGTCAAGAAAGTTTACGAAATCCTCAACATTAAAGTTGCTTGCTGTAAGATCTAACTGTTGCAAATATTCACATCTAGATGCAAAGTAACAAAATACTTTGCGCATAGTACATTCTCGAGGTACAAATAGAAAGTTTAAACGTGTATAAAGTTCATGGTCCCGTATTAAATTATAGAAGCGCTTATTTACTGTATTTATTCCGCATAACGTTTTTAAATCAAAGTTTTTAAATATTTTTAGTATAATTTCATCCTGTAAAGATAAAATATAAAATTAATACACACAAAATGACTTATTGCAATAAATATATATTATTATGAGAAATGCAGACATCTCAGAATACTTTACATACAGGAAGCGCAGATAAACTGAAACGTGATGGCTCCTTGAGTTCATCCAAAGAGAGTTTTACACGCTTGGCACAATTTGAATAACTTTTTAATAAAATACGACACGAGTATCTCTGTCCAAGAGGTTGCACATAACCTGGGATTACCTCGCGAGATACCTTTTTATGTCTTAAATTAATCTTATAAGAAGTCTTCCTTATGTCGCTGCAAATAACATTGTAATAAATTTACTTTTATTATTAACAAAATAAAAGGATTTGAATATTACCTAAAATGTCCACGGTGATAATACCTTTTACAAATAACGCAATATTCGGAAAAATTTTGTTGAAGATGAAATATGTCCAAGTGTGCACTTTTTAAATCTGCTGTTACATTATCACCCTCATGGTATGGAGAGTACATATAGTTAATTTTTCTTAACAGATTAGTTAAGCTTTCTTTAAAATTTCTAGGATGGATCAATTCTGATGTGCCGATAAGCATCACAGCACCTAGTATTGTGTAAGAGAGAGGTGAACTTTTCTTAAATACTAGTCGGAGCATTTTGGTTTTAAAGTCACACGGGTGCGATAAAAGTGGGGAAAATAATCTTGATTTCGGAGGTACTGGATGGGTCTGAGAAGATCCATTCCACAACTCAATCCACTGATTATTAGAATCTTGAGCACAAATTTGAATTACGTTCCCAAGATCATATATTTCGTATATAGAGACCCTGATTGGATATACAGTTTTATGAAACTCGATATCTTTAAAAAAAAAATATAATTATACACTTTTTTTTTAAAAAAACCGCATCTTCTTTAACAATTAATATCTTATTTATCAATTTATATATTACATACCAATATAATTATTTTCATCTGTCGCCTTAAGCCAGCGTAGAAAACACATCCTTTCCTCAGATTCCCTCTTTTGCCATGGAGATGTTGAGATATCGACATTGTCATTCCCCTATATTAAAAAATAAAAATGTTTAAAATATAGTGGTTACAATATCTTGTAGCATAAATTTAGACTGTAAGTACTTTCTACAAGACAGTAATAGATAATATATGACAGGAAATACACATACCGACTGAATTATTGATCCATAAATAAGTAACGAATGAAATAGTTCTTTATGGTTTGGAAATTTTGGCGGCCCAATTATGTGAGGGGCAGTATAAAATATGCTAACATTTTTGTGGTTTTCGGCAACAAATCTTTTTTTTCCAAACTGATAAATAAAGTCAACATTATCCTCTTCTGCGGATACACTGCCGACATAGGGATACCGACTACAACTATCGGGATATGAAGGTTGATTATAGGGTGTCATATCTCTCTGAAAGAAGATCAAAAATATGGAGAATAATAATCCTTGCTTATTTAGCATATGCTAAAATGTGTTATAATAACATATATTTATATAATTATAGCGTAAAGATTATGTAATCTGAGTTTATCTTCCTTTCATTCACATTGCTAGTATTGACATTTTTGTCTGGACGTGTATGTGACGCAAAGTTCAGATTTTTAGTACGTACTGAAAATGAATATTGAAACGCGATCCGTGTAGAAAAAGATATATTTCTATTAACGGTACAAGTCTTGTTCTACGGAGAATTATGTAAAAGATATCTAGGTATTTTTAAAAACATTAATTTTTACTAAAACTACTTTTTTAACGTTTCTGTTAACAAATTGTACTTTTATTATGTGAAATATATTATGTACCTCTACATACATAAAATTCTAAAGGAAATGGGAGTACCAGAACATCTTATAGCACTCATAAAGAACTTATACACGGACGGAGAGATTCGGATTAGAGTTAAGGGGATCCTGCACCCGTCTGTTTTACCGACATTTAGTTAAAAGCAAACCACTTTTAATTGGCTTTACGGAATTGCAAAAATTTAGTCTAGAATTAAAGTACGCACAAAAATATAGAGGGCTAGATCGGTTTTAACTTCCAAAACAAAACAAAAATTAAAAATTTAGGCACACACAGCAGTCACTGACGACAATATTTGGTTATACAAAAATACTGCAGTTTACCCTTACAGAAAAATACTATTGTGCCTGAGTAATCACTACTGGTGATCAATAGTGTCACTATTCGTAGTAAGTAGTGTTACTATTGGATTCAATAGTGCTGAATAGTGTGCACTACTCCCGTCAGTAGTGATAATCGCGTTCAGTAGTGCTCACTACTTACTCCGCTAATGTCGAATAGTGGACTCCACACATCTACTACTGATAAAGAGTGTATACTACTTTTACACCACTATTACGAAGTAAATTCCGAATAGTGAAGACTACTGAGACCAGTATTCTTATTCCGCACTATTGACGAGACAGTAGTTCTCACTATACTTGGCTGAAAAGTCATAATAATTGAGCTATTACGAATTTTAATCAATTTATAAGAATGAGAGATGTTTTTTGCTTTTTTTACACTAGCTTTTGAGATAATTATGCAATAATATTTATTAAATATTTCCTTTACATTGCTTATTTATTTAAAATAATGATTTAAAGAAAATATTTATTTAACGTTTATTTAAAATTTGTTTTACATTAGTAACAATTTATTTGCTATAATAATTTAAAAAAATATTTATTTAATATTTATGTTGTATTAATAATTTATTTGCAATAATGATTTGAAAAAATATTTATTTAACATATATTTAATATTAATTTAATATTTATTTTACATTAATTATCTTTTTACAATAATGATTTGAAAAGACATTTACTTATCGTTTATTTGACATTAATTTATAGTACAAGCGATATACGGAAAAAAAGAGGTCAACCCGGAAAAAATTGCACCACGCACGTTTTTAGGCTTAAAATTTTCAGAAAAATATATCTGCTGAATAACATCCAAAATCCACCAAAATTGCCTTTGCTGTTCTATGTTTTTTTAAACAAAATACACGTAAAAATATAAACAAATGAGTTCTTCTCAAAAACTATGAGGAATATCGAAAAAACTCAAGAGATCAAAATTGTAGATCTGATCGAGATCTATACAAAACGTACTTTGTCATTTTTTCTTACAATTTATAATTTTCAAGATATTTACAAAAAAACTGTGATATCTGGTTAATATTAGTCAAAGGAATGAATTATGCAATGTATACGCGTTTGATTACTATATGTATTGTTTTGAATTTTATCAGTGCTATAACCATTACTATATGTATTGTTTTGATTTTTATCAGTGCTATAACCATTTTTGTGCATTGTTGTAACAATTTAAAAAAATTATTTATTTAAAAAAATTTTTTTAAACATTTTTTATTAACATTATTTTTGCAAATAAAAAACATGTATGTTATAGTAGTAAATAAATTGTAACACAAATATATAATATATTAAAATTGTGAGGTAATTAGATAGAAAATACCCTGTTTGACTTGATCTCCCACACAGCAAAGAAGATCTGTGGGATATATTGAATTTATCCCGTATATCCCAAATATATCTTAATATCCATAAAATATTATCAGTATATCATTACATATATATACTGACACTTTTGTACAGAATATTTACAGGATATCTTGTTGAGATAAATGAGATATATGGGGGATTTTAAAAAGACCATCTACACGATATTCTCACGATTTAAATAAAACCCCATAGAGGGTTAAATAAAAAATAGTTTTTATTGCATATTCTTGTAGCCCTTGTTGAGACGTTTTCAAAACATTATCGTATAATGCAACCATTTTTCGTTAAGAATTTCCTGAGATATTTTAAATTTTGTCATTACATTTTTAATATAAAATATGAAATATTTCGTAATTTATTTTTCGATGATTTTATATACCTTAATACTTTTATTACAAATGTAAAAATTAATATTATTATTCGATTTCTTTGATTATTCTATGTATAAAAGTATTAAGTTAAAGTCATCGAAAAGTGAATACTTTACAAGATATTTCATATTTTATATTAAAAATATTACGACAAAATTTGAAATATTTCAGTAAATTCTTAACAAAAGAGAACTTTATTATAGTTTTTTAAAAACGTCGTGGCAAGGGCTACAAGAATACACAAAAAAAATAGGGGTTTTTATATAAAAAATTTAGATTAAAAGCACCTTAAATTTTTTAAATAAAACCATAGGGGGTTAAATAAAAAAAAATTTTTTTGCACATTCTAGTAGCAAATGGTGAGACGTTTTCAAAACATTGTAATAAAGCTCTCTTTCGTTAAGAATTTTCTGAGATATTTTAAATTTTGTCATTACATTTTTAATATAAAATATGAAATATTTTATAAAGTATTTACTTTTCGATGACTTTACCTTAATACTTTTATACGTAGAATAATGAGAGGAATTGAATGATGTAAGAAAAACAGACAAATTAATTTTAAAATATTTAATTGCATTTTGTGGACTTTAATTTTGAAAAATTACAAATGTAAAAATTAATATTATTAAAAAAAAAGTGTCAATGATTTAACTTTTTACATGCAAATGCGGAATGACAAGAAGAGTAGTATGGCGTGTACACACTAGTTGCCGGATTTTCTCAGAGATGGCGCTGCTGCAATCTGACAAGGACAGATAAATCGTAAAGGTGTCCGTTAGACAAAGACAGGTATAGCACGGTAACACAGAAAACATAGTAAACGATCGAAATTATCGATTATTTTTAGTTCCGTGTGTAGCGGTTGAGTGAGTCTTAGTTAATTAATGTTAATTAATACGCTGCAACGCCGCCACGTATGGCGCTAGCTAAGAACGCGACGACGATCGCGAGAGAACAGAGGAAAGAGGAATATTGTCAGAATGGCGAGACCGCACGACTGTAACGCACGCGAGATAATATAAAGTTGCCCTGACCGCCCGATATTCTTACAAGTCAGAAGTGGGATATACCGAAGGATGTGCAGCTCGAGGATGTAACCGAGGACCCGAGAAAGATATCACAGATCACAGGCTGAATTAGTGATCGTAAGAGACGGTACGAGAAGATATCCCGTCGTTGCGTGTGGCGTGGAAGTGTCGCGCTTCGTGCATATAGACGAGGTCTAGTGTAAAGTGCGCGGTAACGACTAGAGAGAACCTTTAGCGTTAGAAGCAGTGAAATTGCGGTGCGTTGTTCGACGGTAGAGATTGCCTGCCGCGACAAAGACATTAACGGACGGGTTAACGGGAATATCGTTATCCACCATAGCAACGAGAACATCGTTATCCGCCATTTGGTTGCCCGCCATAGCAACGAGAACATCGTTTGGTTGCGAAAAAACTTGAGTGTCGTCAATAACGAAAATGAACACAATGCCGTCCCGGGATTACACCAAGTTTACAGTGGTCGAGTTGAAAGCGAAGCTGAGGAAGCGACAGCTCGCGACGAATGGCGCGAAGAACGAGCTTATAGCACGGTTAATGGAAGCCGATCCCTCTGGAGATTGGGTGAACGAACCGGATGATCCGGAAGAAGCTGTAGGAGGTGCTGAAGAACAGCAGAATACCGAAGGAGCTGTAGGAGGTGCAGAAGGAACAGCAGAATACGGTCGGAGCTGTAGGAGGTGCAGAGGGACAGCGGAGTACCGTCGGAGAACAGCAAACACACGACTGGCTGCGCAGAGAAATTGAGTTCATGCATCGTGAGAGGGAGCTTATGGAGAGAGAATTAGCCCTGGCACGACGAGAAACGGAAATGCTGAGAAACTCACCCCGACATAGTGACAGTTCGATGAGCTCAAGACCAAATGTCAACGTCAAGGCCATAAGTGAGTTATTAAGAAAATTTAACGGAGTAGATTCTTATTTCTCTGAGTGGGAAAAACAGGTGCGTTTACTTTGTCGCACGTATGAGCTTGATGATAATTTAGCAAAGATACTTATTAGCTCGAAACTGAAAGGAAAGGCTCAACAGTGGTTTCATTCCAAATCAGATTATATTGAAATGAGCCTGAATCAATTATTACAAGAAATGTGCATAGCTTTTGATCACCGTCCGAGTAGGTTAGAGCGCAGGAAGAAATTCGAGCGCAGAATGTGGCGTTCAGACGAGAGTTTCAACGAATATTATTATGACAAGTTGATTCTAGGAAATCAAGTGCCCGTTGAGGAAGAAGATATCTTGGGGAGCACATGATAGATGGTATAACAAACATAACTTTGAGGAATCAAGCTCAAATACAAAACTTTGAGTCGGCATCAGCATTATTTGAAGCTTTTAAGAAGATTCACATTTCGAGTGATACCAAGGCAGGTCCGAAGCGTGAGACACATGGCGAAAAGTCAAGCGCAAAATCCGAGACGCAGCAGGATAAAGACAGGCAGCAGGAGAAGAGGATTCGCTGTTTCAACTGCAATAAATTGGGACATTCGTCGAAGGTCTGCAGGGAGCCCAAGAAAGAAAAAGGAACATGCTTTCGATGTGGAGAAGCAGGACATATTGTGAAGGACTGTCCTAGTAATAAGGAAGCGTCGGAAATTAGCAACATTTATAGAGATGCTCTAAAGGAAGACGAGTTTCGTAAGATCGTCACATTCGAAGTGAAGGACTCTAGTTTGCGTCGAATACTCTGTCTAGATACGTTATTGGACACCGGAAGTGCGATAAGTATTATTAAAGAGCGTTTTATAAATGATGAGGTAACACAGCCTGTAGATAGTTCAGTTGGTCACTTTTACGGAATTAAGGGCGCAAAGTTAATGATTAAGGGTAAGATTACTGTTAGCATAACATTGAATGATGTTACACAAGATAACATTGTCTTTATGTAGTAACAGAGAATACAATGATAACTTCTGCTATTTTAAGTAGGAATGTTTTACGAATATTTGACTTAACGTTGTCGAATACAGAAAAGTCTGATCCGATTCGCGAGATCATGAATATAGATAGTAGCCAGTCGAAGAGCGATCCTACCGATTCACTGATCATTAATCCCAATATATCTGTCGATGTTCAACAACAATTTAAAAAGATGTTTCAGGAAATTTATGTACAGTCAGAGAGACCAATGGAACCGGAAAATAAGGTGGAGCTGGAATTAAAGCTCAAGGACACACAGCCGTTCCATTGTACGCCTCGCAGGTTATCTTATGTGGAAAAGAGCCAGTTGAAGCAAATCTTAGATCGACTGTTAGAGAAGGGAATTATACGAGCCAGTACCTCCGAATATGCGTCGCCTATTGTGATGGTAAAAGAGAAAAATGGTGAACTACGAATGTGCGTCGATTATAGAGTATTGAATAAGGTAATTGATCGCGACAATTTTTCCATGCCGATTATTGAGGACGAACTCGAACATTTAAATGGTAAAAAGTACTTCAGTACCATAGACTTAAAAGATGGATTTTATCATATTAGTGTTGCTAAGAATTCTATCAAGTATACCTCGTTCGTGACACCATTGGAACAGTTCGAGTGGGTTAAAATGCCTTTTGGCTTAAAAACAGGGCCGTCTGTGTTTCAACAATACCTTACTAGAGCTTTCTCAAAGTTGATAAGTTTGGGATTGGTAAAACTGTATATAGATGATATTATTATAGCTACAGAGACATTAGAGCAGCATTTAGAAATATTGCAACAAGTGTTAAAAGTTTTAGTAAATAATCTTCTTTTCTTGAAACTAGATAAATGTAGATTTTTGCAGACTGAAATAGATTATTTGGGATATAGGATTTCGGAAAAGGGAATCAGTCTAACAAAATCAAGCGTGAAAGCTGTGACCAATTTTCCTATCCCAAAAAGCTCCCGTGAGTTACACAGTTTCCTTGGGCTATGTTCCTACTTTAGGAAATTTATAGAAAGTTACTCTATTATAGCTAAACCGCTGTATGACGTACTAAAAGTAAACACAAAGTTTTCATTTGGTCCAGAAGAGTTAAAAATATTTGAATGTCTAAAGACTAAGCTTATTAAAGCTCCAATTTTAGCCTTATATAGTCCAACAGATAAAACTGAATTACACTGCGATGCTAGCGCAATAGGTTTTGGAGCCGTATTGATGCAGAAAAAATCGGATGGTATATTTCACCCTATATTTTACTTTTCGAAGCGTACGACAGAATCTGAATCTAAGTTGCATAGTTTTGAGTTAGAAACATTATAGCAATTATATATGCGTTAAGGCGTTTCCGTATTTATTTACAAGGCATCAAATTCAAGATATTCACTGATTGTAATTCATTGACAATGACCTTAAAGAAGAAAGATGTAAATCCTAGAATTGCTCGTTGGTCGTTAGAACTATTAGGTTATGATTATACGTTAGAGCATAGGTCTTCCGCACGGATGAGACACGTAGATGCACTTAGCCGCGCCGTAGGCGTCATTGAAGATAATCCATTTGAATGGAATCTTACTATTTGCCAAAGTCGAGATCCAAAGATTGTAGAGATCCGAGATACGTTAGAACAAACTGAAAATAAGTTTTTCGAAATGCGAAACGGCCTTATCTATCGTAAGTGTGGTGAAAGATTACTCTTCTATGTACCCGAACAGATGGAGAAAAACGTGATATTTAAGTATCATGATGAGATGGGACATTTCAGTACAGAAAAAACATATCAGGCAATTATTCAAAACTATTGGTTCCCGAAATTAAAAGAAAAGATAGATACGCATATTAAGAATTGTCTAAAGTGTATTTCCTATTCGCCTATTTCTGAGAAACGCGAAGGTTTTCTCCATCTAGTTCCTAAAGGTAATGTAATGTTCCATTTTCTGTTATACATGTGGATCATCTTGGACCCATGGATAAGCAACAAGCAACAAAGCGATATATTTTAGTAGTAATAGATGCTTTCACAAAATTTGTAAAACTTTATGCGACGAAAACGACGTCTAGCAAGGAAGCTATTAATTGTTTAATGCGATATTTCGAAAACTATAGCAGGCCGCAGATTATAGTATCTGATCGTGGAACTTGTTTTACCTCGCGCGAATTCCAAGAGTTTATTGAGGAAAGTCATGTCAAGCATATAAAGATCGCTACCGGATCACCGCAAGCGAATGGCCAGGTTGAAAGGATCAACAAAATCCTTACTCCGCTACTAGGTAAATTGTCACACGATACAGTAGACAAATGGTACAAATTTTTAGCTAACGCGGAATATTCTATAAACAATACGGTGAATAAATCTACCGGTGAAACTCCGAGTAAATTACTTTTTGGCGTAGAACAACGCGGAGAGCCAATCGACGATCTTAAAGAATATTTACAAGATAGTAGGAACGAGTTAGATGAAATCAATCGCGATAATTTAGATAAGGTTAGAGAAAAAGCTTCCAAACAGATTGAGCTTACACAAAAGTATAATAAGGAATACTATGATAAAAAATGTAAACCAGCGTTCAAATATCATGAGGGAGACTTAGTCATGCTTAGGAACTTCGAAAACACTCCAGGTATCTGTAAGAAACTTATTCCTAGTTTTAAGGGACCGTATTCTATTGTAAAGCGACTGCGTAACGATAGATATCTTATAGCCGATGTGGTAGGTTTCCAAAATACACAAAAGCCATATAAGGGTGTATGGCAAGCTTGTAATATGAAACCTTGGCGACAAAACTCTACTCCAGAGTCTGAGGCCACATAGAATACAATAATAAACTTAAGTTTTGTTTAGATGTAAGTACATGTGTTAGATTAGCGTTCATACTTATATGATAACTATAATTTATGTTTTGTTGTACAATTGATCCAGAGCGTATAAATGCGATGATTTATTTTATGTTATCTCTATATGTGTCCGAGGACGGACATATTGTCAGGAATGGCTGAATTGTAGCGGTTGAGTGAGTCTTAGTTAATTAATGTTAATTAATACGCTGCAACGTTGCCACGTATGGCGCTAGCTAGGAACGCGACAACGATTGCGAGAGAACAGAGGAAAGAGGAATATTGTCAGAATGGCGAGACCGCACGACTGTAACGCACGCGAGATAATAAAGTTGCCCTGACCGCCCAATATTCTTACACGTGCTAGATCGTGGCGCTGTCACGTTGGAGTTTTCCTGTCACTGCAGGATCCCCTTAAGGGGATCCTGCAGTCGTATGAATTACCGACATTATCGTTTTTCAATGGATCTTTTAATTGGCTTTATAGAATTGCAAAAATCTTTTACAGAATTAAAGTACGCACAAAAATCTATGCTAGACAACCGCGATTTTATATCAAAAACACCAAAAAATTAAAAATATTACTTATTTGGGCACATACAGCTGTCACCTAACGACAATATTTGCTTAAAACAAAAATTCTGCAGTTTATACATACATAATGTTTATCATCTAGCATTGGGTAAACATGTAGGAATAATATCGTGCAAGTAAAAGTAAGATTCAATGCGTACAAAAAAAGATCCATTGAAAAATTATTTTAGTAATGCAAATACGGATGCAGAATGACAAGAAGAGCAGTGTCGCGTGCAACAGTAGTTGCCGGATCTTGTCAGAGATGGCACTCCTGCAATCTGACAAGGACAGATATATCGTATAGGTATCCGTTAGATAAGGACAGATATAGCACGGTACACAGAAAACATAGTAAACGATCGAAATTATCGATTATTTTTAGTTCCGTGCTAGATCGTGGCGCTGTCACGTTGGAGTTCGCCTGTCACTGCAGGATCCCCTTAACGGCGTGAGATCGGGATTGTTCAAACCGCGAAAAGAATCTAGCGAAAAAGTATATTCAAAAGTATAGAGAAATTTGTGTATCTTGCATATTCAGTCTATGTAGTATTTTGGCTTTATCCGTATACAGAGATTCAATATAGGTATATTCAGTCGTGTGTATTCCGCATACACAGAATAATATTGAATCTCTATATACGGATAAAGCCAAAATACTATACAGACTGAATATACAAAAAATTCTGTACACTTATTGAATATCCATTTTCTCTAGAGCGGTCACCTATCCAAGTAGTAACCGCGGCTGATGTTGCTTAACTTTTTTGTTCGAATGGGCTAGCGATGATCCTCTGGCTCTGATACTTCCTTCTTGCTTCTACTCGTATATAACACATCTTTATAGTGTTCAAAAATCTTGTAATGATATATCAATCGGCAAATATTAAAAACAATGCAACAACAATTGATATACAAAAGGACTATTAATAATGTTAATTAATTAATTAATATTAATTAATATATAATAATATTTATATATTAATGTAAGATTTGTGATATATTCAACACAATAAATATAATATAATATTAATATAACAACGTCAAAAATAATAGAACGCCTAAAGGCGCTGCCTAGACATAAGGTGAAGATTTTAGCGTTTCCAGGAGCCTATTGCACAATGATTTACAAGTTAATAATATTAGTAAAAAAGCTTTGTTTTTCACTAATATTATTAACTTGTAAATCATTGTGCAATAAGCCCCAGAACGTTTGTATGCTGGATATTCACTTATCTGCCTACGCATATTAAGTTTTTATTCGCATATTCGATTTTATTTACAATTAAAAATTTAAGGTAAAATCACTAACAATAACACATGGTAAGATCAAAAAGCTAATAATTGCGATCATATTCAATTTATACACCGGGTCCAAGAGTTCTAAATTTGACATACATCTATTATTGTGTGCGACACTTTGTTTCAAAGTATTGGATGCTCATGAGACACAAAAATGACTTTTAGTAAGAAATGGCGAGCAGATGGGTTGTGCTAAGAAGAACACAAAATGCAAATATGTATTGTGAAATACTTAATGTTGTTCCATGGAATAGATTTTTTAATTAAAATGATAAATAAATATGAACAATTTTGATAGGTTTCACAAAAACCTACATTGCAAATATGTATAATGACTACACCAAATTCAGCGTACACCAATTTTTAAAGAATAATATGATGTTGGTCTCTCCATACTCGCTATTATTCATATATATTGGGAGGGTATAAACAACTCCCAGACCATTTTAGATATTGAACTCTGTATACAGATGTCCAGATATACAAGCGAATATACTGGGAGGTGTATAAACAACTTTGGATGTTGAACTCTATACATAAAGATGTCCGGATATACAAATCAAATATACTGACAATTCGGGTCTCTGTATACTTAAAGGAATATATTGGTAGTGAATATCCAGATACACAGGCCATGGAATAGGATACACATATTCAATATACGGGTACAGAAACTCTGTATACGCATACATAAATTCTGTATACCTTGTATATACTTTTTCGCTAAGGATTACGACATGGATGTATACTATCTCCAATTTTCTTTAACATCTATGGAGAATACATAATGAGGAAAGTACTAGAAGGATGAAAGGAAGCAGTTGTAAGAGAAGACGTGAAGATAAGCAACCAGCGGTACGCTGATAACACAACGCTTTTTGCAGCCACGGAAAAACAATTGGCAGAACTCATTCATTGACAGAGTTGAAGAGGAGAGCTGGAAAGTTGGGCTGACCATAAACAAGTCAAAGACGAAAGTCATGATCATCGATCGAGGTGGTCAGCTTACCCAGACAGGAAAACTGAATGATTTTGACATTGTCAATGAGTTCATATATCTTGGATCTCTACTAACAGCTGATGAAGGATGTGAGCCCGAGGTAAGAAGGAGAGTCCAGATGGCTAAAGGAGCCATGGAAAGACTAACTAGGATTTGGCGAGACAGAAGTATATCTAAAACAACTAAGATAAGACTAGTTAGAGCCCTTGTTTTCTTTATCTTCTTATACGGAGTAGAATCCTGGACTCTTCGAGCATCTGAGAGACACAAAATTGATGCTTTCGAAATGTGGTGCTTATTGTTAGTCCAGTCATTTTAGGTTTTTTGTGCAAAAAAATTAGAACCTACCTTTTTTTTTAATCGCTTTATTTCGTTGTTTTAAATAACATATTAGAAATCGAGAACGATATCGGCAGGGCTAAAAAAGTTATTCAAGATCAAAGGTCACGAAAATCAGTTTCTTGCGAAAATCTCGTTTTGTATGGCTCGGAGGTCAATTAAAGTGGTTACAAAAAAGAAGGATCATGAAATTCTCTACAAAAATGGTTTTATTCATTTTTCACGTACGATGAACCGTTTGCGAAATACAAAGTGACGAATGTGTACGTCGAGCGTTGTATCTATTTCCGTACCACCTTTGAGGTAAGATACAAGGTGCGTTTTTTTACATGGTGTCTCCAGTAGACCTAATCCATGTCAAATGTAAAAAAATTACGTTTCATCATCTTCGTCATCTTTATCATTTAAAAGAATTATTTATTAATTTTTATTTTTTAATTTTTTCTATTTTTTTTTATTTAATCTTTATCTTCATCATTTAAAAAAATTATGTTTTATCATCTTCTTCATGAATGTCATGTATTTCATCAATAGGTTCTTCTAATTCTACATCTTCGTTATCTTTATCATCTTCACTCGTGTTTGTTAATAAAAGATTAGTAGGATCAATCTCATCATACTCAGTGGAATAATTATCGGACGTATTAGCAGCAGAAGCTTCAGGCGTGGCATTAAAACATGATTGTCCATGACAGCTGCCGCATACCTACAATGGAGCAAGATAATCCGATTTTCCTGCATCCGCAGTTTGCACCGCATCCTTTTGTACAATTGCAAAAAATAGTATTAAGAATACTGTCCGGCGCAGGTGGTAACAACGTTGTAACGGGCTCTAAAATATTGTTATTTAAGATCCAGCCCCACTGTTGTGGATCTATATCTTTTCCCAGCCATGTTTGGACCTGGTAATATACACGGTACAGGTGTTGTTGAGCTGCTGCAGTTGTAGGTGGAAGCGATTATAATTTTACAGCAGTATTGAACGTAGTCGATTTTACATAACTTACAATTGATCTACGTTGTTGTTCTTTTTTTCTCTCAAGCGCTTCGTCGGCTGGTTCGGCACAAAACAAACACAATTTTTCAAAATTGAAGGAGCTTGACATTGATCGTCTTTTTCGCGGAGAACATTGAGATGTACTAGGGCCCTCGTCAATGCATCGCCTTTTATATGCTTCAATACTGTTTTTATTAACGTAGTCTTTTCGACACCTCACATGCACAGTCACAGAATTAACGTTAGTTAAATGCTCAATGTGTTGATCACCTCTTTTAACACTTGAGTCTCTCAAAGTTTTCATACCGCGCTCCACAGTTACAGTTGGAGCATTGGAGAGCGGTTCATCACATACAAAATTTTCAGCCATTGGATTAATCAATTTAATAATTATTCTCTGTACGT
Source organism: Leptothorax acervorum (assembly GCA_035220615.1). Lineage (NCBI taxonomy): Eukaryota > Metazoa > Arthropoda > Insecta > Hymenoptera > Formicidae > Leptothorax > Leptothorax acervorum. The sequence continues at coordinate 387,100 of JASTWQ010000129.1, read as the reverse complement.
TTTACAAAATATCGACACACTTGGTCCACGAATATTTTAAAACTGACTGAGAACTAACGCACAGTACAGCTACTGACCCTTGCAGGTATAAAATAACGGTACCCCCCCCCCCCCTTAAACTACAATACAATAGAATGCGAGCCAGCTACCACTCTCACCCATTTATCTATAGCATACGTAACGTTTACTATAGAAAATGCGCGCATATGCGCGTTACGGAACGTGGCCAAGGTTACTATATACTTCTCATTGGCAACATTATAAGGGACTCATATTTTATACCTCCAGTAAGTTGACTCCGCTACTTTCACTTTTTTAATTTTTTTCTATGCGAATAGTTTGTTGGTCATTAATGTAATTATTATTAGCAAAATAAATTTTAGTGTAAAGTTAGCTTTACGCACCTTGTATCTTACTTCAAAGGTGGTACGGAAAAGATACAACGCTCGACGTACACATTCGTCACTTTGTATTTTGCAAACGGTTCATCGTACGTGAAAAATGAATAGAACCATTTTTGTAGAGAATTTCATAATTTTTCTTTTTTGTAACCACCTTAATTGACCTCCGAGCCATATAAAACGAGATTTTCGCAAAAAAACTGATTTTCGTGACCTTTGATATTGAATAACTTTTTTATCCCTGCCGATATCGTTCTCGATTTTTAATATGTTATTTAAAACAACGAAATAAAGCGATTAAAAAAAAGTAGGTTCTAATTTTTTTGCACAAAAGCCATATTTTTGTTTAAAATGACTGGACTAGCTGGCAACGAATGCTACGCATCCCGTGGACTGCCATGTGTACGAACAATTCCATTTTGGATAAACTAGCGGTGGAAGTGAGACTGTCAACAATCTGCCTACAAAGAATTCTCTTCTACTTTGGACATGTGGCTAGACGTCAGCCAGATAACCTAGAAAAACTGGTCGTTGTCGGAAAAGTGGAGGGAAAAGGACCTAGAGGAAGATCACCAACTAACAACCTCCAGAACTGAAGAAATGACGAAGAAGACATACATAAAATTTAAATTGAGAATATTAATCGACGATTACTGGCAATCACGATATACGCGTTTTTAAGATTTGAAATTTATTATAAACTAATAAATTTTTCAAATCCTTTTCGTGTATTTCCAAGTACACGAATTTCCAACCTACTAAACTGCGTGCCAACCGATTTGTCAGACTTTAAAACACAGTTTCGTTGGAGAATTAAAAATTCCCTACCCCCCTGATTGAAAGAAATTATTGCGAAAAATATTACCTCAGCCAGGGTTTGAACCTGGAACCTCCCGTATACCGTGCGGGTGTGGTGCCAATTCGACCACTGAGGCTGTGATAATATTTGTCGCAATAATACATATTAAGGTGACTAAGTAATAATAATAAGATGGAACACCGATATTTCAGCCAACGGTGTAAATTCAAACAAATAAGTAACACATTAACTTCGCCAGTGATTAAACCAAATTGAGAATATTAATCGACGATTACTGGCAATCACGATATACGCGTTTTTAAGATTTGAAATTTATTATAAACTAACGCGTATATCGTGATTGCCAGTAATCGTCGATTAATATTCTCAATTTGGTTTAATCACTGGCGAAGTTAATGTGTTACTTATTCGTTTGAATTTACACCGTTGGCTGAAATATCGGTGTTCCATCTTATTATTATTACTTAGTCACCTTAATATGTATTATTGCGACAAATATTATTACAGCCTCAGTGGTCGAATTGGCACGACACCCGCACGGTATACGGGAGGTTCCAGGTTCAAACCCTGGCTGAGGTAATATTTTTCGCAATAATTTCTTTCAATCAGGGGGGTAGGGGATTTTTAATTCTCCAACGAAACTGTGTTTTAAAGTCTGACAAATCGGTTGGCACGCAGTTTAGTAGGTTGGAAATTCGTGTACTTGGAAATACACAAAAAGGATTTGAAAAATTTATTAGTTTATAATAAATTTCAAATCTTAAAAACGCGTATATCGTGATTGCCATTAATCGTCGATTAATATTCTCAATTTGGTTTAATCACTGGCGAAGTTAATGTGTTACTTATTCGTATAAAATTTAAAATTTGTATATCAGTCAAACTCAAACTATTGTATTATTATGATGTAACAGAATAAATTGTTAATAAATAATTATTTCATATATTTTAATTTTAGTCTCGTTTATATTTTTTATAACATTCTGTTATTTCTTATAAAATAAATATATGTATTTATATATTATTATAAATATATAGTGTATTATGTATGTACATACATGTACACAACACATATACACATATTTTACATTTGCAAATATTTCTTGCAATATAATTATATTTTCTAAAACTATATCAAATTTTGTTATAGCTTTCGAAAAGGAATAAAAGTAATAAAAATAATCGGATAAAATAAAGTATTTTCTTAATTTTAATTATTTAATAATAAATATATTATTAAATAATTAAAATAAGAAAAAACTGTTTTTTAAACTTCTAAAAATATAGAGAAATATCTCTGCAAATATAAAACATCGCAAGCACGTGCTTTGTGTTCTTCTTTTTTAAATGAAATTTTAATATTAACCCTCTGTTGTCACTCGAACCGTATTTTCGGCAGGCGAGTATTCTAATCTATTTTAAAAGTGTTTTATCTTATTTTAAAGTAAAGATACAGAAGTTTGAAAAAATTCTTTTTTCACAATTTTTACAAATATTTTTATAAGTATTTTTAAAGCTTATCTATAATTTTGAATGTTTTAACTATAATTATCGTTTTCTTGAGATTCTGAACTTATAGTTAAAAAAATGTTAAAATCGATTAGACTGGCTCCGAGATATAAGCGATTGAAAATTGCTCGGGTGTGCTATACCCATAGTGCAAACGACAGGAAATTCCGACGTTGTGACAACTGAGGGTTAAAAACATTATTGCTCAAACGCTCAATCGCTGAAACAAACGAATTAATTTAGGAATGGAGCTCCAGTGACAGAAGTCGCTACGTGATCCTTTTTATCGCTTATTTAAACGATCGGTTTCAGCGGCTCGTGAAAATGCACCTAGCTTTATTGTAAATCTGAAATATCGCTAGCACGTGTTCGTCTATCACCACGTGAGCACTTAACTCGAAAGAGTCGCCATCCCCGAGAAATTACAAAAATTTTGACTCCTTTTGCAAGAGAATCGGTCCATTAATGAATGAGTAGTTCGCGGACAGGCAGACAGACAGACAGACAGACAGACGGACAGACAGAGATTAGAGACTTATTATAGTAGATACATATTCTGAACAAGCATTAATATTTAATTTCTTTTCGATTATGCAATTTAATTTTCTGTTTGTTTTTATTATTTTGCTTTTTTGTCAATATTCTAATGTTTTAAAAATTAAATATTTTTAACAAAAAAAAACAGTAATTATATTTATATTACTATTTAGTTTTAGTGATATATAAATAATAATTGTTTGTTTAAATTAAAATTTATACTATTCGAATTACTATATACAATTACTATTACTATATTGAACTATTATTATTATTATTCGACAATAGAATGTAATAATATCATTTCTAATGTTATTCGTATTATTTGTACAAATAATAAATAACGAATAGATATACTATATCATTTATATAATTACGTAGATAAAAATTTATTTAAATTGTCGTTTAATCGAATAAATTGTTAACTGAATAAAAATTTATTTGTCAATAACAAATAAATTATTAACCAAATAAAAATAATTGTCATTTACGAAAAAATTATTAACCAAATATAAAAATTTATTTACGAATAAATTATGCTTTACCTGTCTTTTATTTATATGTTGGAAACTTACGGAATATCGGATCAATTGTGTCTCGAAATTTAATCAGTTTTGATTAAAATTACGTATTAAGTATTGCGTTAATTGACTCTCATGGCCAATTATATTGTATTTCTTTTTTATTTGTTATCTATTATTCGAATAACATTTTGCCCATCTCTGCTCCGTATATGAACATTCGAGCACATTCGAGACAGACTTTGGTAATTATGTCGCGATGCGTGAAGAATTAAGAAAATACGCTATCAACGCAACGTTAAAATTCATCCAGCCACATCCAAGTGGGCTGCTAAATACAAAGCGACATCGTGGTTAGAGCTTACTTATAAGTGCTTTATTAACGAATCTATTATGAGTACAAATAAGTTTCCGCCGTTTTTTATCAAAAATTGGGCATTTATTGTGAAAGAACGGTACCTTATGTTTCAATCAAAGTATTTCAAGTTCTTTTTGCGTTTGGTACGAATCTTCCTCCAATAATGCTTCCAATTCCGTGTCTTCGTACACTTTCGGCCTTCCGCTACGTTCTTTGTCCTCGACGTCAAAATCACCGTTCTTAAACTTTTGAAACCACTCACGACAACTTCTCTCACTTAAAGCAGCCTCATTATATGCTTCTACAAGCAATCGATGCGCCTCAGCTGCAGATTTCTTCAAATTAAAGAAATAAATCAAAAGTTCCCGCAAATGACGCTTATTCGGCTCAAAATTCGACATTTTCGCACGAAAAGAATTATGTGATGCCGATACAGTCTGATACTATGTCAAGTTTATGGTGTTGCCAGATGTCCAACCTTACGATATAACACTTTACATCCGACAATTTCAACCATAACCTCCTGGTGGGGCCATCTATTGTAAAACGGCGGAGACTTATTTGTACACCTAATAACATAATATTTTTGCTAAATAAATGATATTTATGGTCAACATACTTGCGAATTGTAACGACTATAATCTTCCCGTTTTAGCACGATTTGAACACGTGTCGTCAAAGTAGACAGAAGAATTAATGAGAGCGTTTTGCACACAGAGAATCGTGAAAATTCATCCAGCCACAGCCACGTGGGCTGCTATAAATATAAAGCGACATCGTGGTTACTTATTAACAAATCTAACTTAATATTTTTGCTACTCTGAGAAAAATAAAGACGGTTATGGGGCCCACGATTGTAGTAATCAAATTATTTGGATTGCTCGTAACAGTCGTAACCCTAATTTTACGTGCAATATTTCTAAATTAATCCACTAAAAATCTAACTTAAAAATCTTTGAAATAGAAATATCGCACGTAAAATTAGGGTTACGAGCAATCTAAATAATTTGATTAACTATAATCGTGGGCCCCAAAGTGGGTTATATTTTTCCCAGAGTAGATAAACGATATTTGTGGTCAACATACTTGCGAATTGTAACGACTATAATCTTCCCGTTTCAGCACGATTTGAACACGTGTCGTCAAAGTAGACAGAAGAATTAATGAGAGCGTTTTGCACACAGAGAAACGTGAAAATTCATCCAGCCACAGCCACGTGGGCTGCTATAAATACAAAGCGACATTGTGGTTAGAGCTTACTTATTAACGAATCTAACTTAATATTTTTGCTAGATAAACGATATTTGTCGTCAACATACCTGTGAATTGTAACCAATAGTTTCAGCGCAATTTGCACAGAAATCGTAAAAGCAGAGAGAAGAACGAGAGCGAATTGCACTTGCACAGGATATGAGCCGTAAAAGCAGAGACCGAGAGACGCCAGAGACAAGAACAAAAACGGCTTCTTCTTCTTGTAAAATAGTACTTAATGGCTCCCACCACTGGGATCGATTTGGCTGGTGGGATCCGATTGACCACGTCAAAAATTTCTGATTGGCTGGTCCAGTGGAAAAACTCCCCGGCCCAGGCACCGGGGGCTATGAGTAGCTGCATGTGGTCAATCGCAACGTGGTCAAACGGGACGCTCTCGCTATGTAGAAAGAAATTATAGTAACTAGCTCAATTTCCCTTATTGAACGTGAGGTCTTATACGGACAAAATTTTTGTAAAACTAAAATTTAAAAAAGGTCTCTTTCAAATAAAATTACTTATTAGTTTTCTTAAATACGTAATATATATGTATAAATATTATAATTTTTATTAAACTTTGTACTTATACAAAATAATGTTTCATATAGATGTATATACATACAGGGTGTCCCGAAATTCGCGAATCAAAATACCATAGCAATAAAGTTCTCGAAAAAATAAATTTAAAACGTATTTGCCACTTTTCGTTCCGAGCAGTAGTTTCTGAGATAAAAAGGTTTAAAACGTGACCAATTACAGATTACGATTAAACGGAAGCCTGTCCGTGAGTCGCGCGTCAATAGTGTTAGTGACCGCGAACTTCACGCTCTCACAGGCATTAGCCGACTCACGGACAGGCTTCCGTTTAATCGTAATCGGTAATTGGCCACGTTTTAAACCTTTTTATCTCAGAAACTACTGCTCGGAACGAAAAGTGGCAAATACGTTTTAAATTTATTTTTTCGAGAACTTTATTGCTATGGTATTTTGATTCGCGAATTTCGGGACACCCTGTATGTATATACATCTATATGAAACATTATTTTGTATAAGTACAAAGTTTAATAAAAATTATAATATTCATACATATATATTACGTATTTAAGAAAACTAATAAGTAATTTTATTTGAAAGAGACCTTTTTTAAATTTTAGTCTTACAAAAATTTTGTCCGTATAAGACCTCACGTTCAATAAGGGAAATTGAGCTAGTTACTATAATTTCTTTCTACATAGCGAGAGCGTCCCGTTTGACCACGTTGCGATTGAGCACAGCTACTCATAGCCACCGGTGCCTGGGCCGGGGAGTTTTTCCACTGGACCAGCCAATCAGAAATTTTTGACGTGGTCAATCGGATCCCACCAGCCAAATCGATCCCAGTGGTGGGAGCCATTAAGTACTATTTTACAAGAAGAAGAAGCCGTTTTCGTTCTTGTCTCTGGCGTCTCTCGGTCTCTGCTTTTACGGCTCATATCCTGTGCAAGTGCAATTCGTTTTCGTTCTTCTCTCTGCTTTTACGATTTCTGTGCAAATTGCACTGAAACTATTGGTTACAATTCACAGGTATGTTGACGACAAATATCGTTTATCTAGCAAAAATATTAAGTTAGATTCGTTAATAAGTAAGCTCTAACCACGATGTCGCTTTGTATTTATAGCAGCCCACGTGGCTGTGGCTGGATGAATTTTCACGTTTCTCTGTGTGCAAAACGCTCTCATTAATTCTTCTGTCTACTTTGACGACACGTGTTCAAATCGTGCTGAAACGGGAAGATTATAGTCGTTACAATTCGCAAGTATGTTGACCACAAATATCGTTTATCTACTCTGGGAAAAATATAACCCACTTTGGGGCCCACAATTATAGTTAATCAAATTATTTAGATTGCTCGTAACCCTAATTTTACGTGCGATATTTCTATTTCAAAGATTTTTAAGTTAGATTTTTAGTGGATTAATTTAGAAATATTGCACGTAAAATTAGGGTTACGAACAATCCAAATAATTTGATTACTACAATTGTGGGCCCCATAACCGTCTTTATTTTTCCCAGAGTAGCAAAAATATTAAGTTAGATTCGTTAATAAGTAAGCTCTAACCATGATGTCGCTTTATATTTATAACAGCCCACGTGGCTGTAGCTGGATGAATTTTCACGTTTCTCTGTGTGCAAAACGCTCTCATTAATTCTTCTGTCTACTTTGACGACACGTGTTCAAATCGTGCTAAAACGGGAAGATTATAGTCGTTACAATTCGCAAGTATGGTGACCACAAATATCATTTATTTAGCAAAAATATTATGTTAGATTCGTTAATGAAGCACTTATAAGTAAGCTCTAACCACGATGTCGCTTTGTATTTAGCAGCCCACATGGATGTGGCTGGATGAATTTTCACGTTGCGTTGATAGCGTACTTTCTTAATTCTTCACGCATCGCGACATAATTACCAAAGTCTGTCTCAAATGTGCTCGAATGTTCATATACGGAGCAGAGATGGGCAAAATGTTATTCGAATAATAGATAACAAATAAAAAAGAAATACAATATAATTGGCCACGGAGTCAATTAACGCGGTACTTAATGCGTAATTTTAATCAAAACTGATTAAATTTCGAGACACAATTGATCCGACATTCCGTAAGTTTCCAACATATAAATAAAAGAGAGGTAAAACATAATTTATTCGTAAATAAATTTTTATATTTGGTTAATAATTTTTTTGTAAATGACAATTATTTTTATTTGGTTAATAATTTATTCGTTATTGACAAATAAATTTTTATTTAGTTAACAATTTATTCGATTAAACGACAATTTAAATAAATTTTTATCTACGTAATTATATAAATGATATATATCTATTCGTTATTTATTATTTGTACAAATAATACGAATAACATTAAAAATGATATTATTACATTATATGGTAAATATGCAGAATAGTGGCCTCCTCACCGATTTCGTTGAACTTAGGCTTAATCGACGCGTTTTTGCGTGAAACGAAAGAATCTGGCAGAAAAAAGTGTCGCTCTGCCCCGCGAAGCGAGATATTAACAGTTAAAGTTGACGACTATCAGGTTATGAAACCTGTCATATCAACGCGATGTAGAGACTGGTAGCGACCACGAACATGCCCTGCGGTCACATGCGCATGCTCCGTAGCCGCACGCGTATGCAAAAGTGCGCGAATTGAAAACCTATGTATACTTATAATGCGTATTGCTTGACTTTCGATGATAAATATGTCGCAGCCACATGGTGTACACACACAAACGCAGGGAGGGGGGTGCAAGCACCCCCTCCGCCGGTAAACAGGGTGCAGACCTCGCTTTACAACTTAGCATAGGTTAGTGACGCGCTTTACAAGAATGTGCTTTGTATGTTCTTCAACTTACAAAGCGCATACTTATAAAGCGCGTCACTAACCTATAGGTTAGTGGCACGCTTTACAAGTATGTGCTTTGTATGTGCTTCAACTTACAAAGCGCATACTTGTAAAGAGAGGTTCACCCTGCCTATCGGCGGAGGGGGTGCGTAGGGGGGCCGAAAGCCCACCCTTGCACCCCCCCACCCCCGCGTGTGTGTGTGTGCGTACATTATGTGACTGCGACATATTCATCATCGAAAGTCAAGCGATATGCATTATAAGTATACATAGGTTTTAAATTCGCGCACTTTTGCATGCGCGTGCGGCCACAGAGCATGCGCATGTGGCCGCAGGGCATGTTCGTGGTCGCTATCAGTCGCTACATCGCGTCGGTATGATAGGTAAACCTGACAGTCGTCAACTTTAACTGTTAATATCTCGCTTCGCGGGGCAGAGCGACACTTTTTTCTGCCAGATTCTTTCGTTTCACGCAAAAACGCGTCGATTAAGCCTAAGTTCAACGAAATCGGTGAGGAGGCCACTATTCTGCATATTTACCCATTATATTGTCGAATAATAATAATAATAGTTCAATATAGTAATAGTAATTGTATAGTAATTCGAATAGTATAAATTTTAATTCAAGCAAACAATTATTATTTATATGTATATCACTAAAACTAAATAGTAATATAAATAAAATTACTGTTTTTTTTTTTTGTTAGAAATGTTTAATTTTTAAAACATTAGAATATTGACAAAAAGGCAAAATAATAAAAACAAACAGAAAATTAAATTGCATAATCGAAAAGAAATTAAATATTAATGCTTGTTCAGAATATGTATCTACTATAATAAGTCTCTAATCTCTGTCTGTCCGTCTGTCTGTCTGTCTGTCTGTCCGCGAACTACTCATTCATTAATGGACCGATTCTCTTGCAAAAGGAGTCAAAATTTTTGTAATTTCTCGGGGTTGGCGACTCTTTCGAGTTAAGTGCTCACGTGGTGATAGACGAACACGTGCTAGCGATATTTCAGATTTACAATAAAACTAGGTGCATTTTCACGAGCCGCTGAAACCGATCGTTTAAATAAGCGATAAAAAGGATCACGTAGCGACTTCTGTCACTGGAGCTCCATTCCTAAATTAATTTGTTTGTTTCAGCGATTGAGCGTTTGAGCAATAATGTTTTTAACCCTCAGTTGTCACAACGTCGGAATTTCCTGTGGTTTGCACTATGGGCCCAATCAGCAGACAACGTTTGTTAAATGTTTTTTAAACGTTTTTTTTTCATTGATTTTACATTTGTAGATTTTTATTGCCAAAAAACATTTATACATTAAAACGTTAAAAAAACATTTATTTTACATTTAAAATCCATTTGTTAAATGAACGTTTTTAACATGTTTATTTAATATTTATTTTACATTTATTTCATATTTATTAGTTATTTGCAACGTACATGTAACAAATATTTTTTTTACGTTTGTTTAATATTTATTTAAGATTTAATTCACATTTATTTTACATTTACTACTAATTAAGAACGTAAATGTAAAATACACTTGATGTTTATATTTATATTAAGTTAATATTCATTATATTACAATGCTATACATATAATATTCACTGTGAGTATCAATTATGTACTGAAGATAATTCTGATTCATGTGATAAATATTAAATACATAAATGTGGACAAGTGTTTTTTATATATGCATTTATAAATTATTAATAAATGTAAAAAAATGTGAATTAAATGTAAATTGGCAAAAATAAGAAGCCTTATAGAGCGTTGACAAACGTTTGGTGAGGGTTTTCTGAGCGTTTATACGCTTTCAAACGTTGTAAGAACGCTTACACAACGCTGTTGGGTTGTAAACGCTTTTGGAACGCTTATCAAACGCTGTATAAAACGTTTCGTGAAAATTCTGTAATGCTAAGCCGACGCTTTTCAGAGAACGCTTAGTGAACGCTGATACAACTTCGTATAGAGAATTTGCTGTCAGACTTTACAAACGTTTATCAAACGCTTTTCCCAACGCCGTAAGACAAGCGTTTTCCCTTTGCTCAGCAAACGCTCTTCCAATGCAATTCTGTAAAACTCCTCCTTCTCCTAAAATATTATGACAAAATTTGAAATATCTCAGTAAATTCTTAATAAAAGAGAACTTTATTATAGTGTTTTAAAAACGTCTTGACAAGGGCTACAGGAATGTGCTATAAAAAATAGGGGCTTCTATATAAAAAATTTAGATCAAAAGCACCTTAAATTTTTTTAATAAAACACCATAAGGGGTTAAATAAAAAATAGTTTTTTTGCATATTTTTGTAGCCCTTGTCGAGACATTTTCAAAACACTATAATAAAGCTCTCTTTCGTTAAGAATTTTCTGAGATATTTTAAATTTTGTCATTATATTTTTAATATAAAATATGACATATTTCGTAAAGTATTTACTTTTCGATGACTTTACCTTAATACTTTTATGCGTAGAATAATAAAAGAAATCAAATAATATAAAAAAAACAAACGAATTAATTTTAAAAAATTTGATTGCATTTTGTGTACAAACTTAATTTTGAAAAATTACAAATGTAAAAATTAATATTATTATTCGATTTTTTTGATTATTTAGCTATGTATAAAAGCACTAAGGTAAAGTCATCGATAAGTGAATACTTTACAAGATATTTCATATTTTATATTAAAAATATTATGACAAAATTTGAATAATCTCAGTAAATTCTTAACAAAAGAGAACTTTATTATAGTGTTTTAAAAACGTTTTGACAAGGGCTACAAGAATGTGCTATAAAAAATAGGGGCTTCTATATAAAAAATTTAGATTAAAAGCACCTTAATTGTTTAAATAAAACACCATAGGGGGTTAAATAAAAAATAGTTTTTTTGCATATTCTTGTAGCCCTTGTCGAGACGTTTTCAAAACACTATAATGCAACTCTCTTTCGTTAAGAATTTCCTGAGATATTTTCAGAAAGATGCACGTCATGCACGGTAGCGCATCTTTCCGTAGTAGCTTGCAATGACACCGATAGGTGGCGCATAATGGTGTGATTAACTCGTAAGTAAATTTCAGTTGAGAGCGAATATAAGCAGGTCCAGGCGAAGCAAAATCATGACATCCGCAAGACATATATTTACCAGCAATATTGCTGCGATATAAATATATAAGACTATATTTTCCAAAGTAAGATGTGTTTTTCAAATATTAAAAAGAATTTTTAAATGTAAAACAATACTATTTCTTCAAATCTTAAATTAAAATTATTATTTTTTTTGAGCGTATGTAATAATTGCTGTGTGGGATGTTAATAAAATGTTTTTAAACGTTAAAATAACATTGTATAAACGTTGAAAATACGTTTTTCAAACATTAAAAAAACGGATTTTAAACGTTGAAAAAACGTTTATTAAACGTTAAAAAAACGTTTTTTTTAATGAATAAAAAAGGATCTATCCCATTGATTAAACGTTTTTAAAAACGTTTATTAAACGTTTTTTGCAATGAAAAAAAAAACGTTTAAAAAACGTTAAAAAAACATTTCTTTGCTGATTGGGGTATGGCACACCCGAGCAATTTTCAATCGCTTATATCTCGGAGCCAGTCTAATCGATTTTAAAATTTTTTTAACTATAAGTTCAGAATCTCAAGAAAATGATAATTATAGTTAAAACATTCAAAATTATAGAGGAAAGTCCCCAATTATGAGATACCACATCTATTTTGTGTGATTGCCGGAAGCCTATGGGCAGAATTGAAAAATATAGTAGGTTATTTTGAAGGAAATTTAATAAGCTTTAAGATGCTGAAATGTAAAATTTAATTTTAATATTGATTTTTCTGAAAATTAGAAAAATGTAAAAAATGAGCTTTCGGCAAAATCGAAAAAGTGTGCTCTTAATATGAGAGACCCCGGGAAATAGCTAATAAAGTGCAAAATACATCATATTGTAATTAGACAACTTTATTTAAAGTTTCTGAAAGACAAATGTAATGGAGAAGCACATTTGCAACAATCGTAAACACACTTATACCCAATATTGTACCTAATCTGCCCCCTCCACCCTTCCCCCTCAAATCAAAGTCAGCACACACTTATAGTTTTGTATAAACTTTCCCTTAACGTTAATATAGTATTTTCTCTCATTTTATTACAGTACAATAACTTTCATACTCCAGCAACCCAGGAGTACCCTGAGTATCTCATGTTACGAGCCCCACGCCTTGCGGTTTCGCGATCACCAAAACTAATCTCTACAATTGAGCAACTCAACATATTCCGTATTTTCCTATTAATACGACCTTACTCTATCACTGCATGCAGAACTCATTGCCAAATATTTATTAATTATATAATAAACAAGGTTTAAAGTCTCCATATCCACGGCACTTGACAACATCCAATTTCACAATTTCTTTCTCAACAACGACTACACGCACGATCAAACAATGAATTTTACACTAAATAGGTTTTACCTCAAGGGCAGTAAGTTCATGGTGGAACCAACTGATAGGGCCTATTAGTTTAGCAGAAACCTCGCTATCGCATATTAGGAGCCTATCTCATAATAGGGGACTTTCCTCTAAGCTTTAAAAATACTTATAAAAATATTTGTAAAAATTGTGAAAAAAGAATTTTTTCAAACTTCTGTATCTTTACTTTAAAATAAGATAAAACACTTTTAAAATAGATTAGAATACTCGCCTGCCGAAAATACGGCTCGAGTGACAACAGAGGGTTAATATTAAAATTTTATTTAAAAAAGAAGAACACAAAGCACGTGCTTGCAATGTTTCATATTTGCAGAGATATTTCTCTATATTTTTATAAGTTTAAAAAACAGTTTTGGTAAATTTTTACAATTAGGGCCCCAACAAAAAATCAATCGCCACTTAAATATGTTGTAGGGGAGGTTTTTCTGAGTAATTCTACGCAAGAAAAAAGTGGGGGACGGCATTGGTTTAGAAGATATAGCAAATTGAAATTTCCTTAATTGACAGTTATTTTGAGTATTATGAGATATATATATGAGAGACTAATATACCAAAGTACATGCGTGGACAGAGGAGCGTATTCCACAGGGGTCGGGGAGGGGGGGGGGGGGGGGGAGTGGACCTCGCTTTACAACTTACAAAGTACATGCGTGGACAGAGGAGCGTGTTTTTACCCCTCGAATCCAAAATTGTTGATAAAATTTGAGGGTCGACCTTCCTTCACCTTGCACAGTAAACATAATTCTCGTGTTCTCACAAAAATCATAACGTCACAGTCTTCGACCGACAATCGAGCAATGAAGTCTATCGTCAGTAGTCCTGTGTTATAACAATTAATCGAACAATGAAATTATATCAGTTTCTATCCATATGTGAAAGGTATTGGGACGGCATTGGTTTAGAAAATATAGCAAATTAAAATTTCAGAATTTTAATGCTTTTTATTAGATATTATAAACCTATAGGTTAGTGACGCGCTTTGTAAGTATGCGCTTTGTAAGTTGAAGCACATACTTGTAAAGCGCGCCAATAACCTATAGGTTAGTGACGCGCTTTATAAGGGTGCATTCGGGGAGACGCTATTAACGCTATAAATGCAAACGCTATAAACTACGTTCGGGGAGCCAATAGCGCGATAGCGATAGCAAGCTCCCCGAACGCAGCTTTAGAATAAAATTGCAATATGGCCGATGATGCGAGTTGTGCGAGTGCCAAGTGTAAATAACAAACGAGTTTTTTATTTTAACTTTATTTATTGAGTTTTATGCCAATATTTTACCTACAACTTTTATTTGATCATAATTACACAGCAAATAGAATACTACCTACATAACCTGTATCATCAATTATTTACTATTCTTTGCACGCGCAGCATCTTCTGGAGACAATTTGATAGAATAATTTATTCCATTTTCTTCATCAAACAGATTAATTTCAACTTTACTTGGTCCTTGGTCCATTGTTCGAATTGACATTGGTTACGTTTCGTTATCTGCAGTATTCTGAAAGCAGCCCCTATACGCAATCAAGTGTTCGAAGAGAGAATAAGCGCCAATAGCATTTCGTGCCTCACCTCAAAAATAATAGCGAAAATAGCGCGAGTGATGACGTCACGCTGCCTTTAGAGTGACGTCATCATCGTATATCATAGCGCCACAAAGCGTCTCCTCGAACGGTTTTGGACGATAATTGTGCTAATAGCATGCTCCCCGAATGCACCCTAAGTATGCGCTTTGTAAGTTGAAGCGAGGTCCACCCTATACAGGTTTGGGAGAGAGGGTGCAGTTGGGGGGAGGGGGGGACCCCACGCAACCCCCGACTTTTGTGGAACGCGCTCCTCTGTCCACGCATGTACTTTGGTATATTAGTCTCTCATATATACAATCTCAAATACTCAAAATAACTGTTGATTAAGCAAATTTCAATTTGCTATATCTTCTAAATCAATGCCGTCCCCCACTTTTTTCTTGCGTAGAATTACTCAGAAAGACCTCCCCTACAACATATTTAAGTGGCGATTGATTTCTCGTTGGGGCCTTAATTGTAGACATTTACCACAGTTTTTTCTTATTTTAATTATTTAATAATATATTTATTATTAAATAATTAAAATTAAGAAAAAACTATTTTATCCGATTATTTTTATAACTTTTATTCCTTTTCGAAAGCTATAACAAAATTTGATATAGTTTTAGAAAATATAATTATATTGCAAGAAATATTTGCAAATGTAAAATATGTATATATGTGTTGTGTACATGTATGTACATACATAATACACTATACATATATTTATAATAATATATTGTTACGTCTAAACCCCGGGAGTTTCAATGAAAAGGAAAACTGGGAAGCGAAAGAAAGGCTACCCAGAGGGGACGGGGTATGGAAGGACGTAAGAGAATACTTAAAGGTTATCTCGGGTCGCGCGAGTAAACGCGTGCCTCGAGTCAAACGCACTTTTCGGGAGGCTCCAGTCGAGGGTCAACGTCCGAAGGGACGCTATTACGCCTACTGCGAGCCGTGCAATCGTCGGTCCTGTTTCAGGTCAAGGATTATGCAATCCCTATTACCTGGGATCGGACTGTGTACGATTTTGCGAGCGGGAAGGTTGATGACGAGGTGTTAGTTTAAATAATTAGACATTAATTTTTGAAATTAAAAACATTACAATTATTTATTATAAATGATAAAAATCAATGAGACAGTTACATTTATGTGTATATAGAAAAACATAAAAACAAAACGCAAATGGTACAGTTCATGTGTGGTGTGTGTATATGTGTATGGAGAATACGCGGGTGTTACATTGGTTCGGAGGTCATTGGACAGGATTACTGAGGGGATGCTTCGACATTTAATATGATCTCCTGCCCGGTTAGTACATTTAAAATTCAAAAAACACAAAGAAAAAGAAAAGGGTGTACGAGTATGAGCGAGTGTGTGTGTGAAATAATTAATATTTAGATTTGCGGTTTATTTCTAACGTGGTTAGTCTAAAACTATTATTTCTGATAAAATCTCCACATCTGTGGTGGAGAGCGCTGGGGAGGTTGGTCTGTTGGAGGAGAGCAGGGGTGTTTCAAAGAGAATCTCCACTCTAGAGGTGGAGAACACGGGAGAAGGTGTTCTCTCGCGGTATTCGTCGCGTAAATAAAAAGGGATTGGGGAGTGTGGGAGCTCCGGATAGGGGAACCGGTCAAGTTCCTCGGAAGGAACCGGGGAATAGGACGGTCCGGAACAGGGGGAGGAATCGGGGGTGTCGGAAAAGATTTTGTACGCGAGAGAACGCGGGGGAAGGGAAAATTGTGGAAGATGGTGGCGGTTAAAATATTCTCGATGCGCCTGGAGGAGCTGTCGCTCAACGACGCGGGCTCGCCTGCTACGTACGTATCTTTTCTTTATTTTAAGGGCTATGTTTTTGCGGGTTGAACCTCGGATGCCCACTAAAAATTAATATAAAAAAAAAAGAGGGGGAGTGAGAAATTATTTACTAAAACCCGTTCAAAAATAAAATAAATAAAATATTTAGCATATACATATATGTATATATATATATCCCAAGAAATGTGTAAACATATTTGTGTATATATATTAGTGAATCTATCTTTTTTAAGTATGTGAATCTTATTGTATTGTTCAATGTTTCAGACTGCTGCTACGAAGGCAATATCAAAGGCCCTAAAAGGCAGTAATAAGACCAGTCTAGCGAAACACGAGGAGTCGCACATGTCTGACGAACAACGCAAGTATTACATGTCAGAAGACCGTCTACCACATAACCGACTTGAGTATGCACAAGAAGCATCACAGATGAGCGAGAAGAAGCGGTAATGTTAATGTAGTCGTAGAGAATAGTATGTAATATTCTGTGATACGTACTTTACTCGCGTAGGTAGGGTTCGACGATTAGAGAGTTACTTATGCGTGATGCGTGCACATATTTAGGTTATTTGCAAGATAATTTCACCTTGTGTAAATACTGATGCCTCTCAAGCTCTTTCTTTCGGGTTATCTTTTAAAAAGGCTAAAACTTCCTGACGAAAATTGTTCAAAATGTAAAATTGATTTGTTTTGTACACAACAAGAACAACATCATCTGTACACGGTTTTTAAAGAATATTCAGACAAAGATTCGTTAACGTATCCAAGTAATGAGGTGATTACGTTCATACAAAACCTACACAATAGATTATTTCACTTTTGCGATGAAATTGGACATAAGTCAAACTTGGAATCAGCTTTTAAAAAAGTATTTTTTAATAACTACAGCAGTGATTTCTGTAGCAATCATCGATGTGATGATGAATTGGTCAAAATTAGTTTAGCGTTTTTAAT
Source organism: Leptothorax acervorum (assembly GCA_035220615.1). Classification (NCBI taxonomy): domain Eukaryota; kingdom Metazoa; phylum Arthropoda; class Insecta; order Hymenoptera; family Formicidae; genus Leptothorax; species Leptothorax acervorum. The sequence goes on along the minus strand of JASTWQ010000129.1, from coordinate 369,474 downwards.
ACATAAGTATGTTAAAGATAAGAAAAAACCGGTACAGGTAACTTCAGGCCATTACGAAAAAACCAAGCAATTTAAATCATTGTGATTTAGTTGCATTTTCTGCTTATTTGCATTTTTAGTTTCTCTTTGATATATTTGGTTTTCGAACTCTTTAATTGTACGGTTTTTTCTTTTTCCCACTTATTATAGAATCGTATATTCTGTTATGTGTTGTATTATTATAGACTTTATTTGAAATCAAAATGTATTTTATGTTACACACTTTGACATAACAATGTATTTTATGTTACTTTGAAATGAAAATGTCTATTATTATAGACTTTATTTAAAATCAAAATGTATTTTATGTTACACACTTTGACATAAAAATGTATTTTATGTTAAACTTTGAAATTAAAATGTAATTCTATGTTACACACTTTGAAATAGAAATGTATTTCATGTTATAAATTTTGAAATAAAAATGTATTTCATTTTATATGCAATTAATTTGTTCTTTATTGCGCATTCCCTCATTTAATGACGAAAATAACATTATTTATTAACATATATTATTCTATATTATTTACAGTTCATATAGGCCGTGTTCCGATATACACTGCCAGTATTAAAAATCTATAGTTTACGTATAACGTAAATTATAGATTTTCAGTACTGGCAGTGTATTCGGAACACAGCGGACAGCCACAGATATAGAATGTAGTTCCACGGCCATGCTGCTAGGAGCGCGTCGATCGCGCGGCGTTTCGTGTTTCCAATCTTATACATAGAGCTTGCACTTCTAATTGTATATGTTCTGTGGTCCGACCGAGCGCCTTTGTGTGCGTAAATGGAAGGGGGGAAAACGCCGTGACTCTCGACTCTCGTTGAGTCCCGATTCTAGCAGACTCCGTCGTTTATTCCGCCGAGAAACGTGATAATGGGTGTTTACGATAATGGCTATCCGAGTAATTTCCACTAGGACCGAAATATATGATAAGCACAGCCATCTATTACCATCATGATTCGTGACAACTCAATGCTGTCCGGTATAGCCAAATCAACGGGCATCACGGGCGAGTTGCGAGTTGCGAGTTCCGTGAGTCTGTAGCAGGTAACCTAAAAAATAAGATATAAATTATTTGATTATTATAATTAAAAATAATCTGTTCTTAATGTATGGTAAGATTATTAACTTCATTAAAATTATAATTATGTAACACAATTATGTAACACAATATTTTTAAAGTATTGTCTGAAGTAATGCCAAAGAAATTATCTTATTTACAAACATTTTTTTTATTTATTTGTCTATCAAGTTTCTATCATAACGGTATTATTTCAAAATCTAATATAACGTTTTAATTAGACCAATTCTCAATAAATGTTATTAATGTTATTTTATTTAAACGTACTTATAAACATAAGCAGTCATGAAAGAACAGATTTTGGCTTCTGCTGTCAATTTCATATCATACTTTGTTGAATTCTGTTAGATTTTTATTGGTTCCGATTGCTTAGATTTCTATTTTGTAGCAGTAAAATCTACATATAATATACATTTTAAAAAATCTGATTTTTACAGGTCTGCTTTGTTGAGAAATGGCTACAGATAAATTAAGTTCAGTGAGAGAAGTGAATGATGTTGGTATGTACATGATTATTTAATAAAGATAATTATATAAGTCAATTATTATAATTTGTTAGTAATTAATTTTTGTAATTACAGTGAATTACAGAGTTCAGTGGACTAATAATATGGTAAAACTGCTGCTAGCAGAAATAACCACGTATACAGAATCTTCTACTATTCCATTAAATAAGCAAGCTTGGAAAACTATTGCTGCAGTTATTAACACTCATGGTTATAATTTGACAGCGGAAAACTGTTGTATCAAATGGACTGGTATGAAGAAAAGATATAAAACGTTAAAAGATGCAAATAATCGTACTGGCGCAGCAAAAGAAACTTGGGAATATTTTGATATTATTGATGATATGTTAAGAAAAAACCCAGAAATTACACCTTTGTCCGTAGCATCAAGTACACGCGGTTTTAGAGTAAATGTAAATACATCTGAAAGCATAGATTTGAGTACTGAACACACTGAAGAAAATAAAGAGAATGAAGAGAATGAAGAAAATTTAGAAGCATCCAATATTTTAATGAACCGACCGATAAGAAGAAGAAAGCCTAAAAAACCTACCTGGATTGCAGAATTAGTAGAACAAAAAGCAAAACATCACCAAGAAAATTATGACCAAAGAGAACGTTTCTTATCTTTACTAGAAAAGCATTTTAAAAAAGTAGACGGAAATAAAGTTGAAAAAAATAAAAAAGTAGAAGGAAATAAGAAAGTATAAAAAATATTTCAAAAATACAAATTAAGTTTACTAAGCAATATTAACGTAAGAAAATCTAAAAAGCTCGTTATATTTCAAATATTAATAAAAATAATTTTTTTTCTATTACATTAAGTATAATATTAAAATCACATGTACAAAAGTACAAAATGATATGTGATAATCTTATTTTAATATTGTTATAATTATTGTTTATTTTTTTTATATATAACCAAATGTTCCTAATTTTCTGTAATAATTATAAATGTTTATGTTGTAGTGAACAAAATAAGTTTAGTTATTCATTACTCAAAAGTTCCTATTTAGATGTGTGCATTATGAAGATATATACCTATTACAAATATATATAATGTTCTGATTTTATTTTAAAGTTATATGTAATAAATTTATTAAATGTGATCATTGTGTTTCTGATTTATATAGATATACCATTTGCCTTATTCCTTTCTTTTAATTACATAAAAAATTTGGACTTGTTAAGAAATAGATCATTATAGTATTAAAGTTTTATTTACGTAAATATTGTTTTATGATTATTTTAGTTATTTCGAACAATTAATTATAATTATTATTATATTACAAATTAACCTTTTTGCTACGAGTGTATATATATATATATAGGTATAAAAAAAGACATGAAAAAAGAGATATTTTCAAAAAATAAAAATATACTAAAAAATTTGAGAAATCTAACTAAGATAAGCATGTAATTCAAAATTATATAATTACATATTTTATTACAAAAATTTACAATAACTGAGAAATAAGATCTCTTTTTTCTGTTCCGTTTATAAATGCATCTTCGTTATTAATTTCCATTTCTATTGGATCAAATGCCATAGGTTCATCTTCATTTTCTATACATATGTTATGTAAGATACAACAAGCAATAATAATTAAGGGTATCATTTCCGTATTGTACATATAAACATATCGTAATTTTCTAAATCGTCCTTTTAACATTCCAAATGCACGTTCGATAACTACACGTGTTTTTGACAATTTTGTGTTAAAGTTTCTTTGTAGACGGTTTAAATGACCATTATCTCGATAAGGAGTTAACATATATTTTGACAAAGGATATGCTGAATCAGCTAAAAGATGGTATTGATTTTGAAAGTATCTATTTTCATCCTGTGTTATTAATTCCTTAATATCGCTTAAACGCCAAACTCTTGCGTTATGAACACTACCGCACATTCCCGTAAAAACATCTATAAACCTTAATTTATAATCACAAATCCCTTGTAACACTAATGAATGGTAACCTTTGCGGTTAATATAATTGTCAGAATTTTCTATGGGTGCACTTATAGCTATATGGGAGCCATCAATTGCTCCAATCACTCCAGGAAAACCATTTAATGCACGAAATTCTCTTTCAAAGTTAATCATTTCATAAGGTTCAGGCCATTTAATATATGTATGAACATCTTCAATTAGTAGCATCGCAACCTCAAATACAGATTTCCAAACGGTGTCCTTACATACACCAAATCTATCTGCTACCGATCTGTAACAAAAATTGTACATATCTTACGGTTTACATGTGCATAATTATTTAAAAACTGAATTGTTATTAAACGTTAAATTTTGTTGCCTTTATACAATATACATATATAAACACATAAATCTGAAAGACGAAAATTATAATAATTTAAACTTTTCATTGCTAATACAATTTAAGTGACTCTAACTAGGAAATAATGAGATTAAAATAGGACTTTATAAGGGTGTTTTAAAAACATCTTAATATAAAATACAAAAAATATTTAAAAATTCGGAATTCTTATTTAAAAACCCAATGTCGTCCTCAATAAACCTTAACAATTTTACACAAAAGCAATCTAAGGTCGCTAGATTATTTCTTCTTGAAAGCTGTACAACTTTTGTTAAAACTATTTTTAAAAATAAAAACTCGACAAAAACTGAAGGCAAACAAAAGTTTAATGGAAGAAAAACATAAGAGTGGTTTGGCCAAATGCACTTGGATATAAGTTTTTAATATAAAACATACTAACATACTAACCTGTAAACTTCCTGATTTCCGAGGACCCATAAGGTAATAGCTATTTGTTTATCGGGAGACATTTTCTCAGCACCCCGGTCACGGTGAAGACGTCCTCCAAGGCTTTGTACCAATCTTTCATACGTAGTTTTCTCTAGTCGAAAATGTGATTTGAAATCTATTTAAACAATAATGAAGTTCATTACATTTAATATAATACAAAAACACCTGTACAAAATTAAAACAATAAATTGTATTGTAGCAAAACCTTTACCTGTTAAAGAATATGTCAATACAATATTTTCAAAAAAATCTGGAATCTTAGGGTGAAATTCCCGTTGAGGCGGAAGATAATCTTCATCATCATCATCTGATGGATAGTCAAAAAATAAGTCCCACATTCCTTGTATAGCCATGTCTTGTCTAAAAATATTTAATAATAATGCAATATAAAATATGAAGAAAATAATCCAACATTTTGTTCATAAATGTTAATAGATTTGTATATAGCTTTAAGTAAACTGCACAAACAAAAATTTTTCTTATTGTGTTGACAGTATATCTTAATTTACTATGCACTTGCATTACAAATTACAAAAATTTATTGTAAACATTAATGTTAGTGTCACATTAGTAAAATATTCATGCATAATATTTATACATTATATAATTTTTTTTATGAAATAATGATAACACCATGCAACTTATCATAAGCAGTTGCTACAAGAAAAAAAAATATTTATACTAAAATTTTTATTTTACTTGTAATCTAAAAAAATATTATTAATAATGATTTATTTAATAATTCTACATAATTTATCTCATTTGTTTCAAAGCGTTAACACTATCTATTTAATAAAAGATGACTTTTATAATATATACGTTACAGTTACTAATAAATAATAACATTTATTGAGAATAGATGTCTAATTAAAATTTTATATTAGGTTTTGAAATAATACCGTTATGATAGAACTTGATAGACAAATAAATAAAAAAAATATTTATAAATAAAATAACCTCTTTGGCATTACTTTAGACAATACTTTAAAAATACATGATTGTGTTACATAATTATAATTTTAATGAAGTTAATAATCTTACCATACATTAAGAACAGATTATTTTTAATTATAATAATCAAATAATTTTAATCTTATTTTTTAGGTTACCTGCTACAGACTCACGGAACTTGCAACTCGCAACTCGCCCGTGATGCCCGTTGATTTGGCTATACCGGACAGCATTGAGTTGTCACGAATCATGATGGTAGTAGATGGCTGTGCTTATCATATATTTCGGTCCTAGTGGAAATTACTCGGATAGCCATTATCGTAAACACCCAATATCAATCGATCAAGATATATACTTTTGGATTAGATCTTTGCAATTACGCGACTTCGCGTACTTAGCGTACACCGGTGCAGAGCGGTGCAAGTAATCGATTTTGCTTATTTGCTATTGAACGGTTGGTAGACTTTTAAGCCTTGTGTCCACGATGCTAGAACTGCGTTCGAGTTTCGGTTTAAGCCAATCAACTTGCAGCTTTTACAGAAAAGTAGCAGTTTCATTGGTTCAGTAGGTATTTACATGATAAAGCACCTGCTGCTCTATGTATGACTGGTATATGTACATACATGAAAGAAGCCTGCAATTTAAAAACTAAAACGTAATAAGAGAAAAAAAGGAACGCTGTATGCTTCTTTTGCACGAATGTGTATATAAAGATATCTATGTATAATAAGTGTATGAGAAGCGTGCAATGTAAAAAATTAAAATACTATACTTGAAGAAAAATGAGAAACGCTAAACATTCGTCTTGCACGAATGTTCAGCGTTTCTCATTTGCGCACGAATGCGCATAGAAAAATCACGTGATTGAAGTGCTTCTCCATAAGTGATTCGAGAATCGGAATATATCAATTACATAAGCAAGTTTATCTATCGCCTGACGAGATATAAATTACGTAAGAAAATGAAATCTAAGCAGAAAAGCAGTCAAAGATTGATACGAATGATTCAAAACGTAAAATGCATGCTTCGATGCGTAATGCTATAGATAAGTCATAAAGTTGTAAATTAATATGCAAGTAGGTGGACATGAGCAACAGTTGTTTTTCAAAGCAAGATAAAAAGATAAGTAGAATGATAGCGAAGGCGTATATCGGCTGATAATATGACACGAGGTCATAAAAGCCAAACCGGCAGTGACTGGCAGGTATAATGATTGATATCGTTCAACAATCACGCCAGACGTGATGATAGGTCATTTAAATTCAAATTTAAATTAAGCTTAACTGAAGTGTAATTAAATGTTCATGCAGGTGATTTTTTTAAATCGCTATCTTGAGAAACAGATTGTTAGATGTCACGTTTCGCGACTGTTCGATCGCGATTAAATCATATCAATTAAAAACAAATTATAAAGGTCGATCGCATGAACACCCCGCGTGACTTTTCACTGACACGAGCGTGCTGTTGCTTGAATTTCAGAATGGCGCTGGTCTGGTGGGAGAAGATATTTCTGGTGATAATAGTACGGAAATCCCTACGGCTCACCAGCGACGTGAAATGAAATTATAGTTACCACTTTGTTTAATATAACATAAGAGAGAACATACTAATAATAAAATAAACGTGCGTGTAATAAAATAATATATTATAGAATATATATTCCGAATAAAAACCAAACTTTAAAAACCAAACTTTTGTAGTAATTGCACTTTTCTAAACTTTGGTTCTGTAACATTGAGATATTTACTTCTTCTCTAAAAGTTTATCCAGTTTTGCCAACATTTTGTTTCCCATATCCATCCTTTCTTTGTGTCTCTTTGCTTTTTCTTCCTCAGCTTTTTGGCGCTTTCTATTAACGTTTGTATAGTGGCTGGTTGATCAGTGGCTTTACGTTTACCTAGAAGTAAAAATATTTCTTATATCTCACTGTAATGTCTAAAGGCTGATTTATAAAGGCTGTAACCGTTAATTTAAGCTGTAAGCTCTAAGAAATTGACCAATTACATTGACCAATCAATGTGAGGAGAATAATCTGTAATTAGTCAATTTTTTAGGGCTTACAGATTAAGTCAACGGTTACGGCCTATTAATCAGCATTAATTCAATATTCAATTTTCAATGAGTAATAGTCTCTTACGAGAAGCTTCACCGGATTCACAGGTAGAGACACTACTGCTGCAGCTACTACCTTCAGAGCCCGATCTTTCAGGCCTCGATGTTGCAGATCCACTTGACGAAATGGTTGTCAACGGTTCCATATACGGTTTTCGGCCAAGAAGACTTTCCATGACCTAAACAGTCAATATTGCATTAAGAGTAATAAGAGCGTATGTGCGTAATAGTTAGGTAAAGCAAAAGTTAATATTTATTGTAATAAATCAAGTAATACTTACGTCATAATATTTCCACGTGCGCTTATTGTTACCAGATTTTCCGTTATGGTCTTTGACCGTTTTATATGTTCGCTTCATTGTATTAATCCTTGTCATGCATTGTTTACCCGAGACATCATATCCTTTAACATTCATTACTCGCGCAATTTCATCCCATGCTTTCTTATGACTCATTTTTCCAGAAGACATGGAAGATTCTCGCAGTCTGTATTCTTCCAATAGCAGCATTATTGCCGCATGAGACCATCTGAAATCTGCAATGTAAACCAAACATTACAATGTAGAGCAATAACATTTTTTTTAAATGCGATTACAATCCATATTGTCAAATTTCCTTACTTTCTTTATTTTCCGTCAATGACTTCTCTTCTATCTCATCCTCTTCCATTTCTCTTTCTTCAATAGTTGACATGTCCATATCATCTACAAAAACAATGCATATAATTAATTTTAAAAAATTACCTTATGATGTAAAAGAGAAGCAAAACTAAATTACATACCAAATACTTCCTTCCATGAAGTATTACTTGAGGAGGTGGTCTGCACATGTTCAGATGCTTCTAAAAAATAAATTTTTAAATAAAAATGATCTATTTTGCACTAATTGTTTCATGTAGGCATTAAGCAGTTAACATAAACCATATTATTACCAATTGTTAAAACATTATTATCCTGACATGCACTGTTTTGAACACATGCTTGACGTGCAACATTTAATAAAAGTGTCGCAAAACTCAAATCTGTAGATAAATAACAATAACATTAAAGCAAAAAGATTACTTAAAACATATTCAAAGAGAATATCTCCTTTATTCTGTAACTTATAATAATAATCGTCATCGTTACTGTTCATTGCGCAACTATTGTGCGATACATTTTTTCTACACAACAATTGTGACGCATTAAAATATGTTACAGAATAGGTCCACAAGAAATTAATGCAAAAAAAGATAAAGAGAAGGCATTTTCAAAATTAAACCATTAATGTGATAGAAGCCAAAACCATATTAAATTAGTAGCATTATTATACATAAATAAATGTGAAATTATTGCAAGCAAAAATTCGTTAAAAATTGTTTATACATAACTTTATTTATAACTTTGTATATAACTCTATACAATATTATTTACAATTACGTAAAAGAAACTTACCGGTTTTTGCTTTAAAAGCACTCTTCGGTGAAAGTCGCAATGTAAATTCTTCTTCAGTCATAACATCCCGAAGATTTACTTCCTCGGAATTGTCGGGATACTCGGGATTATCCATTATAAATTTATGTATTACTGGCACCTTTTTCTTCCTTAAGGCCGTCACACACAAAATGCATAACGTCGCATAAGCACAGCATAAGACCGCTGGACCAATGAGCATCTTATGTAAATTAATATGGCGACTTTATGCTGGATGCTCATTGGTCCAGCGGTCTTATGCTATGCTTATGCTACGCTATGCATTTTGTGTGTGATGGCCTTTATTCTTCGACCAGTAGTTTGGTGGTTATGTTCGACAAACATGTGCAATTCATGGGGCGTCTTGAGCGTTCACGAACCCTGCAAATGCTAACGCTACCAATACACTACCTCGGAAGGAATAGCATTGATAGCGCGCAGTTATGACGTATAACGCTACCATGAGTGACGTCATGGTAGCGTTTGCAGGGGTGCGTTCCGTATGCCGGAGTGTCATCCGGACGAAGTGTGACGTCACACACCGAGGTTGTCTCTTGAAACGGAACGATTCTTGGACGTTTTTGCAATTGAAAATTGTTATCTACAAATAAATAACATATAATTAAACTTAAATATAAAACTTCAAACATAATATATTCTTTATGTTTATATTAAAACACAAAACTAACAGAACAAAAACATAACCTACAACGCAAATCTACATATATTTGACCGTCGCGATTGACACCACGCTGTTCTGCGCATGTCAGACGTTTTCGTCGGAGTCCCGAGCACGACGAAAAGTTGTCGCCCGGGCGTTTGGAAATTGTGAAACGGAACGCGGTTATGACGTCATACCTTGGTAAACGGAACGGTTTTGGACGAAAAGTTGTCGTCCAGACGTTTATACGGAACGCACCCCTGCGCTACCATCTAGTTTCGCAAACAGCTTGTAGCGCTAAATAGCGCAAATAGCGTCTTCCCGAACGCACCCTGTGTCGCAAGTAGTGGTTATTCGTGCAACTAGTAGCACGTTTTGCTTCGCGCGGCGCGTGAGTCGGGTGCAAGCAGCAAATTGTGTTGCTTCGTGCAACTAGTTGCAAGTGGAAAATTTAAGGGCCTGAGCACACTGGAGATTCTCGAACTTGGTGTCTTTATTCTGATTGATTGTGTTATTGTTTACATTCGAATGTTTCAGTTTTTATCATTATTGTGAACAATAAAAAGTTATTGTAAAATTGCACAAACTTGAACATTTATTAATATTTTGGTAAATTTGTCACATTCAAAGTTTCACATATTCATGATTGTGTACAACTAACAAAATGTGAAATGTTTTTTTGGTTTTTTGCTGTAGAGGTTTGATTGATTGTACTATATTTATGTATTACATGTTCGAATTTTATGTTTCAGATAATTTTTCTAGATTATTTTGCTGTCAGAAATAGCTTGTAATTTTGAAGACATGAATCACATTATAGTAAAAGATCAAAATAGTATACTACATATGATTTAGATAATGAAAAATGTGACCTTTCAATTTTCTTGCAAGTTTGTAATGAGATAAAAAGTAACATTCAATGAGGATTAAAGGAGGTAATTTTTTCGACTCCAAATTTATCATTTATTGTATTTATTTCTATTGAAGTCACCTTTTCGTGATGATGGAATATGTTCCCATTCACGAATCTCTACCCCTATCATAAACTCAGGACTGAATTGTCATTTTCAGGTTATTTCCTACGACAAGGTGTTTTGGTTAAAAAATGTAATAGAGGTTTTGGTAAAAAATATTTTTACAAGAATTTTAAATACGAGGAAATACGTGATTTATTGCTAAAAGTACATGGTATTGAAACGTCTCTAAGTACTATTAAAAAAACTCTTTCATCATTTGGCCTACGAAGAAAAAATATTCAAGAAAATGATATTAAAGAAATATGCCGGGCTATTGTGGAAGAACCATGGGGGTGAAGGTAGTACGAGAAGAGGAGAAACATCATGGCGGCAGGGCCATGCAGGCTCGGGGAGCCGAAACAAGCCGAACGTCGATCGGGCATGGTCGGCGTCGGAGATTCGGAGACACGAAAAGTGAAAGCGAAAAGTCATTGTGCCTGCCATGTTGAATTGAGTGCCGGTGGTGCCTGGTGGATCGCGATCGCGGGGTATCAGGGGCTCTTGTTCTTCTTATCTCGGACCCTAAGTCTCCCTACGGAGATCAATAGCCCGGTGTATTTGTGTATACGTGTGTGTGTAACGTGTATCTGACTTAAGCGGCAACTTTAATCGTATCATGTATCTGTGTGTGTTTGTCCGCGGTGTTGAGCTCGAGAAACCGTGGGTACGCTACGCCTAAGGAACTGCGCGGATCACTTTCCCCTGCGGCCGTATCACGGGCACGAGTAACGAGAAGGAGATCGCAGATTCGCCCTCAGAGATAACGGCATAGGACTTGGAGCATAATATAGTAAGTACAGATATAATAATTTATCACTTATTTGTTCACTGTCACGTTGTATATTTTGCTTTATTGACTAATGAAATGCGTATGTTTCAGATTGCTGTGCACGGCAGTGTGTTACATGCACCACAATTCATACCACCTCAAACAGCACCTCCCTTGTAACCATCTCCGATAGAAAACAATGAAAAATTTCTTATAGTTTTTAATATGGTTAATGAATCGTTTATTTACGGTACTCTATCAGAAACTCACGTTACAAAATACTTAGGATTCTATCGTAAATGTCTTATCAGCTATACATCAGTTTTTATCGTTTTTAATATGGTTAGTGAATTTTTTATTTACGGTACTCTATCAGACACGTTACAAAATACTTTGAATCTTATCAGCTGCACATCAGTTTTTATCGTTTTTAATATGGTTAGTAAATTGTTTATTTACGGTACTCTATCAGACACTCACGTTACAAAATACTTTGAATCTTATCGTAAATGTCTTATCAGCTGCACATCAGTTTCTATCGTTTCTAATATGGTTAGTGAATCGTCCCTTACAGAAAAAAAAGCACTAAAAGTACTCATTGTCAGTAATAAATTATTGTAAATACTAGCAGTAATATTTTGGCCGGTACTTTAAAAATACTGGGCAGTACTGGATTGCTGGGAGTAATTTATTACACAGAACTACTGATGCTTAGTATTGAATTACTGGATATTGAGTACTGGTGAAAAATTACTGAAACTATTATACTTGTTGTGAAAAGTACTGAATTACGAAGAACCTCGCGAAGACGTCTCTCTATATATAGGGATCGATGTTGAATCTTGAATACGGGTTACGGGCTCGGCGATGCGCCGCATATTGAGCGCGAGCCATAAGTACTATTCCCGGCGCGCAAGCCCGCGCTGTCGTGCCGCGCCGCACGGTCTCCGTCGTATGTTCATAGCGGACAGCAAGGGCCTATTGCACAATAATTTCCAATTAATAATATTAGTAAAAAACAAAGCTTTCTCACTAATATTATTAACTTGTAAATTATTGTGCAATAGGCCCCTACTGCCACATAATTTATAGAGCAAAACGAGATAACAGAAAAATGATGATTTCTTATAATTAAATACTTATTGTTAAATAATATTTTAAGTAAATATTAATATTAAATAAATGTTTTTTAAAATTATTATAGTAAATAAATAATTATTGTAAAATAAATATTAAATTAATGTCAAATAAATGTTAAATATACGTTTTCTTTAAATCATTATTGCAAATAAATAATTAATATAAAATAAATATTAAATTAATGTCAAATAAATGTTAAATAAATGTTTTTTTCAAATTATTGTTACAAATAAATAATCAATATTACATAAATATTATATTATTGCCGAATAAATGTAATTAAATAAATGTTTTTTAAATCATTATTGTAAATAAATAATTTATCAAATTAAATTTCTTATACGCTGGCGAAGTAAATGTGTTTCATCGTGTTTGAATAATTTATGTAAAAATAAATATCAAATAATGTTTAATAAAATGTTAAATACATGTTTTTTCAAATTATTATTGCAAATAAATATAATTAATATAAAGTAAATATTAAATTAATGTTGAATAAATGTTAAATAAATGTTTTTTAAAATCATTATTGCAAATAATTAATCAATATAACACAAATATTAAATTAATGTTGAGTAAATGTTAAATAAATGTTTTTTTAAATCATTATTGTAAGTGAATAATTTATGCCATAATACGGATTTTACGATTCTAGCAATAAATGACTCCTGTCGATCCTTAAATGAATTATATGAATTCAGTACTTCAGGCGTTTGCCGCCCCAGAAGTGCAGTTGAATCTCATCTATACCAGTACTTAAGTACTAGACCAAGTAATGAATTACTAGGAAAACTACTTACTCATTCTATCAGTACTTCACGTCTAAGCTCAACTACTGGAATCTCTAATACTTCAGTACTTTTTTACTATATAAGCAAATACTGAAGTACTTGTATCAGTACTTCAAATCCCGGAAGAACTACTAATACTACTAGATATTACTCATTTGCCAGTAGTTAAACTACTGACTAAATACAAGAATAAAATACTAATCGCCAGTAAAAAAATCACTAGACTCAGTAATAAATTACTGACCAACCAGTAATACTTTCTGTAAGGAGTTTATTTACTATATTCTATCAGAAACTCACGTTACAAAATACTTGGGATTCTGGCTTGAGATTCTGGGATACTTGGCTTTCAAACGATTCAATTTATATCATTGATATACGATAGAAAACGAACCGATTAGCTGCCGTACAGAAGATGATAAGTTGTCTGTCGGGAAATCCTTATAAGAAACAATAGATGTATCGGTTCGGTTAAGTCGTATAAATATCGACGAGATGTCTATCGTTTTAACCTTATAAAAACATATGCAAAGTAGAAGGCTTTCAAACGATTCAATTTATATCATTGATATACGATAGAAAACGAACCAATTTGCTGCCGTACAGAAGATGATAAGTTGTCTGTCGGAAAATTCTGATAAGAAACGATAGATGTGTCGGTTCGGTTAAGTCGTATAAATATCGACGAGATGTCTATCGTTTTAACCTTATAAAAACATATGCAAAGTAGAAGGCTTTCAAACGATTCAATTTATATCATTGATATACGATAGAAAACGAACCGATTTGCTGCCGTACAGAAGATGATAAGTTGTATGTCGGAAAATTCTGATAAGAAACGATAGATGTATCGGTTCGGTTAAGTCATATAAATATCAATGAGATGTCTATCATTTTATTCTTATATATCCGTATTAATGCATGCGGTAAAATTATTACCATAAATAACGATATATATTATATCGTGTATATACGATTAATTCAGACGGGCAATAATTGTACAAATAGAAAACGATTCATAACTATAAAATTTGTATAGTTATTTTCTTATTCTGATCTAAAACGATAGAAACCGATTCGATTCGATTAATGTTTTATCTGTCTTCTAAATATGCAACCGAGTATGCAACGATAGAACCGATAAGATACGATTAAAAACGATACAGATATAGCCGTTTTTAATCGTTTTCTATCGGAGATGGTTACAAGGGCTCCTAGTATAATTAATTATGTTCCCGGTCCAAATGGCCCGACGTTTCCATCAAACTTTCAAGGTTACCAGGGATATAATCCTCCGGTGCAGGTGAGAAGAATAAATCTTTTTAAATATATAAAAAAAAGAAAATCTCAAAAAGATAGGTGCAATATAATACGAATACTCCGTATTTAATTTTGTATGCTTTAATGTTGTAGCCTAACCCGTGCCGGGACAATTTGACAGTGCTCAAGTCGAGCAGCCGAGCACGCCGAGTCAGGAATCCCAGAAGCATCAAGATCTGGATGCGGTCAGAGCAGTGAACGATACGGACGGGAAGGTAGAGATCATTGCCAATGCCGACACTCATATAAATATTGACGCGTCACCCGTTAGAAAAGATAATTTAGACGATAGCGTCAGTGTCAAGAAACTATTAGAAGCAACTTCTAACGAGAAGAACACGGTTTCCGACAGTCCAACGACATTGGCTAGCGTCGAGACTGAATTAGGTAACATTGAATCCTCAATTTCCGAAAGTCCATCGTCGAGAATGCTGCAGCCTAAAAAGCGTGATTATTAACATTTGCGCTTCGTATTCATACGACGTTTTTTCCTGCAATTTGCCGCGCGTTGAAGTGTCGCTTCGTGAATTATACGCGACGCGCTTAGGTAAAACGTTGCTTTGAAAGCGTCTAGTTTACTCGCATACCCATAATCGTATATTTATTCGGTAATGCAATTGTGCATGCAATCTTTTGCTATAGAATCAGGGTTGCAAAATAATTATTAATCAATTCGTGTTCGGAGAAGTGCGTTAGTGAATGCGCTATATTTTATAACAGATTGAGAGATACTAAAATAATTTTCTCGAGTGCAGTAGTTGCAGTAAACTAGCTATCTGACGTGTACATCGCGACATGTAGCCATTAATCCGCCACTATAGCCATTTATTGATTGAAAATTGAAAAAAACCAAGCAATTTAAATAATTGTGATTTAGTTGCATTTTCTGCTTATTTGCATTTTTAGTTTCTCTTTGATGTATTTGGCTTTCGAACTCTTTAATTGTACGGTTTTTTCTTTTTCCCACTTATTATATAATCGTATATTCTGTTGTGTGTTCTATTATTATAGACTTTATTTTGAAATAATAATGTATTTCATGTTAAACTTTTTTTTCAACATTTTTTTTTGTTTAACTATATAAATTACTTCATTCAAGCAAGTTTTCTTTGTTTAACGCAATATAATCTTATTTCAAGACTTCCACGTTAAAACTAAAGATATTTTCAAATCAAGAATATTGAATAATTTTGTCTCTGTAAAGCCTTGTGTCCACGATGCTAGAACTGTGTCCGAGTTTCGGATTAAGCCAATGAAACTGCTACTTTTCTGTAAGAGCTGCAAGTTGATTGGCTTAAACCGAAACTCGGACGCAGTTCTAGCATCGTGGACACAAGACTTAATAGAAGAGACCGGAGCTCGTTGCACAGTTTTCACAATTTCGGCATTTGACTTTTTAAACAATTAATTATCATGATTAAATAGTACTAATATGATATACTGATATAGAGAGAACATTTCTTTACATTTTCATACCAGGAACGATCCTGTATACTGTGTAGTTTCTTTGTAATAAGTGCACATTTATTAATTCATACACATTTTAACCTATATACAAGATAAAAGGTTACTTTTACAGCTTCTGCTAATTCTGTTGCTTCTATCAGCATTGTAGGTGGCAAATCACATGTTCACACACGTCTCGCACGCTCGCGGCAACAGCAAGTCAAGCTAAGAGTGCCTTATGAGCCAATATACTCCATCCCTACATATGTTGGATTTCAGTCATTTATTACAATAAATTACTGTTGTTACTCAAAATAACATGTCGTATAGTATGAGAAACTTCTCTTTTAACTAACAATATAAGGTAAAGGGGGGGGGGGGGGGGGGGTTTCTGACACTTTTAGGAGAGCGGCCCGGATTTTTTATTATTTACGAACGCGATATATTTTCAAACCCAAAATAAATTTATTTAGACACGTGCATTAAAGCTTTCTCAATAAGATGTACCCATATTTTTAGTTACATTTAGATATAATAAATAAATAATTATTTTATTAATGCCCGTTATTACATGCGTTTCTGACACTCTCCGGGCCGCTCAGTTGCAGATTCTGACATAACCGAGTATGCAGTTGCTGACACTCATGCGTAGGCCGTTTACATACGGAAATCCCTACGGCTCACCAGCGACTGTGTCGCAAGTAGTGGTTATTCGTGCAACTAGTAGCACGTTTTGCTTCGCGCGGCGCGTGAGTCGGGTGCAAGCAGCAAGTTGTGTAGCTTCGTGCAACTAGTTGCAAGTGGAAAATTTAAGGGCCTGAGCACACTGGAGATTCTCGAACTTGGTGTCTTTATTCTGATTGGTTTCAGTTTTTATCATCATCGTGAACCATTAAAAAGTTATTAAAATCCAATTGCATTATCAAAGATAATGGTATTTTATTATTGAGTCACTTCGGATAATGGTTGGTTATTAATAAAAACAGTTTAAAGACATTCAGTAAATTTACAGTTATGTGATAATCCCATAATAACCTGTGAAATTGTTACCTTATACCGTATGAAACTTCTTCTTTGGAAATAGACAAAATATTAGTATCTTGAACTTCTCTCGGAGTAATAAATTTACAGGAAAGAAAATATTATAAAATCATCACGTTCAGTCTAACAGTATTACAGGTTATGTTGGTATATTTTTCCACGCAATGTAAGACACATTATTTAAACTATGAAAGTGACATATTTATCAAAATTCTGTTATTTTATTATTTTGTTGCAAAAATGCCATTTTCAAAATAGGAAGTTTACAGTTTTTCACAGTCGTACACAATTTTTATAAAAAGTACTCTGAACTTCTGTATTTTTTTAAAGTCAGTTTTATAAACATTATCAAAGTTACCTAATTTTCTAATTTCATAATACATCCAGAGTGCGTCAGAAACATAACCTTGCTGTCAGAGTGGTAAAATTGCACAAACTTGAACATTTATTAATATTTTGGTAAATTTGTCACATTCAAAGTTTCACATATTCATGATTGTGTACAACCAACAAAATATGAAATGTTTTTTGGTTTTTTACTGTAGAGGTTTGATTGATTGTGCTATTTATGTATTACATGTTCGAATTTTATTTTAATAACTTTTTAATGTTCACGATGATGATAAAAACTGAAACCAATCAGAATAAAGACACCAAGTTCGAGAATCTCCAGTGTGCTCAGGCCCTTAAATTTTCCACTTGCAACTAGTTGCACGAAGCTACACAACTTGCTGCTTGCACCCGACTCACGCGCCGCGCGAAGCAAAACGTGCTACTAGTTGCACGAATAACCACTACTGGCGACACAGTCGCTGGTGAGCCGTAGGGATTTCCGTATATTTAAGGCAGTAGTCTTCAATACGCAGGATGCGCAGAAGTTGGATTGACCTCAAAAGTTCAAAGGCCTCAAATACGTCACTTCAAAGGCCTTAAATTGCCTTAAATACGTCACTCTGAATCTCTCTTGCGACCTGCGACTACGTTCTGCGACTGTAGGACTTCTATTGTAGACGACGCTTTACTCCGTCAATTGTTCTGGTATCTTGGGCGCGACCAATCAGAGGATTTTTGTATGTGTGGTAATGGGTGCTTTCCAATTGCAATATCCCTAGACACTTTCGTGCACACGGCGACACAAGTTGTGTTCCAATTGCCGTAATCGTCGACACAACGCTACACATCCGTACTCGCCCGAGAGCGACTAGTCGGCTGTGTAAGCTTGTGTTCTCTAGTGACAATGAAATAGTCACTAGCCACGGCGGCTATAAATGAGTGACCACCTCTGTGAAGTTGGCCGGACAACTTCAACGTATCGAACTTTCATTAATTGGTATCGATTGGTGGTCGTTTGGTGGTCTTTGGTAGTCTAGTCAGATCGTTTGGTGGTTAGTCGTTTTCCTGTAAAACATAAATAAAATTTTGGGTGTGAAGTTAGCCGGACAATTTTTATTTTTCAACCAATTTAACTTTATTATAGCTCATTCGACACGGAATCGTTTGGTGGTCACGAATATCTAAACTAAAACGTTTGGTGGTCAACCATTTTCCTAGAAAATAGAAAAAACTGTATCCGCATAATGTCGGAAGTATCACTCCGCGCCATTAGCCGGAAAAATGATATTTATCAACCAAATTGACTTTGATAGGGCTCATTCGACGCGGAATCGTTTGGTGGTCACGAATATCGTCATTAAAACGTTTGGTGGTCAATCGTTTTCCTAAAAAATAGAAAAAACCGCATTTCCACGGCATTGCGGTCGTATATATGACTCCGTGAAATTAGTTGGATAAATTATATTTATCAATCAAATTGACTTTGATAGGGCTCATTCGACGCGGAATCGTTTGGTGGTCACGAATATCGTCATTAAAACGTTTAGTGGTCAATCGTTTTCCTAAAAATAGAAAAAACCGCATGCCGCTGAATTGGTCGTATGACTCCGTGAAATTAGCTGGATAAATTATATTTATCAATCAATTGACCACCAAACGTTTTAATGACCATATTCGTGACCACCAAACGATTCCGCGTCGAATGAGCCTTATCAAAGTCAATTTGATTGATAAATATAATTTATTCAGCTAATTTTACGGAGTCATACGACCAATGCCGTGGGCATGTAGTTTTTTCTATTTTTAGGAAAACGATTGACCACCAAACGTTTTAATGATGATATTCGTGACCACCAAACGATTCCGCGTCGAATGAGCCCTATCAAAGTCAATTTGATTGATAAATATAATTTATCCAACTAATTTCACGGAGTCATACGACCGCAATGCCGTGAAAATGCGGTTTTTTCTATTTTTTAGGAAAACGATTGACCACCAAACGTTTTAATGACGATATTCGTGACCACCAAACGATTCCGCGTCGAATGAGCCCTATCAAAGTCAATTTGGTTGATAAATATCATTTTTCCGGCTAATGGCGCGAAGTGATACTTCCGACATTATGCGCATACAGTTTTTTCTATTTTCTAGGAAAATGGTTGACCACCAAACGTTCTAGTTTAGATATTCGTGACCACCAAACGATTCCGTGTCGAATGAGCTATAATAAAGTTAAATTAGTTGAAAAATAAAGATTGTCCGGCTAACTTCACACCCAAAATTTTATTTTTGTTTTACAGGAAAACGACTAACCACCAAACGATCTGACTAGACTACCAAAGACCACCAAACGACCACCAATCGATACCAATTAATGAAAGTTCGATATGTTGAAGTTGTCCGGCAAACTTCACAGAGGTTGAGTGATCGGGCATATCTTTTTCTTTTTTATTCAAAAAGGCAAAAAAACTACAAATCAACGAAAATATCAAGAGTATCATTGAAGTAATAAGTAATTCGAATTATCTTGTATCACAATAATGAATAACCCTACCCAAAACCGTGCACAGCGTACACATTAGTACACACTTTGTTCCAATTGAGTCGTGCACATCGCTACACTTTGTGCCTTCCTGTGTATGGCCGGTATTTATCGGTATTGAGTCGGATCTTATATTTAAGATTTTTGTTCAATCTTAAGATGTCATGAACCAATCACAGAGCCGTATTAGCTTCTTAAGACATTACTTAAGGGGGGATCCTGGTGTAGACTACTGAAAATAATGGTATTTTCGGGAATTTTTTAAAAGAAACTATTTAATAAATCGCTTTGATAACTTTTGGGCTGTTTTACTTTATTATTAAACAACGTAAAAAAATTTTTTTTATTTAAAAAAAAAAATTATTTAATATGTTTATAGGGCGTAAGTAAGAGCGTCGGTTTTAAACGGCGTGCATCCTAGCTCCTTCTTTACACGTCTGAAAAAAAATACAAAAACATTTTTTATTGTTTATAAACATGGTTTGTCGGTAAACCTAAAAAAATGCAAAAAAGTTGAAAATTGACAAAATAGCGGCACTTTAAAACAAGAAATGCAATTTTTACTCAAAAATGTGAACTTTATTTATGCAATAACAATTGTTTAAATTAATTATTTTATTAATTTTAGAGGTTTACCGACTAGTGAATGTAATAAACTATGTGTACGTACAAGAGCCAACTTGATTGGTCAAATAGTTTTTGAGTTATCGTGCACGCCAATTTCAAAAACGTGGTTTCGAGAAAAAACGCGTTTAAAGTTTTCGCCGCTCGTATACCCGCACGTATACCTGCGCGCAAGAAATGGCTGTGAGGCCTTTAAAACTTCGAATTTTTTATTGTAACTTTAGGAATATATTCTACGAATAGTGTACTATTGATTACAATAAAAAAAAAAAATTCGATTTTTTGACGCTCTACACCAGGATCCCCCCTTAAGACAGTCTTGAAATAAGATCCGACTATAAATACTGGCCTATGTTTGTGTTAGGATGTGTTAAACAATTGGAAAGCACCCAATGTGTGGTAGTGCAACATATTGATACGCCGTTGGCCCACCCATAATAATGGCGGCGAATCGGGAACCGATAGAACAAAGGTGCCGACAGAAAGTGCACATACTGGTTATACTGTGCTTGAGACACTAATCAATAACACTAATCAATAACAAACGACTAACAATCAATTCGTAAAAAAAAAATGTCATAAGTCGAAGTTGTCCGGCTAACTTCTATGAGGTGCATTGTAGACCCCGCATAACATGAAGTATTGCAAAGCGATTTTTTCGTTTTAACAGTTGGCTACTATGTGGTCTTAACATTGGTAGAATTGACGCCAATGTGAACGCGCCACTTTGAAGATTTATCCGCCGAATTCGAATAAAAATTGTTTATTTATATTTTAAACAAAGAAATAAATATTTAAATGAAAAGTAAATTAATTACTAAAAATGTACAAATGATGTACAAACGATTAAGCACAATAAACTTTGATTTATCATTATTTTTTAAATAATGAGGGCTAACTTTTAAAGGTATTGTTAGTAAAACTTTTTTATTTTCTTTTAAATTAATCAAGGATGTACAAACACTAAAAAGTCGTAGTACTTTCATGTATGTACAAACGATGTACAATCCGAATATATTAATGTTATTGTATTTTGCTGTAGATGAGGGGCTAAATATATGGACCTTCCCTGTTCCTATTGCCTGTACTTTTGTATTGTGTTTACGCCTTAAGAGTACCAACCAATCAAAATCATTAATTTCTAACAACAAAATAAAATAAAGAATCTTTATTGGTTGATACCTTTATGCGTTATGCATTATGTATTATGCAATAGTCTGTACTCCGGCCTTTTATTTGTTAATTCATTTTCCAATGAAAATGCAACAAATCATGAAAATAATGATGGAGCAATGCGAAGCGATTAAGAGCAATCATTTTATGTTGGATTGTTGGATATACTTGCAGATCAAAGACTATGGAAAATGTTTTTCCAAGAAAATTAGTGATTTTTTGCAAAAATATTATACAAAATTAATTATACGAATGGAGCGATTAAATATCCCAATAGAGCAAGCGAGAAACAATTATTATACCAAAGATCAATAGGAAAATGTTGGTTATAAACTCTTTAAGATGTGGTTATAAGCAATAGAGTTGTTAGACGTTTGAATATTTCCGCCGTTAGCTGCCCAGCCATATAGTTACGATAGGCGGCCGATAGGTGGCGGCGTCGTCATTTGTGAAATGATTAATTTGTTAATTTTTCAATAAAAATGCAATAAATTATTAAAGTAATGATGGAGCAATAAGGAGCAATTAAGGAGCAATCGTTTTATGCTGGATTTAGTTGCACAAAGCTATTAAAAATATGTTTTTAAGTGAAAATTATAAATTTTACGTTTTTTGTAAATATTTAAAAAAATATTAACTTTAAAAGGGGAGCAATTCTTGATTCTAAAGGAGCAATTAAGGAGCAATCGTTTGAGCTATTGTTTATTAAAAAATATGAACTTGCAGCGCTTGATACGCTCGGTATAAACGCTCGCGGATTACTTTAGTGCGCTCTGGTCTGATACTCCTCAATCGCGAGTATCAGACCAAGTTGATACGCGTATCAAAAGATGTCAGCGCGCTGTAAACGCTTGATTCGATTCGAATTGGATCAAGTACGTATACCGCCGCTGCTGACTGTTGTTAGATTGAGGTTAAAGTTAGAATATTTTATAGGTACAGTCGCGGTCATTAATGCCTTCCACCTGAAGTCAGTCGCGTTCGGGGGCAGATAGTAGCTGAACGCGTCGCCTCAAGCGCTATTCGTGCTTCATGACCGTTGGGTCGGTAACGTCGTGGAGAACGGGCAAAGACCGTGTCGTGGAGAAAGAGAGAGCTGTCAGTTTGACAGCTGTGTGTCAGCGGAAGTGAGGTTAAGAACCGAGGGATCGTCTAAAAGTATAAGGAGAGTATAAGAAATACAAGGACATGTTAATTATCTGAATAGTATATCAATATAAATTTGTCGTAAAATAATTATTTACTATTCAAATAATTTCTTATTCTCTCCTTATACTTTTAGACGATCCCTTGGTTCTTAACCTCTCTTCCGCTGACACACAGCTGTCAAACTGACAGCTCTCTCTTTCTCCACGACACGGTCTTTGTTCGTTCTCCACGACGTTACCGACCCAACAGTCATGAAGCACGAATAGCGCTTGAGGCGACGCGTTCAGCTACTATCTGCCCCCGAACGCGACTGACTTCAGGTGGAAGGCATTAATGACCGCGACTGTACAAGATGAATTAATAATTATAAGTTGTTTAATAACTTGTGATATAGTTTCCAAAAAGTTCCTTTGTTCTTTACAAGTTCTTAAAAAGTCGTTTTTATTTATAGATATAATATAAATCATTAATTAAATAAATAGTTTGTTGTGTATGCAGGAAATATAAATATTTTTCCATTAATCTCAAAATGCGATATTAATTATGATAATTACTATAACTGTGAATTAGTGGTAGGTTTATGAGACAAACTTTGAATATTTTATAATAAAATATGTGGTGTACTGTACACATATAAAAGCTGTAATAATGTTACATACAAAAGGATGCACAAATTAAAGAAATAAAAGATATAAAAAGATGTTAAAATTATATTATTTAATTCGAATATACACATGAGAAAATAATACCGAAATCACTGAAAACATTAGACTTTATCTGGATTAAAAACCTAACCTAACCTGTTGTGAGATGGAACGGTGTAAACAGGGATGTATCAAATGTTTAGTCCGCACCAACTTGATACGCGTACCAACCGATTTAACGGTGTAAACTAGACCATAGTATGCCACGATCGTTCTGCATGTTTTACAATCGGCCGTCCACGAGTTCAACTACAGTCTCCACGACTCACAGAACATATTTAGGGTGCGTCTCCACGGAGAAAGAAATAGCGGAACGGAACAATAACTGAAAAGCTATGGTGGGGGGTTAGCCAATGAGAGTAATTCCGTCTTAATTCCGTTCCGCTATTTCATGGCCTGGGTCTCCATGGCAAAAATTTTCCGGAACGAAACAGTAACGGAACGGAATTCCACGCAATTCTACGCTATTGTCGCAAACCGGTAAACATAGTCTCATAACCTGTACGCAACGTGTATTTTGTTATAATCGCTGTTAATTGAGCTTTAAAGACACTGAGAACTGCTGAGAACAGGCTCTCTAAATGTTTAGTAAAAAATTTGCCTACAAAAGTTGTTGTACGTACTCTTTGTTATGTACGTTGCAAATTTGCTGGTTTATAAAGATCTTTATTTCAACATTCAATTTATTTACAGATCAGGTACAGCGTCGAGCGCAATGCGCACACCGGTCGCACGTTCCGCGTTATTACTTGTCAAAGTTAATATAGTCAATGAATAGCGATTGCACTTCTTACAAATAGTCTTGGATATAATCCGCGTTACAAATATATAATCGGCGCGATACGGCAACTCGAAACGGAGCACTGCCGATGTATCTTTATTCGACGGTTGTTAGAGCGACACTGCCGCGACTTACCGCGGTCTGGAATTCGACAGTTTCGGTGATCTCCCACCTGTCACCGTGTTTACGCGCGATTTCACGTGATTCGGCCACACTACCGAATTCTTAGAACATCGTCGAACATTCTCAATAATATCTAGAATAATCTATACAAAAGTATTATAATATTCTACATCTAAAGTATATCAATTAATTCACACGACATGGTAAAGTATTCATTATATATGTATTTTATCTACCAACAAGATGCACGCGTATGTATAACAACTAATATATTTATATATTTTAATTTTTTAGGAACAATATAAGTGTGGGTATTGCAGTTGGATATCAAAACATGACTAACTTGAACAGCATTCTTGCTTTGCGAACAATCTACATTCATTAGTGATGGATAATGAAAGAAGACTTTTCATAACAGGTAATAAAAATTTCTAAAATTATATTGTTAACTTCTTTAAGAGAAGCAATTAACAATGAACAAACATCTACACCAAGTGCAAATATAAATGATTTGGATGATGTGCAATCAACTTCAGGCTCTTCTTCAATATCCGCAACATCAAAAAGTATAATTTTTGTTTGTTATTTTATTTACATGAATTAAATTTAAATAAATATTGAAATACTAATTAATATGTATTGCTTTGTTAACAGAAAGGAAGAAATTCAAAAGTGTAGATAAATTTGACGAAGGTCTTATACAAGCGCTGAAGGAAAACAAGGAACCAACTCCAATTGATGGATTTTTACTACGTTTATCTGAAGGTTTACGCAGACTTTCGTATGAACAAAGGTCAAAAATAGAAATTGAGTTTTTAAACAAAACTTTACGAAATTGAAGTGGCAAAAGAGATTTAAACAAAAGATATCATACCTTTGGAGGGTTTCATTCTTGCTACTCTTGGTTTTATTCTTGTTACAATATAAAGGCTCATGAGTACTTGTACAGCTATATTTTGAAATTTTGCAATACACATCAAAATGAACTAATTTTACTGCGTACTATCTGTTTTTTTACATAATTTGAATATAATTGTATAAGTATCCAGGAACCTTAATAAATTAGAAAGTAAGTTAATTTTATTTATCTGCGAAATTTTTGTTTGAAAGATTTTTGTTTTTTTGGTTTCAAAGATTATTAAAAGTACTATTTTTTATGATTAAGATATATTGTGATAAAAGTAAAGAAAAGTGAGATAATTATAAGATAATTATAGAATACGATTATTTTAATTTATAAAAAAAGTAGTACATAAGCAGTAAAATTTTGCAGAGAAGTCTACTCAAGACGTTTTAAAAGTACTAAAAAGTATTAGAAAATATTAGATTATAAGAGTTTCATATAAAGAGATGTTTGTGTGTGTGTGAAACACAGATTTCTAAAAGTGTTACAAGTATTTAACTATCATCGAGAAAAGTCTGTTTATAAAATTAAAGGATTGTTTATACATGTTATACATATAAGACTGTTTATGTATATAAAATATGTATGAGTAAATGATAAAGGACCAATGTTTATTTTTCAAATAAAATTGTATTTAATAATCACGTATAAGCTTTTGTCCACTGTTGTTTTATAGCTCCAGATGTATAAAAATATTGCGCAAATTGATCTCTCACAGTACTCCCACGAAATGTATTATTTTCTAAACTTTCTAGACTGTGTAATGCTTGACATGAATTTTGATCTTGTACAGGAATATTTGCAGAATATAATCTGTTTTCTATAAGAAGATTTAGATCTTTCATCATCAAGAAATTGTGCAAACAGACAGTTGCTTGAACAATCAAAATTGCATTATCAACACTTGTTGTAAGAGGCCTTCGAAAAATTCTCCATCTGCCAGTCCAAATACCGAAAGTGCATTCAACAACTTTCCGAGTATGACTTAAGCGGTAATTAAATATACTTTTTATAACATTTTTTGCTTTTCTATAACAATCTCGTAGGTAATTCCACCTCTTTTCCGCTTCACTTGGTGTATATAAGCCTACAACATAAAATTTGTAACCATAATAATGTGCTATAAAAGTGCTTATAGATAAAATGCAAAAATACACAAAATAATTTTACCCTTTAAATGTACACTGACTTTGTTCCACAAGCGATCTTTTTGTTTTCTTCCTCTTTGTTTCACCGGCAAACTACTATCGTACAACGCGGGTCTGTTTTTTACAGCTGAGATGAGTTCTTCATCCGGCCTATCTTTATCTTGCACATTGTCTTCGTTACTTTCGTTAAGGTCCTCATCCAGCCTATCTTTATCTTGCACATTGTCTTCGTTACTTTCGTTGAAGTTCTCATCCAGCCAATATTCATCTTGCACATTCTCTTCGTTGGTTTTGTTAGTCTCGTTTTCTGCAATAACAATTTATTAGTAAAGTAATTTAAACCATTTATTAACAATATAATTTTAGAAATTTTTATTATCTGTTATGAAAAGTCTTCTTTCATTATCCATCACTAATGAATGTAGATTGTTCGCAAAGCAAGAATGCTGTTCAAGTTGGTCATATTTTAATATCCAACTGCAATACCCACACTTATATTGTTCCTAAAAAATTAAAATATATAAATATATTAGTTATACATACGCGTGCATCTTGTTGGTAGATAAAATACATATATAATGGTCTAGTTTACACCGTTAAATCGGTTGGTACGCGTATCAAGTTGGTGCGGACTAAACATTTGATACATCCCTGTTTACACCGTTCCATCTCACAACAGGTTAGGTTAGGTTTTTAATCCAGATAAAGTCCAATGTTTTCAGTGATTTCGGTATTATTTTCTCATGTGTATATTCGAATTAAATAATATAATTTTAACATCTTTTTATATCTTTTATTTCTTTAATTTGTGCATCCTTTTGTATGTAACATTATTACAGCTTTTATATGTGTACAGTACACCACATATTTTATTATAAAATATTCAAAGTTTGTCTCATAAACCTACCACTAATTCACAGTTATAGTAATTATCATAATTGTTCAGAATTCGAACCGAAATTCGACGAAAAACATGTTGATTTCAGGCAATCGCAAGCACGTGTCTCGACGCGAACCTCGCGCAGGAGAGACGCTCTGGAGCACGCCAACTTCACGTGCGTCTCGACCGACGAGCTGACGATGATGCTACAGAGGTGGTACGGGAAAACAACTTCCCCCAAAAAGGAGGAAAGCAAGCTACCGATCCGTCGCAATCTCGGAGTCAGTAGAGTCTCGCTCGTACTCGAATCCGTTTCGATTGACGTCGTTAATCGAATCGCCTCAAGCCTGTGTTCTCAAAAACGTACCTCTCGGAGCTATCCTCGTCAGCTCGTAACGTGCTCAGTTACGCGCTCATTTCGATCGCGCCACACGTTAAGTGTAATGAACCATTGCGCTTAAATTAATTGTAGAGTAGTGAGTCGATTCTTGTCTCGTGCTCGTGACCGTTCGCATTCCTCAGCGCGGACAAGATTTCCGATTTCGCGGGGGCTTCGAGCTGGAAGCTCCTCAAGATTTCCGTACCGCGAGCGCGCATGAAGATCTCCGCTAATACGAGGCAAAGGCATCGTCGCTCACTTCTCAACTTGGTTGTGTTAAATAAAAGGTGTTTGTGCCAACAAAATCTCAACCGATTTTTTCGATCGCCAATCCTCCGACCAATCCTCGGATTTGCGCAAGACCTGCTCCGCGCTCAATTCTGGGCGGACTCCGGCCTCTCGGGCGATCTCCTCGAGACCGATCCCGAACAATAATTAATATCGCATTTTGAGATTAATGGAAAAATATTTATATTTCCTGCATACACAACAAACTATTTATTTAATTAATGATTTATATTATATCTATAAATAAAAACAACTTTTTAAGAACTTGCAAAGAACAAAGGAACTTTTTGGAAACTATATCACAAGTTATTAAACAACTTATAATTATTAATTCATCTTGTACCTATAAAATATTCTGACTTTAACCTCAATCTAACAACAGTCAGCAGCGGCGGTATACACTTGATCCAATTCGAATCGAATCAAGCGTTTACAGCGCGCTGACATCTTTTGATACGCGTATCAACTTGGTCTGATACTCGCGATTGAGGAGTATCAGACCAGAGCGCACTAAAGTAATCCGCGAGCGTTTATACCGAGCGTATCAAGCGATTTGATACGGATATAGTACTTAATACGCGTACCAAGTGCTCGGTGTAAACTAGGTCAATACCGAATACTTTACCATGTCGTGTGAATTAATTGATATACTTTAGATGTAGAATATTATAATACTTTTGTAGGCGAATTTTTTACTAAACATTTAGAGAGCCTGTTCTCAGCAGTTCTCAGTGTCTTTAAAGCACAATTAACAGCGATTATAACAAAATACACGTTGCGTACAGGTTATGTGACTATGTTTACCGGTTTTCGACAATGGCGTAGAACTGCGTGGAATTGCGTTCTGCTACTGTCCCGTTCCGGAAAATTTTTGCCATGGAGACCCAGGCCACGAAATAGCGGAACGGAATTAAGACGGAATTACTCTCATTGGCTAACCCCCCACCATAGCTTTTCCGTTATTGTTCCGTTCCGCTATTTCTTTCTCCGTGGAGACGCACCCTTAGGGTGCAGTCCCATGCACAGCGAAAAATCGGAAACGACAAAAAGGGAACCGCAAAATGGAAATAGAGCATGCGCAGCTGCACAGCGCGTCGTCTGCTTATTCCGTTACTTTTTTTCAACTTCAGGCGTCCCATGCAAGCTAAAAAATAGGAAAATTGAAGAAAAATCAGAACTTGTTAAAATCGGAAATGCTATTTAAAGGTAAAAAGTAATAAAATGTATTATTTATATAAAGAAAATAAATATTATTAACATTTGTATAACAACTACACTCGAAATTACTAATTTTTCGGTTCTATGAAGAAAAATTGGTTAAAGAAAGAGGTTAGAGTATCATTCCTTGTTGAAAAAGCTGCTCCATGGGACGCTAGAAATCGAAAAATAGAAACGGAAAGGTACGCAAAATAACGCAAAGTAACGGAATAAGCAGACGACGCGCTGTGCAGCTGCGCATGCTCTATTTCCATTTTGCGGTTCCCTTTTTGTCGTTTCCGATTTTTCGCTGTGCATGGGACTGCATCCTTAGCGTAAACCGAAACTCGGACACAATTCTAGCATCGTGGACACAAGGCTTAAAGGCCATCGCACACAAAATGCATAGCGTAGCATAAGCATAGCATAAGACCGCTGGACCAATGAGCATCCAGCATAAAGTCGCCATATTAATTTACATAAGATGCTCATTGGTCCAGCGGTCTTATGCTATGCTTATGCAACGTTATGCATTTTGTGTGTGATGGCCTTAAGGCCCTTAATTACGTTTTTTGGATAAACGTTCCGATTGGTTACCTCCCACTCCACTGTACTTCTCTTTCAGTCCGCTTTTCCCTCCACGTGGGATTGCATCCTTATTTAAACTTTCCACGTGCTCTCGTACCATTTCTTCGCTAGCTGTCGAGCTGTAAGGTCTGTGATATATTTTGCTCGTCGACGAAGATACCTTTATATAAATCTTTATATTATAGTTTAAACAAGGAGGATTTATATATAAATATATAGTAATTAAAACAAGGTACGTATTTATTTTTTAATTAAGGTACACTACAAATATATCGTATAATATATATAATATCTATATAATATATATGATATATTTGTAGTGTAAAACTAATTGTCATTTTTTTCATTTTTATTTTATTTTCTCCTTCAATAATAAAACCTACCATGCAGTAGCTATAGTAATCGACTAATTTTTACGTTAAAGATTAATTTATGTGAAACTTTTTATTTTTATGGAATTTTTCACTTTTCCACGAGTTTACACTCGGGAAAAGATACATGTTTAACCCCCTGAATAGTCACATAAATTAATCTTCAACGTGAAAATTAGTCGATTACAATAGCTACTGCATGGTAGATTTTATTATTGTAGGAGAAAATAAAATATAAATAAAAGAAACAAAAATGAAAAAAAAATGACAATTAATTTTGCATTACGGAAAGTTATATCGATCACGAGCGATACAAATATCTCAACATAACCTCATTGACCTTTTTGGATTTTTTGGGATGACGCGTGGGCCACGTGGGCCGGCGTGGTTTCGGTGCCTACGCGAGTGATTACCAACTGATAGCGTCTTCCATTGGGAAAAACTCGCTGGCACTGGCAGCACTTACAATTAGTGCTTGAAGCGTATTTCAAGCTCACTGAAATTAGCCGGACAACTTCGACTTTTTACATTTTTTTTATTACGAATCGTTTGTTGGTCGTTTGTTGTTGATTGTTGGACTAATGAAAACGTTTGTTGGTTAATAGTTTTTACGTAATCACGAAAATAATTTTGAGTGTGAAGTTAGCCGGTAAATATATAATTCTTTACAGTTTTCGTTTCAAAAGGGGGTCAATCGATGCGGAATCGTTTGTTGGTCTCGAATAAACTAATGAAATCGTTTGTTGGATCACGGTTTCGCTTAAAAGGCGAAAAACTGTATATCGTTTAGCAGCCGGAAAGTGGGGGTGAGACGTAAAATATGTGGTGGTTTCGGAACGCATTTGTCCGAATTGTCTGATACGTATAAATAAAAGTTCATCAAAACGAAACGTGCTACGTGCTACTTAAACTATTACCCATTTATCAGCTTTACTTGTCGGCTACATTTCACGTGCAAAAATATAGGTAAGTGTAAAATGCAAATTTAATTCTAAACTTAGTAAAAAGTATTCTTGCAATAAAAGAGATATAGATTACAAAAGTAGAGGTAACCTAAAGTTGTATTTGAACAATTACATCAAATTACAAATTTATGAAATATAGAAATGAACTTATATTGTGTGTACAAGTAGATATAAGTAATTTTGTTATCGTACGGAAACTCGCAGTTCAAACTAACTATAAAATTGTTTGCAGATGCTTGATGTCATTGTGAATACCTACAGATCAAAGAGGTAGAAAAGCAGTGGAATACCTCATGCACTTCCAAGTAAGTTAGTGAAGCTTTAGCGAAGCTACTTAATCTTGTACAAATCATATTAACGTACACATTAAGGGAATATAAATATATTTTATTATTTTGTAAGGGTTGGAATCTGTCTTGGGACAAACGCAAAAAGAGAAGCCATAAGATGTCAAAGCGCTCAATCGAAACAGAGCATCAAGGATCTCGTCGTACAGCGAGAAGCGGTGGCAGTCGAGCTGCACCAGCTACGACCGGAATTTCCGAAGATGACAGTTCAGGCCAACACGCTGATTATGATACAGAAGTAAGTTTCATTTTTAAGTTACAAATTTGATTTTGGACGTTTAAGAACTTTTATAATTCAATAATAGAAAGAGATAGTAGCAATAGCTTGAAAAATATGTGTAACAACGCTGATTGACTATTATGTTGTGAGTGCGTAATTTTCTTAACGTTGCCGCGCTATGAAAGGTTTAAACTCCGTATGACATTGCAGATCGAGGACTGCGAAAGTAACAAAAGTTTATAAGAATTACATTTGTAATTTATAGGACGTAAACATAGAAGAGGATACAGAGAGTAGTTCTGATTACATGGGTGAAATGAGTGACGATGAACACAGCGGGTGGTGGTAGCCAATCTGGAGCCAGTATGAAACCAGGCGATGATCTTGATACAGATAGCACATTAAAACGGATTCTAGAGCAGGATTATGACCTAATAAGTAATAAAAATATAAGGTAAGCTAGTAATTAATTTTTAGTTAATATATATTACAGATATAAGCTATAAAGAATTGGATATTTTATTATTTTGTAATTAAAAATGTGTTTTGCTTACTGAATGTACCTGTTACTAAATGTCACTTTTTTTTTTTTATCAGGTTTAGTCGTAATGGCGAAGCTCGCCGAAGAGCTGCTGGAAACGGAAGAAATTCTAACGATTTAACGGAGCAGAGTCAACACAAGTACCCAGAGAGAAGATTACTAGCTGTTGAATGTTGCTCCTACATATCAATATCAGCTGCCGTTAGAAACTCGCTGATGCTGTCAATGTTGCAGCAGATTTTATTGGAGGATAAGAACCCTGTTGTACGAACTAGTTAGTTACAAGCCTCGCGCTACTCGTACTCATAGCTTTGATGGACGATCATGATAAATACTTCAAGGTAAATATCTTAATATTTTTAACATATTTTTTATATTTTTTTTATTTTATTTTTTCTTTGTCATTTTTATAATCTTATATTTTTTATACGTATTGATATATCGTTATATGTATAAATTTCAGTGTGAAGAACTGGTGTTAACGGCACTTCGTTGATGACACATCGTTGATGACACATCGTTGATGACACATCGTTGATGGTCGTTGAAACGGCATCGTCGATATTGTTACCGGTTTTGGCACAGGCATCATCCCTGAGGAGGCTGCATCTAAACCTGCTACCGCGCATAACCTCGAAAGTTAAGAATCAGCTAAAGCTGGCGCACTCTCAGACTTCGCCAAATAAAGACTACGTCGATGAGGAGATATCGACGCGATCGATCAGTATTCTGCAGCGCATCTTACCTTATATAGTCTTGTGTGTCGCCAATGTTGATGCAGTTCGTGCTTGCATCAAAGATGATACGTCGCCAGACCTGTGTGAGTTATTAGATTCTTCCGTTGATCCCGAGTTACTTACCATTAGTGATTCTGAGTACTCTCGACTCCACGGAGCTCGCAAACTATTTCAAACAGTTCCTCGTGGTTTTGTCGATGAAGAGGACTAGTATCTATCTTGGTTGCAAATCGCTTCCAGTATATTATGCACTCGTGAACAAATGCAAAAATACGTTCTTGCTAGTTTATGGGATGGTTCGTGTCACATCTCTTTTTTTCGTATTATTATTATTAATAGTTTATGGAAGAAATAGTTACCTAGTCATATATAAAAATATTGTAAGAGGTATAGAAAAATATTATTTCTCGTTTAAATTACAATTGTTTTACGAAAAAGAATTTCTTTCTTGAATTAAAATGTACATACGTATCAAAAGAAGCAGCAAATATTTATATTTTCGTATGATCGATATACATATTTTTATTATAACGTTCTGTAAAATATTTTTACTTACAGCAACAATTTGAAGTTTGTTCTTCTTTATAGGTGTAATGCATCAGAGATCCTCTGTAAGATGCGCAACAGCAACATTATTCGGCTCCATTATCGCACACATCTCGGACTGACTAGCAAACGCCAAGATCGCATCAGCCATTGTAATATTTGTCAGCGATCCTGAAGTGTGAGAGACCCTTCTCTACTTATACATGCATGTATCTGAAATTAATGGCTCCCTACAACGTCACTAGTTTTTTTTATAAAACCTTAATTGTTCCAAATTCCTTAAATGCTTATATAACTATAAACTGAAGGTACAAACTTCTGTCTGCCTGCCTGACAATGTAGATTCCAAGACCCCATAGACGCACGACTCGTATAAAATTATTTACTTTAAAATATATATGATGAGTCAGTATTTCGCGCGATATTGATATCTCTTATTTTACATTATGCAATAATCGAATAAATATCTTTAGTGGCGTGCGTTGCGCTGCAATCTCCACCCTAGGCCGTATAATAGAGTGCAAGGTGAGGGAAGCACGTGACAAAGCACGTTTAACGTTGAAAATGATCGTGAAGGATCCTCTGGAACTCTCTCCAATTTTAGCAACTTCGTTAGTATCCACGTTCGCGGTCATCGCTCCCACCTGTCCACAAAACTACATAGAACACAGTACGTTATCCTATCTAATATACGTTCTTCATGTAACTTGAAAGATAAACTCTTGAACATATAAAGAACGAAATACAAACTCAATCTCAACTTTAATAAGAAATTGCTTTTTATATCTGCATTTTTTTGCTACATGTATTGCCATATTGAATTATTGTTAATTGCAGTAATAGCGACGCACTTATCGACGATTGCTTTATTTGCGCTTCAACAGAGCCGCAAGATCGAATTAGTAAACGCCCTGGTGGAGGCGTATTCCATGCTGGTTTACTGTCCGTTAAGTAGTCAATGCGCTTCCGGAGTAGTGCTACCGGGACTGAGGCATCTCGAAACGTTGGTAAATCAATGCCTACCTCAGCAAGAAGACGCGGTGCGTTTCTTGCTCAGAGAAGCGGAGTCCAGGCAGTACTTACTAAAGCCAATAGATAGGTATTGAATAAAAATAGTTGTGTTAATATAAATATATCTGATCGTGTTTATAATAATTGATGAATTAATAACTATAAAACATACAGATGTAAAGAAATATAAGAAATTTTATATTTTATTACTGTTAATTTCTCACGCGGTGCAATCTTTCGAACATTCCTCATTATTATAGCGACACGCTAATTTTCTTGGAATTTTTGAGGATTGCCGAAAAAAGATCTCCTGGTCTCGGCAGACCAGGCAGCGACCTGGATTTGAAATTACTGTGATTATATAATTGTAATCTACAGTCGCAATAATCTATAGTAGATTTGATAGATTTCTGAATTTCCATATCTTTGGACTGTTGAATACTTTTCTAGAAACATTATGTATCCTGTACATATTTTCTCGATAACGAAAATGTTTAAACGTTTGTAAAAAATTATCTTCACTCCAGGACACTCGACGAGCTCCGGGCTTTCCCTATCGATGGCGACGGTGAATGTATGCCAAGGTGTCAAGGATATGCGCCAGAAGATGAGCAAGATCTTTCAACAGAAAACTGAATCGCCCAGCATGCCCAGTATTTTCCGCAAGAAGTAAACTCCTCTTTGTGTCTTATAACAAGAAATTCTGTGTGAGAAAATCGAGTATCACGTCGGCAAGATATTCGCGAGTGCAAGCACAAAAAATTGTTGTTAGACATAAATGTATAATGTTATTTCAATGAATGTTAACTTATTTTTTTATCGCGCTAGCTGTGTGAGTGACGTGTAAATTATTTTGTTTAAATATTAACACGGTCTGAGGAGTTTAAAGATGAGAAAATACAAATGTTTTTTCACGTTTCGTAAAATTCGAATGTCCATTGTGTCTGCACTCTCGCAGCGTTTGGCATTCTCTCACTTTCTCATGATCCTCTGTAGGCAAAAGAAAAGAAAAAGAGTAAATTCAAAACGCCGCGATTGATAGTAATTAATGTTTAATTTCGAAGTCTGTCACTTTACATAGTAATAAACAAACGTCATACATCATATCATATATCATATAAAATTGTATATCGCATATCCGCATATATATATATATATATATATAATACACAAGTGTTTGCCTCGTAGAATAGTTTACAAAATCAGACTTTCTAGGAATACACATATCCTGTTGCGTTCTGCTCCTGCTCGGTTCTATTTCCCGTTATTTTTTCTTTCTTTTTTTATATAATCACAGTTTATCCTAATGCGTAAATAAAACATTGCTATTGTATTTTCCTTTTTCCGGTCGATAATTAATCGACACAATCATTAGAGAGTTTCGCCGCGACGCACTCGATCCCGATGAACAACGAAAGAGAGAGAGTAACAAATTACGAGATCAAAGTACGTTTCATTAGGCGTTTTTTGGCGATTGTTTGGTATGGTTTGGTACATATACTAAAGTTGCTATCGGTGATTGCTATTGGTTCTGGTGCAGTTTGGTATACCTTGGTTGCTTATATCAGTCACGCCAAAAATCGCCTATTATCACTCTCACGCGATGCAATTTTTCGAAGAACCCTCATTATTATTGGCGACATGCCAATTTTCTCGGAATTTTCGAGGATTGCCGAAAAAAGATCTCCGAGTCTCAGCAGACCAGACGGCGACCTGCGGCTCGATTCTCGAATTCATTCGCAAGAGAAACGTATGCTCAAATTCTGCTCTTACAGAAAAGTTGCAAGTTTATTGACTATCACATGGCTTTTAGCCAATCAACTTGCAACGTTTCTGTAAGAGCAGAATTTTCGCATATGTTTCTTTTGCGAATAAATTCAAGAATCGAGCCCTTGCTGGATCTGAAAGCTCAGTTTACTAGGACTAAAACTCGTAATTCAGCGTGGATTGATAAAAATCACAAATAGCACACAATTAGCCGTAACGCGCTTAAATTAAAAGTACTTTTGCAATATTTTACTAGATACACGGTCAAAATACTTTCGCAATATTTTACTTAATTTTCTCCTATCTCTCTCTCGTTGTTCTTTTATTCTAAATGCCGCCATGTCGTAACACACTTCCGCGTTTATCCGAAGCATAATTGTAGATAATCATTTATATCTTGTAACTCGAATTTTTAGATTCATAAATTCTTTACATCTATATATATTTGTTATTAATTAAGAATCCTTACCAATTACTAACAAAGTCTTAAAACTAAAGCTAATCAAACATTAGGTACACTCAAAACTGTGTTATATCGTCTATATTGAAACTCACAGGAGTAAAGATCGGTAATAAAGATTGAAGAGCGACTTGAGGAACAAAAAGTCGAAAATCAGAGATTTTGAAAGCGTATATATTTCAGAAATTGAAATTTGATCAATTCAATTATTTTCATTTATTTATACGTATGTGAAACCTCAGATTCTTAACTTTTTTTACATTCTCTGATCCCCAGTTGCTCCTCTTGTCGTTCTCTCTTTGCCAGCCTAATAATTCTCATTGGCGAGCGCCGGTAACCGAACGACATTCGCTTCGAGTCTCCGGGCCTCCGCTGCCAAGCCGGCCCGGTTCTTTTCGTCCGCTTAACGCGTGTATTTAGATTATCGTTCTTAAATCCTATAATAAATTTTTAGATTTTTCAAGACTTTAAATCCTTCAAACAACTCCAATCATGAATAAACTACAATCGAATTGTTACGTTTTGCAAATTGCAATAAACCGAATAAAACAATTGTACCGATTATAAGCAAATATATCGGCAAAACCATCAACATCATCAAACCGCGGCGACAAGTTTGCCCACAGGACTCCCCCGATCACCTTGTATAATAGCAGTGCTGCGAATGCACCGCTATAATAGTGCGCAGCGAGTCTTACACATTTTCACACATTTACATTATCACTCATTCATTTTGTAAACATCGTAATGTAGACAGCATGATGTAGCAACGATCTGTTTTAACATTTATACCTTACTTGTTTATCTACCATCGTAAGCATTTCGATAGGATATATTCATATTAATAATAAATTTTGCATTGGCGATATAAATTAATCCCTTAAGGGGATATTAATTTCTGAATTAATTATTTAAACTACAGATCGTACATCAGAAAATAAGAATGAGATCTATATGAAATCTCAAATTACTTCTCTCGAAAAGATTAATATGAAGGATAATATGTGATAATGACGTAAATACTAAACTAATATTACAAAGAAAACGCGAAATACTGATTCGAAATTTTTTTAATCAATATCAATTATGTCAAAATAAAGCATAGAATAAAATAGAAGTAAATTAAAGCAGGAAAATGATAAGAATTATAAGAAATAGATATAAGAAAATTACTCACGTTGGGATCTTCTCTAATGGTGTCCATTGAGATCAACGGCGGGTTTGATGTTCCAGATGATACATTGCGCAGCATGGACTCGCTATTTGCATTCGAATCATGAAAAGAGACCCTTTTCAAAGATGCTGGCTGTTGAGAAGTGGGAGGTAGATTAGATGTGGTCGAGCCGTTTGATCTGAGAGCACTCTGCTGAGACATAACGGCGTAACTGGAGCCTCGTACTGGTGGCGGGGGTGCATTGTTTACGTTGTTTTGCAAAGCTACAACAAAAAATATCTTTAATAAAATAATAAAAATACATAAGCCAAATATGCAATACATCCAATAAACACAACAAAATATAGTGTATCTGTAAATCTTTCGTTGGTAGAAAAAAATATTTTGAGACAATTTTGCTTTAAAAAAAATATGAGAATACAGAGAATCAAAGTTCGATATACAATCTATAAAAGTAGCTTTATGTTTAATCTACTAACGCATAGATACGTTGGGGCCATTAATAATTAAGTTATCCAAGCGCAACATGCCAGGATGCAGCTGGCTCCGCGAATGTTGGCTCGGCTGATACGTTTGCTGCTGTGATTGCAGTTGCTGTTCGTCCTGTTTCTTCTGGTTCTCCTCCTATTCAGCCTGCTCCCGCTTCACCTCGTCCATTCTCCGTTGCAGTTCCCTGTCTTCCACGGAGTGCGACATGCCCATCGAATAGGACTTCTGACCGGAACTGAAATGGCCAAGAGGTGTGCCATAATTAGGTGTCGATACATGCTCTTCGCTCTGACTTGATGCTGTTTGTTGTTGTTGCGGCTGCTGCTGATTTGGTTGCACGTGCAAGCCACTATTTTCTTGACCAGGACCACTCATCCCAACATTTTGAGACACCGTTTGATTGGATA
Source organism: Leptothorax acervorum (assembly GCA_035220615.1). Taxonomy (NCBI): domain Eukaryota; kingdom Metazoa; phylum Arthropoda; class Insecta; order Hymenoptera; family Formicidae; genus Leptothorax; species Leptothorax acervorum. The sequence continues at coordinate 330,514 of JASTWQ010000129.1, read as the reverse complement.
AAATATGAGCATGGCTGCTGGTGACAGGTTGGCTGCTGAGAGGTTGAAGAGGCAAACCACCTCTCATAGATTGGTTGCCTGCGATCGTTCTCGATCAAATTGGTGGCTGCATAGTTCCTTGGGCAGTTCTGTCCTGACTGGCCGCCATTCTCAGCAAGTCCTGAACGCGATGCGTCATCATCTTGATTGGCAATCTCCTCCGCTCGCTTTTGGAAGTCTCTCTCCAGTTGGAGAGCTCGCAGCTGCTCCTCCTGCTGCTGCGTTCGATGTGTTAGTGCGCTCAGCTCGGCGATCTGCTGATCTCGCCATTGTCGGGCGGCTTCTCTCCTACGGGCTTATTCCTGAAAATATCAGCAATGTCAAATAAAAATTTTCTTAAAGAAAAATATAATAAAATTACAAATTCCAGAAAACTTGTTATTGAAATTCTTAATTGCACAACAATTACTAATAGAACAAAAATTTTAATGTAAAAACCCGAATATAGATTTAAAATTATTGCTCTAACAAGATTTATAATCGTAAGATTATTCTAAATTGATCTATGCGCACAATGACATTTTCATTCTATGCACGTGTGATCAAGTGCCAAACGTAGTGTAAGAAAAGAAGTGCTTAAAAATATGAAAATACAAGCTGGTTAAAGGTATAATATAAAAGTTGTACAGAATATCTATACCTGTTATCTGGTTGTTGTGAACTAATTTGTTGTTTCACCGTCGGGTCTTGATTTCGATAAATACTCAGATTCTGATAAAATCGCTCTGCTTCTGTACCCTGTGCATTCGACGATGCGTTCATGTGCGTCGTATTTAGATTTAAATTAAGCGATGATTGCTGCCTGCTGACCAAGCCAGTGGGCGGTAAAGTTCCGATTCTCATTGGATCGTGCAAACTATGGCTTGACCTAGAATACATTATTGCATATAAAAATACATTATTCTGATAAATATATCGTTTCCTCATAATATTTCACAAACACAATGTACAACTTACAATGACATTATAATACTAAATACATTAACAGATAAAAAAAATCTTTTAATTTGTCTTACAATTTCGAAAAGTTGCGCTTTATAATTCCTGAAAATTATTTCTAGTTTGCTTAGAATAAGTTGTATAAAACTTCGTTTAACATAAAAAAGCTGAAGATCCTTTTCCAATTTTCGATTATTTTTTTTAAATCTGCATCACAAGCTATTTGAATTGAGTTAAAGATATATACCTGGAACGTAAAGAAGTTGCACTGTTGATCGTCGCCATAGGGGGTGGTTGAACAGGCGGTGTAACGCTGTTGCTGGAAGAAGCTCTGCTGTATCCGGGATTGAACACCTCATGCTGTTGCTTGGTCTCGGTACCCATATCTACGTAAATAAAATTTTTATGTACAAGCGAGTAAACGTATCCTTGCGTACTCTTCTATTAGATACATCTTTATCCTACTTAAATCATCATAAGAGGTAGACGTTCCTCTTATGTTTAATCTATCTAATGAAACCCGATGAAGCTGCATGATTCGATAAGAGATAGACGTTCCTCTTATGCTAATCTGTCTAGTGAGACTCGATATGATTTGTACAAGATTAAGTAGCTTCGCTAAAGCTTCTCTAACTTACTTGGAAGTGCATGAGGTATTCCACTGCTTTTCTACCTTTTTGATCTGTAGGTATTCACAATGACATCAAGCATCTGCAAACAATTTTATAGTTAGTTTGAACTGCGAGTTTCCGTACGATAACAAAATTACTTATATCTACTTGTACACACAATATAAGTTCATTTCTATATTTCATAAATTTGTAATTTGATGTAATTGTTCAAATACAACTTTAGGTTACCTCTACTTTTGTAATCTATATCTCTTTTATTGCAAGAATACTTTTTACTAAGTTTAGAATTAAATTTGCATTTTACACTTACCTATATTTTTGCACGTGAAATGTAGCCGACAAGTAAAGCTGATAAATGGGTAATAGTTTAAGTAGCACGTAGCACGTTTCGTTTTGATGAACTTTTATTTATACGTATCAGACAATTCGGACAAATGCGTTCCGAAACCACCACATATTTTACGTCTCACCCCCACTTTCCGGCTGCTAAACGATATACAGTTTTTCGCCTTTTTAAGCGAAACCGTGATCCAACAAACGATTTCATTAGTTTATTCGAGACCAACAAACGATTCCGCATCGATTGACCCCCTTTTGAAACGAAAACTGTAAAGAATTATATATTTACCGGCTAACTTCACACTCAAAATTATTTTCGTGATTACGTAAAAACTATTAACCAACAAACGTTTTCATTAGTCCAACAATCAACAACAAACGACCAACAAACGATTCGTAATAAAAAAAATGTAAAAAGTCGAAGTTGTCCGGCTAATTTCAGTGAGCTCGTATTTCATTGGTATTGAACTAGTGCGCACGTTCTGAGTGCTGCCCATTCATTAGGAGTGCAAAATGCTTTTAGGGTACGGACACATGGAGCGGAACAGATTACGCAGAAAATCGCGGAACGAGAGCCTTGACCAATCACGAGCGTTCCGCTATTTTTGTTGCGCGAATTCACAATCCCTACGTTCACATGGAGCGTAACGAAAGCAACGCGGATTGCGCGCAACCAATCACAAGTCTTTATTTCAAATTTGTTAAAACTTTATTTTAATATTTTAAGCATTAAGTTAAATATTTCTAACAGAAAACCCATTAAATGTAACATTTATGAACATGATAATAATAATTACTTGTAAATAGAATGGTTAAAAAGTAATTATTGAGACATACTAGTCGTTACGCTTTGCTCATTCCGCTCCATGTGAACGTAGGACTATAATTTCGCGTAAAGAATTGTTGCGGATGTGTCATCGCTAACCTCCAAACAGCTGGAATAAATTGTAAAATAATAATAATAACTACCAGGTAATAAATAGAATTAGTAGGTGTTAATTTTTCTTACTATTTGTGATATTTTCTTGTCCATGTTGTCTCTTCATTAACGAAATATATGTTCTAGATGCACAATTGCGCAATTCCGCGAAGTCTGTCTGCTGAAAACCGCGGAAAGTCGCTGAAAATCACGGAACGCTCGTGATTGGTCAAGGCTCTCGTTCCGCGATTTTCTGCGTACGCTGTTCCGCTCCATGTGTTCGCACCCTCAGTGACCGACGTATAGTTGGCAAACAAATTAAAAATTATTAAAAATTATCTTATCCAATCGTTTGGAAATCATTTGGAGATATTTGGAAAGAACTTTTTAGAGTTTGGAAAACCATACAATAATCACAATTAATTAAAATTAATTAAGCGTATAATTAGCAGAAAGTGTCTAAAAAATATTTTTTTTTAATCCAATCGCTCCAGAATCATTTAAATAAAATGTCGATATAATTTTTATTATTTGGAAAACAACTATATTCTAATAAAAATTAATTAATAGTCAACATTTTGCTTTAATGTTTGCACTAAAGTCTGCACTATAGTGCAATAAAGTGCACATACTTTTCTATGTATGTTTTATTGGTAGACAGGCTATGACGGCTGCGTTTCGATATTGACTGTAAAGTACTGAAAATCTATAATGTTACATACGTCATAACTTTTTCAGTACTTACAGTGAATATCGAAACACAACCTTAGTCTACTAGACTCCGTCGGCTTGGAGTTGGTTTTGGAGTAATTTTGCCACGCAGTGTTACTCCATTTTGGAGTAAAATTAATTAGCACGAAGATCCAGCTATATGACCGATGACGGCTTTACTTATTTAATATGTTGTTTTCATGTATCGGTCGATATTCTATATTCTGTTTTAAAAATAATTATCTACACTACGGTACTGCTTCAGGGGCACAATGAGAAGACTGGTGTGAACAGCTACGTGTTAGCATTAAAGCCAAAAATTGACTTGCTAGGCCTTACATTATGTTGCACTAAACATAACAATTACGTAAGTATAGTTAACCTAACTTCAAAATCTTGTTGAAACTTTAAAATCTCTTTTTATCAATAATTGAACTAATTTTAATCAGTTATCTAATAATAAACTAAATTTTATTCACACCTAATTTACAGAGCATTCTTAAAGAAACTGCTACAATGTGGTTCTTTCAATGCAATAAATTGTCAATCAACAACATCTTCAACACCTTCCATATCTTCATTATCTAACAATACAACTTCTGGTTTTATTGACGCTGCACGTTATACTGGTGCCATAAGTTATCCAAAACGCCGAGCCATGGCATACATGACACTTTGCTGAAATTGGCAGAGTTAAGGTAGTTGTATCACAAATATCCTTTATTGACAAATCTTCGTGAAAATTTAGGAATTTATAGAGAAATATCTAATCAAATTGCTGTTAAAATTTTAATTTGATAGACCACATTACATTTGAGATATTAATTACACAGGCCCACAAAAAAAGAGTTGTCTGCGCCATGGACTAGACCATGGTATTCCCATGTATTTTTGCCTGCTGAAACCGAATATGACCTCAGTTTTGCCCCTACACATCAGGATTTTTTTTACAGCCAAAAACACCTGTCGATTTAATGGATTTTCCAAGGCGGTTTTGGCTGTAGAAAAAAATCCTGACGTGTAGGGGCAAAACTGAGGCCATATTCAGTTTCAGCAGGCGAAAATACATGGGAATACCATGGTCTAGTCCATGACGTAGACACCTTTTTTTTTGTTGTGGGCCTGTGTAATTAATATCTCAAATATAATGTGGTCTATCAAATTAAAATTTTAACAGCAATTTGATTAGATATTTCTCTATAAACTCCTAAATTTTCACGAAGATTCGTCGGTAAAGGATATTTGTGATACAACCACCTTAACTCTGCCAATTTCAGCAAAGTGTCATGTATGCTATGGCTCGGCGTTTGGATAACTTATGGGACCAGTATAACGTGCAGCGTCAATGAAACCAGAAGTTGTATTGTTAGATAATAAAGATATGGAAGGTGTTGAAGATGTTGTTGATTGACAATTTGTTGCATTGAAAGAACCACATTGTAGCAGTTTCTTTAAAAATGCTCTGTAAATTAGGTGTGAATAAAATTTAGTTTATTATTAGATAACTGATTAAAATTAATTCAATTATTGATAAAAAACGATTTTAAAGTTTCAACAAGATTTTGAAGTTAGGTTAACTATACTTACGTAATTGTTATGTTCAGTGCAACATAATGTAGGGCCTAGCAAGTCAATTTTTGGCTTTAATGCTAACACGTAGCTGTTCACACCAGTCTCCTCATTGTGCCCTTGAAGCAGTACCATAGTGTAGATAATTATTTTTAAAACAGAATATAGAATATCGACCGATACATGAAAACAACAAATTAAATAAGTAAAGCCGTCATCGGTCATAGCTGGATCTTCGTGCTAATTAATTTTACTCCAAAATGGATTGGAGTAACACTGGAGTAACCGACTCCAAGCCGACGTAGTCTAGTAGACTATAAAGTACTGAAAAAGTGATGACGTATGTAACATTATAGATTTTCAGTACTTACAGGCAATATCGAAACACAGCCTATCTACCAATAAAACATACATACAAAAGTATGTGCACTTTATTGTACTATAGTGCAGACTTTAGTGCAGACATTAAAACGAAATATTGACCTTTAATTAATTTTTATTAGAATAGAGTTGTTTTCCAAATAATAAAAATTATACCGACACTTTATCCAAATGATTCTGGAGCAATTGGATTAAAAAAAAAATTTTTTAGACACTTTTTGCTAATTATACGCTTAATTGATTTTAATTAATTGCGATTATTGTATGGTTTTCCAAACTCTAAAAAGTTTTTTCCAAATATCTCCAAATGATTTCCGAACGATTGGATAAGATAATTTTCAATAATTTTTTATTTGTTTGCCAACTATACGTCGGTCCCTCAGTGCGCACTGCGAGGTAAAAGTGGCCCCGAGTTTAGAGGCCGGGGCCACTACAATGCTGGGCCAGTGTTACATAAACATTATTTAAATTTGAACTGTTTACTACTGACCACTGTGATAAGAAATTTGAACTTATTTGTAGCAAGTAAATTTTTAGAATCTGTCTTCATCAAGTGAAGATGAAATTCTGTTACTTATTGTAAACACGAAAAATATAAAGCCAATAGTTATGAATTATGTGGATACTATTCACTTAAAAACCGATGATCAGATAATATTTGATTTTTTAAGAATATATTCTTGATATGTATAATGTGTGATAACATGTGGTGCGTGTATATATGTATATGTCGCAGCCACATGCGATAATGTAGCACTTCATAAAGTGTCTAGACATTGGACACATGCTGTAATTCAATTTTTAGATCAAAATGGTTACACACACACACGCGGGGGGTGCAAAAGGGGCCTTTGGCCCCCCTCCCGCACCTTCTTCGCCGGTAGGCAGGGTGAACCTCGTTTTACAACTTACAAAGTACAAATTGTTAAGCAAAGTGAAGATTAAATTACAGCATGTGTTTATTGTGGTTGGACTCTTCGCGATGTGTCTAAACACTTCATGAAGTGCTACATTATCACATGTGGCTGCAACATATATATGTATGTATGTATGTATGTACACACACACACATCATAATACACACTATAATATTATATATATACAATATTGTATACTTACTATTTAAAGTAGAGTGAGGTAAGAGTGCGCGGCGGGTAAAAGTGCGCAGTGCAAGTATATTTGTTTCGTTTAAGTTAGGTGGGCAACACTAAGATAGTTTGTAAGGTGAAAGACGTCATATGTAATAACAACCGATTTAACTGAAAAGTGTTGAAACTACGAGGTAAACATTTTTATCTTTTTGATGTAATATTTTGATTTTTTCCAAACTATATTTTATAAGTAAAATTTAACTTGAGTAAATCATTGACAAGACATTTTGCTTAACTCATTTCTAGCGTGTGTCTTGCTATATTAGACATTTCAAATTGTTATATGTAGATAGTAAAACGCTTATCGGTAATTTAAAAAATGTCTTGTGGGGTAAAAGTTCGCATATCATGGTGAGGCAAAACTTCGCACTTGATATCCAAATTAAGTGAACTCTAAGGCCCAGTTTTTCGAACGTTGGTTAACTTTTAACCTTAGTTACTCTTCCTCTTTTTCTAAAAGGGACAGTTAGAAAGAGACAAAGATTAACAAAGTTAACCCAAGGTTAAAAGTTAACCGACCTTTGTGGAACTAGACTTAAAACAATTAATGAAATATAGGTGTATATTGCATCGTTTTATAAGTTTAATAATCTACAATTACTTTCTTGTTAATACTGTAATAATTAGTTTAATAATTATGACATTAATTATTTATACTTTTATTATTCTAAAAAATAATTTTAATGATTATTTTTTATTAAAAAATAAATTTATGAAATCAATTGAACTCTAAAACTATCGTATGCTCTTTGCGCGTATATTGGCTCTTACAGAGTACTTATTCATTTTCTGTTATCAAAGGAAGGTAGACGTAACTTCATTTGCGACAATTGTTAAAAAAATTGTTATAAAAAATGAAGCAATGTTAAATGTAATTAAAAATAAAAATACCTACTTTCCTTTGTACTTTTCAACATAATTATTTTTATTACATTGTATTCTGTATAATTGTAATAAAAACTTTCACTAATTTTAAGGTTTCAACCTTTTATTCTAAATTCCTTATTGCATACGCACTTTTGCCCCACCGGTGCAATCGGTTCAAGAAAAATTTATTACATGAAATGTATGCAAGATATAAACATAAGCCCTGATGGATTTTAAAGAAGAATGCTTGCAGATTTTGAGCTGCATATTCAAAGATTCTTGCTATATCTCAACGGTAGATATATGGGATTAAAAACTAAGTGCGTACTTTTGCCCCACTCTACTCTATATTTGTTATATTTTTAAAAATAGTATTTTGTGTGGCAATGTGGAAAACAACAAATTACATCATACGTGAAGTTGCCGCATTTATGGTGCATTCGCACGAGTACGAGTGGGAATGCACCATAAACTGAGGCGAATGCGGCAACCTCAAGGCCCTTGCACAATGCTAGGCAACAGGCAATAGGAACAGGAAATAACCTCAAATTCGTCAATACAAACCTAAAAAATTCGAACGATATGATTGGTTGGCAACAGGCAATAGGCACAGAATTTTCAACGTGACGGATATTCTGTGGGTGCTTTCCAATTGCAATATCCCTAGACACTTTCGTGCACACGGCGACACATGTTGTGTTCCAATTGCCGTAATTGTCGACACAACGCTACACATCCGTACTCGCCCGAGAGCTACTAGTCGGCTGTGTAAGCTTGTGTTCTCTAGTGACAATGAAATAGTTACTAATAGCCACGGCGGCTATAAATGAGTGGCCGCGCATTTCTTTTTCTTTTTTTTAATTTAAAAAGGCGAAAAAACTATAAATCAACAAAAATATCAAGAGTATCATTGAAGTAATAAGTAATTCGAATTATCTTGTATCACAATAATGAATAACCCTACCCAAAACCGTACACAGCGTACACATTAGTACACACTTTGTTCCAATTGAGTCGTGCACATCGCTACACTTTGTGCCTTCCTGTGTATGTTTGTGTTAGGATGTGTTGAACAATTGGAAAGCACCCTGTGTCTATTGCCTGTGACATCGTCTATTCTGCATAAATACAAGGTTTCTGATTTCTGTTCCCTGTTCCTATTGCCTGTTGCCTAGCATTGTGCAAGGGGCTTCACACGCGACGTAATGGCTCCTGCACACAGGACACGGCAGCGCTTGCCGCGCGGCGGAAGTTGGTGCAACAGCCAACCAAATCTTTTGCCGCGCGGTTAAAGTTAAACTCGATCCAACTTTGATTGGCTAACGCGTAAGCCACGCGTTATTCCCTAGCGTTGCCGCGTCCTGTGTACAGGAGCCATAATTCGTTGTCTTCCGAACATGCCACATACATTTTTTGTAATGCCTATCGCAAAAGTTCGATTTCAGATTAAAAAATTAATTAAAATTAAACTCAAATAAGATGGTTTCGCACTTTTTGACAGTTCATTAAATATGTCATTTAGACATTTTTCGAAAATGAGGTTGTATTTTTAGATGCTCTCCATATTCTATAAATTTTTCATAAATATTCATATATTTATCTCTCGATTTCTTCGGTAGTAAATTACTCTGTAGCAGATCCAGCTGCTTCTATGAGTTCCACCAGCGTGAACAGTCTTGGACACACTCGTTTTCTTTATCCATTTTATCCTTTTTGAATGATGACAGTTGCAACGAATTGACGTTTTGTCTCGCGTGAATTTCGTTACGTTCAAGTTTGTTATGTCAGTCGAAAATCAAAAAAGAAAAACTGTTAATCGTGAAAAAAAGGTTTCTTACCGCACTACTGCGGTAAAGTAATTACTTTACCGCATGCTAGTACGGTAAAGTAAAATCATAAAAATGCTTTTCTCGCACTAATGCGGTAAAGTAAGGCATACATTGAGTCGTTGAGAAATAAGCCCACTTTTCGCACGCTAAACAGCAATCGAAAATTGAACTTTTGCCACAGGTGTTGCAAAATAGTTTTTAAATATTTATAGTTGTCCAAAAATTAAGTTACAATAAAATAGAAAAAGGCCCTCTTGATTAAATCAAAAAATAAAAAAGGCAGTTAGAGCCGGGCGCTGTAACTAGTGCGCAATATATTAGGGGAGAATGGGGGAATCACGGTCATCATAGGCAATGCCGGTCACCTGTATTTTACATAAACCAACAGTTATATCAAACTTTTTTTGTCTCTATCCGTTTACATACATGATTATCGACTAATTTATTATGCCATGCCTATTAAATCAACATAAATTAATAAAAATCTGGTGATTCTTATTCTACGCCCTTTTTCTTATAAGAATCGATGTACTTTTAATAAGGGTTTTGCGAAATTTTTAGTAGTTAAAATCACATCTAACCGTTATTCATGACTTTTTTGGTTCTTCAGCTTCCATTTCGCCCATATTAAAACGATGACATCATATAAATATTTATTATTCAATATAACAAATTCACTCGTTTTTTGGGGTAACGGTAGTCGCTTGTACGGGGAAATTACAGTCGAGTAACTGTCACAGCGTAAACATCACGGTATATATTTATACCACAAATTTGGTAGAATTTATCCAAATTCAGTGAGAAAGAAATAAGAATTGATATATAGCTTGATTTACATAGAAAATACATTCAATTTGATGGACATTTCAGTCTTGAAATAACGCCGGAATTTTAGGTTAGACGCCGAACCCTGCTAGTGATCAACTGGAATTACCACAAAGATGACCGTAGGTAGTCCCCCAAAAGCTGACTGCGGTTACCCAAGAGGCAACCGTAATTACCCAACACGTCGGACAATTGCGGTCAATTCAGAGATTTTTATAATCAATGCTGGCTTAATTATTTATTAGCTTTCTTGACTTTTATGCTTCTACTTTCGAAGAATGATTGATAAAGTATCCGTCAACTATTCCATTTTGGTTCTAAAGATTTTTCTTTTTCAGAAAATAAGAAATAATTCTTACTGACTGTGATTCCCCCATTCTCCCCTACTTGAAATTACATACCAAAGAAACGAACGTTTCGGCCCTTTCTTTGGGCCATCCTCAGCGTAGTCATATTCAAATCGCCTTAAATACATAGAATCGAAACAACGCAAATTACATTAATTCATATCGTCAAATTCGCAGTCCCTATATTATAGTCAAGTAAGATACGGTCCTTTAGCTGTTACTCATGGTCTCACATAGAGAAATGAAGTCAAGAGAATGCTCCAAAGCAAACCAAGCATCTTCAAATGTCTCGACTCCCAGGTTAGAGCCAGGAAGGGCGAAGAGAGACCTATGTCCTTTGAGTGTCCATAAGGAACGTATAAAATCGAAGACACCTGTGCAAGCATTCGGAGCATACTGGATATAGAATATATTACGCAAATAAAGTAATGAGAAATTATAGTTAATTACGAAACTTACAGGAAAGAATATAATTCGCCTCGCACAGAATAAAGTACATGGTGATAACGGTTGAAAAATAAAAATGTGACTTGTCACGGAGACGTTCAGAGAAACAATAATACATTTAACGGCAAGTCCACAAATAAATATCGAGGTCGAAAAACATTATAAACATAAAAGAAAAACATATATAGATAGGCGAAACTCAAAGTTTAGGGAGCTTCTCAATAATATGCAAATATGAATCTGGTATATTTTCTGTGTTAGTCCGCAAATTCAATCCGTTTTTTTTTGCTTTTTAATGTAAAGCATTTCCGAGATCAAGCGTTTGCTTAAATAAGGCTCGTTATCCAAAATTTCTACCTCATTCCACTTAAAATCATGATGTAGTTCATTTCTATGGTCTGTCAATACGGAATGACTAGCATTTTTCCTTAAAATGTGACTCTGGTGCTCATTGACTCTCGTTTTTAATTGTCTACTAGTTTGCCCTACATATGAAGCGTCGCAATTGTTGTAATTAATTTTATAAACAACATTATTGCGCATATCTTTAGGAAGGATATCTTTATGGATTTTAATATACTTTCCCATTTTTTGAGACTAAAGTAAAACAGTCTAACATTGAGATTCTTAATTAAGCTCTTAAATTGTTCTGAGATTATAGGAACATACGGAATCGTAAAAAAACGAGTAACCTCATCCTGTGTACATGTAGGTTTATCTTTTTTGTTGAATAAAAATTTGAGACGTTCATGGAAAACTTTAAAAATAAAATCTAACGGATAACCGTTGTCTAACAAAATTCCTATAGCCATTTCCAAATTTTTACCATGAAACTGCGGGTGGGACACAAAAAAACCCTGCGCGTATCGTTAAATAAAAAGAGAAGAAGAGTGGGATGCGGGATCCAGAGGCAAAGCCCCGGTGGGGAATGTGGGGGGGAGCAAAGCCCCCTACATTACAAAACTAAAATTTGAATAAAATAAAATTTAAAAAAAATAATAATTTCAATTTTTGCACTAAGGGTCACTTCGACCAACTTCGATTAACTTTAATTGATGATTTAAAATGATTTAAAGTTTTGTTATATTAAAAGCAACTTTTATTCACGAAATGGTAAATCACGAAGAGATAGGTTAAAAAATTAAAAAAAAGAACGACATATATTAGCTAGAAGTCTTGCTGTTGACGAAATTGCTGCTTAAGTTAATCATCGATCAAAGTTAATAGCGACTCGCGACGTTGGTCGAAGTGACCTTAAATCTGATTGACAATTTGGGATTTTATTTAGAGATATAAACCTAGTTTACACCGAGCACTTGGTACGCGTATTAAGTACTATATCCGTATCAAATCGCTTGATACGCTCGGTATAAACGCTCGCGGATTACTTTAGTGCGCTCTGGTCTGATACTCCTCAATCGCGAGTATCAGACCAAGTTGATACGCGTATCAAAAGATGTCAGCGCGCTGTAAACGCTTGATTCGATTCGAATTGGATCAAGTACGTATACCGCCGCTGCTGACTGTTGTTAGATTGAGGTTAAAGTTAGAATATTTTATAGGTACAAGATGAATTAATAATTATAAGTTGTTTAATAACTTGTGATATAGTTTCCAAAAAGTTCCTTTGTTCTTTACAAGTTCTTAAAAAGTCGTTTTTATTTATAGATATTATTTAAATCATTAATTAAATAAATAGTTTGTTGTGTATGCAGAAAATATAAATATTTTTCCATTAATCTCAAAATGCGATATTAATTATGATAATTACTATAACTGTGAATTAGTGGTAGGTTTATGAGACAAACTTTGAATATTTTATAATAAAATATGTGGTGTACTGTACACATATAAAAGCTGTAATAATGTTACATACAAAAGGATGCACAAATTAAAGAAATAAAAGATATAAAAAGATGTTAAAATTATATTATTTAATTCGAATATACACATGAGAAAATAATACCGAAATCACTGAAAACATTGGACTTTATCTGGATTAAAAACCTAACCTAACCT
>JASTWQ010000129.1:0-315000 GCA_035220615.1 Leptothorax acervorum | reverse complement strand
GCGCTTCGTGTAATCCCGACAAAAAACTGGAAAACTAGGGGGTACTGAGTGCCAGCGAGTTTCTTCCAATGGAATTAAGACGCTTGTAAATTAACTGAAAGATCCGTTGTTCAAACCTAGTCCAACCTTCGTCCAGCGTAGGTATATATACTTTGATCAAGAGGTGGATTCCCTGTTTAAGGGGATCCTGCAGTGACAGGCGAACTCCAACGATGTCGCTGTTTTACCGACAAAATTACCGACAACCCTACAAATTTTCGCACAGCTCCAAATGTTTTCTCGACAAAATTACCATTTTCTATCATTTTCTATGTTACCGATCTATATCTGTCCTTGTTCAGACAATGATATAGACAAGGGCAGCACCTATATTGCACGCACACATACGCACGAATCGTACTTCATACTATACTTTTATATTAGACTTCTAACCTCGATTTGGAGGATTCTACATGTTCTTTCGTGTACTACAACCTCCGGAAACTTATTTTCGTGTTCATACAAACTGTGCATCTGTTATATGAAGTACACGTTATGATGAGTTGACAGCTCGTCTACGACTTGAGACGCCATATTGAGATAAAAGTTTGGTAAGGAAATCTGTAATTATTATTAAGAAATAACTATTTATGGTTTTTCGTATAAAATCAGAGTTTCCGGGGATCATTGATATATGCATTGAACTATAACCATACTGGAAGGAGCACTGCCATACCCCCACCACGGTTTCTCACGGTCAGAGAGGGATAGTTGAACGGGTACCGTGTTGTCTCTTTCTAACGTAAACTACCATGACTGAAAACATTCGCCTCGACACGCACACAAAGACGCTGTATCTATTCGTGTCGTGCGACGCGCGATGGTCTCGACTCGTCGTATGTACGTGTGTACACATACATATTCGTATATATGTGTATTTACATCACTTACATGCGTTGTGCTGTGCGTGTGAGATGTACATACAGCGCGCGATCCAAAATGGGGAAAAAATGCTGCATAAAAACTTGTTTTAATACAGTAGATAAGAATCATTACACACACACACACACAGGTAATAAAGTTTATATTATGTTCAAATAATACAAATTTTATACATTTTGGAGACGTCTTTTAGAATAAATTTGTACTCTGGTTTATTCAATTTATTGTTTGTAGTATAATTTATAAGTTTTACACATGATGTACATATATTATGGGTTATATTACAATTCGCCTTTTTGTAGATTTCCACGAAAGGATACTCTTCAATATAACAAATGGTTGCGAGTTTTCTTTACTTTTCTGTTCAAAGAGATTTCAGTTCAATTTTATGTTATGAGCGTCTTCTAAATTTAGACTTTTCCGTCATATGTATACCGTTTTTTGAAAAAATTTTAACTTATACACCTAATATATTATTTACTATATATTCCTAGACCAATATTTATAGTCTAATTTTATACTTAAAATCATCTTTAAATTATTTTAACATATCGCAATATTTCAACATAACATCTCAAGATAGTCACATATAATAAGATAATTTTAAATATAAAATATAAGATCATGAATTACATATATCGGCCAATGTACTTCAGATTTAACCATGTATTGCGAACTGAAAATTAAACAACAACTTGAATTCTTAACGTTGTGAATGATCCTACTCCTGCAACATTACAATGTTTAATTATTACAATTTTTTTATTTACTTATTTTTCTTAGAAATCATTAATATACGTAATACATATAAATAGATGAGATCTTTTCTTCCTTTTTATATGTGTATTTGATTCTGAAAATTATCATTTATTAAAAGTTTCCTTTTTTGACAAAAATGGAATTTCGGCACAGAAATCTGTGATTTCGGTGTGTTTAAAATGCTTACGAAGGTGAATGTTTTCAGAGTGGATAGTATTTTGAGTCACGTGATTGCTTCAGTTAGTTAGACAAGGATAGCACGGTACCCGTTCAACTATCTCACTCACACAGCTCTGACCGCTCGAAAACAGTGGAGTGCTCCTTCCAGTATGGTTATAGTTCAATGGATATATGTAATAAATTCGTGGAGAAGCATTTTCCAGTCTGTCAAGTTAATGCGACGAAAGGTTAGAAGTACGAAAATGTCGGTATTCACACGGGTTCAGGATCCCCTTAAAGGGATGTTTAAGGATTAATAATTAATGCATGGATTAAAAATCCGTTTAAAAGTTTAAAGAGAACATTCTTTTTTCAAAAAACAGAACCCGGTAAAAAAATTTTCATATAAAAACATATATAAATATATATATTTAATGTGCATAATTTATTACACTTATTGTTAGCTAAAGATATTAAGAATTATTTATTTTAGAAAAAATAAAAAATTTTATAAACCAGTGGCCGCACACTTAAGCCACAATTCAGATTGTGATACAAATTTAGCCCATTTAGACGCATGCTTGGTACAAATGACTTGAACCATCTTGAAGCTTAGGGTTTCTAGTTTCTAAAACACATACAATGTTTATTTTAATATTCAGTCATTTATTATTTATGCCGCGAAAATGATAAAAAGCTCAAATGTACCAGTGTCCGCACAGCCTCTACTCGGTATGTCCCAGGGCCGGACACGGAAAGACCCAGTGTCCGCATAACCTTTATTACTCGGTATGTCCCAGTATTTATTTACCTTCTTTGCATGGAGATCTTATTACATTCAATATTCACTATAATTTATATATTTTATTATAAAATTATCGATTATTAGACAAAAATATATTCAGCCGTAACATAACCTCTCCATGTAAACAGCAAACAATTTTCCTGATACTGGTTGCACAGATACATCATGCACATTAGATTTATTGCAGATATATTATCAACAATTAGTACTTACTTATCAATCAGTTTTCCACACGATATTTTGTTTTTTTTTAAATCGAAACACCAGAATTAATTCCGTAGTAAAAACTTTGCATCGATCGAGAAACAGCGTGCTACGCGATGTGCGATTATTGGGACTAGCGAACTTCGCAGGGTTGTACCAGTATCCGAACAGCGTCTCGATAGGGGTACAGCATATGATTTACTTGTCCCAATAACGGAACAGGAAGATTTTACTATTAAATTTTGTTTTATAAGCAATTAAACCGCCGCATAGGTAAGAATACAGTCTCCTGAATAAAATGAGCTATAATTTACCTCCAAAATATGAACGATAAACCTTAAGAAGCTTTCAGCAATCCTTAGCATATTCGATAAGAAATGCGTTGAAACTACCGCCGTGACGTGCGAGACCGAATAAACAATTTTAAATAAATGGTAATCTGTGAAGAATCATACTTCAAATTTGTTTGTTATTACAATAACGTATTGTAGATCCCTACACAATTTTTAGATTTGCAATATTCTTCACAAAATGCTTAATAAATTGAAAACATTAAAGTCGTGTGCGGCCACTGGTACGTTTACCTTAAACCCTGTTCATTCGATCACATACCCGATCTTTTCGAGTGGCGAGGCGGAAACCGCCACATCGAAATTTAACTACTCTTAAGCCTATTCTACAATTTCGTAAACATAGGGTTGTAGGAGTAGGAGTAATAGTAGTCGTGGATGTTGTACAACGGATTTATCTACAATAGAGTAAAGATACGTTGTAAACTTGATTACAGCAACCTGCAATCAGAGTGCAGTTTTGTGTTTCAAAACTTAGAGCAGTATTTTCTTCGTGTTCCATGATGAAAACGATGAAAACCAAAAACACACTACAATAAAAAGAATAATTTCCAGCTTGAGATCTTGAGAGTTGTTTTCACGTGTATTTCGACATAGCACTCTAATTGGTTGGCTCTTACGTTTACATCTGGCGTAGTCGTAAAAGATGAAGTTCAACCATCTTCCACAACACGCTCTACAACCGGAAGTACCGCTTTACAACCACGTCTTACAACACTCTTACAACTACTTACAACCACGCTTACGCAATTGTAGAATAGCCTTAAGAGTGTTGTAATTAGGGTGCGTTCCGAGTTACGCATGAAGCGCGTAGACTGCATAGAAAGTCGTTCCGATTTAGCCAATGCGCGCATTGGGAGCGCTTTGATAGTGCTAAGGATTCCCTAGATTGTACTAAACGTCATGAATTCTTAGCACTCCTCCCAGCGCATTGACTGCTTCTATTTCGACTTGAGGCAGTTGATGCGTCTGATGCGTTTATGCGGTCTATGCGCTTCTTGTGTAATTCGGAACAAACAACAGATGAGTCAGCCATGGGATTCGTATGATGTTAACCAACACTTTTTAAAAAAAATTAGGTGTGAAATCGATTGTATTTCGTTTGTAGATTATTGTAATGCATTTATTTTTGTTTGTTCGTTTATAATTAATTTTTAATAATTATTTAATTATGGACCATGAAACTAGCCATGTATTATGAAATTAAAAAAAAAAATAGGTCTGAAATCGATTGTATTTCGTTTGTAGGTTTTTGTAGTGCATCAATTTTTGTTTGTTAATCCATAATTAATTTTTAATTAAATGTTTAAAGTGTCAGTCGTCGGCTAACATAATATGATACATCAAACATATTATAAAATAAAAAAGCTCTTTTGTAGTTAATTGTATTTTGTTTGTAGAGTTTTATAGTGAAGTTAAGAAGTTTTGTAGTCTCTTCAAATTGTTTGTAATTAATAAATACATTTGTGGAACTATGTAGCTACCCGATAATCAATCTGTAGAAACCAGGCATTGCAGTCAACTCTCCAACAACTCTAACATGAAAGATCTCCGGAGCGCCAGCGTCGTTTCTAGATTTTTCGGGTAGCTACATAGTTCCACAAATATATTTATTAATTATAAACAATTTAAAGAGACTACAAAACTTCTTAACCACTAAAAAGAAAATATATTTTCTTAACTTCTTGATTTCACTATACAAAACTCTTCAACAAAATATATTTTATTTTTAGAGTTTTGTAGTGAAGTTAAGAAGTGTAGTCTCTTCAAAGTTTTGTAGTCTCTTCAAATTGTTTATAATTAATAAATACTATTTGTGGAACTATATGTAGCTACCCAACAATCAGAGATCTAGAAACGACGTTAGCGCTCCGGAGATCTTTACATATATAGTTCCAAAAATGTATTTATTAATTATAAACAATTTTTGAAAAGACTACAAAACTTCTTAACCTTACTATAAAAAAAACAAACAAAATACATTTAACTAAAAAAGAGCTTTTTTTATTGTATAATCAGTTTGATGTATTATATGATGTTAGCCGACGACTGACACTTTAAACATTTAATTAAAAATTAAATGGACTAACAAACAAAAATAAATACACTACAATAATCTACAAACAAAATCAATTTCACACCTAATTTTTTAAAGAAAAAAGTGTCAGTCGTCGGCTAACATCATACTAATCGCCATGGACGTTGAACACGTACGGACGTACCTTGGTCGAAAAAGATACGTGAAGAAAACAGAAAACAACGTGACAAAAGGCATAAAGAGCAAATTGACGTACAGAAGTCATTATAGTCTCCATATTGCAACAATTTCTTAATAAAATGTAGTTTGTACTCTTTAAGCTTGCAAGAAATAAAGTTATGCGTTATACTATAAGTTGGAATTTTGAAGGTTGTATATTTTATATTAATTAGTATATTTTATTTTAATTAATTACGAGTTTTAAGTTTGGGTTGTAATCCTCAAAGTTTGACTTTATGTTACGTTATTATGTTATTATGCTTACGAGCAATAACGTAACATAAAATTAAACAGACCTTTTGCTTATACGCTTGGGCTTACCTTACCAAGAAATATCTTTTAAACGCTTTTTCCAACAATTTTTAAGAAAAAGTTTTTATTTTATAAAATGTAAAAGTACAAACATTTAAAAAATACTACTTATTTTGTTCACATTTTACAATACCCGAAATGTACGACTAAATATAAGACTTGATAGTATAACAGAAATAAAATAAAAAATTAAACGTAATTAATGTCTGTTTATTAACCAAAAATGTTTATCCACTTCTAAAAAAGGAAACCGTTCCGAATAATTAAAGCGCTTCATGCGCATTGACAAAACGGAACGATTTCGAAGCGCTGCGCAACAGTAATGCAGTCTATGCGTTTCATGCGTAACTCGGAACGGACCCTAAGACGTGGTTGTAAAGCGGTACTTCCGGTTGTAGAGCGTGTTGTGGAAAATGGTTGAACTTCATCTTTCACGACTACGCCAGATATAAACGTAAGAGCCAACCAATCAGAGTGCTGTGTCGAAATACACGTGAAAACAACTCTCAAGATCTCAAGTTGGAAATTATTCTTTTTATTGTAGTGTGTTTTTGGTTTTCATCGTTTTCATCATGGAACACGAAGAAAGTACTGCTCTAAGTTTCGAGACACAAAACTGCACTCTGATTGCAGGTTGCTGTAATCAAGTTTACAACGTATCTTTACTCTATTGTAGATTGATCCGTTGTACAACATCCACGATTACTACTACTTCTACTCCTACAACACTACGTTTACGCAATTGTAGAATAGGCTTTACTCCGCGTATTGTTGACGACGCTTTATGGGTGTTGCGATTTTGCAGAGAAGTGAATCAGCTAATGGAAACGGAAATGCATTGCTGAGACGACGCGAGAAGCAAAGGAAGATTGTCGTTCAAGTGGTCAGTAGCGATCCTTGGTACATACATAATTTGAAAGGACAAAATGTCTCAACTAAACGTCAACACGGGCAACACGACCGTTTTCACCCTGAGCAGCACCACCGATCTGGCGAGTCTCTTGAAGTGCCCCGTTTGTTTCGACCATGTGCTTCCACCTATTCTGCAATGTCAGAACGGACATCTAGTCTGTACGAATTGCAAACCGAAACTCTCCAGGTGCCCTACGTGCAGGGATTCCTTGGGTATGGGAAGATTTTTATTTTATTGTTATTGAAAATTGGTTATTGGAATTGTATCTAACAAGCGGTAATCTGCCAACACAGGTAACATCCGTAATTTGGCAATGGAACAGGTGGCGAGTAACGTCATGTTCCCCTGCAAATACTCCATCAGTGGCTGCCCAGTCTCGCTGGTGCTTACGGAGAAGGCAGATCACGAGGATACGTGCAAGTTCCATCTATGCAGCTGTCCCTACCCGGACTCGTCCTGCAAATGGCAGGGATCGCTGGAAGAAGTGGTGCCGCATCTTACTATGAGTCACAATAACATTACGCTTAATCAAGGTATTAAATCTTTATCCTGTTTACTCGTATGTTGGTAAATCCTCACACATTATCCTTCCTCCAGGCGAATGCGTTGTTTATTTTTTGGCAAAAAACATTGATCGCCTCAGAGCTATGGATTGGGTCATGATGCAATCTTGTTTTGGCTATCACTTCATGTTGTTGCTTGAAAAACAAGAGCAACAGTTTTTTGCGATTGTAAAATTGATCGGCTCTAAAAAACAAGCGGAGAACTTTACTTACAGGTAATTATAATTTGCGTAATAAATTTCTTTCGCCAGTGAAGAATAACAATTAAAGTAATTTAAATCGACAGTGACTGGCAATATATAACGTCTTTCCGATATGAACATTGAAAAACTGTGAGCCAACTTGGTTTGTCGGATTCACACAGCACATTTTCGGATCAATCGTCAAGACATTATTAATTTCGACCATGGATTTTGGTCAGTTGATGTAATTTCTAAATTAAATAGTTTAAATTTTTATTGCGAAAAAATATCACCCCAGCCAGGGTATGAACCTGGAACCTCCCGTATACCGTGCGGGTGTCGTGCCAATTCGACCACTGGGGCTGTGGTGATATTCATCGCAATAACAACTATAAGATGGAGCACACCGATTCTTCGGTCGACGGTGTATAATAAACAGAATAATATCACCCCTGGCTGGGGTGATATTTTTTCGCAATAAAAATTTAAACTATTTAATTTAGAAATTACATCAACTGACCAAAATCCATGGTCGAAATTAATAATGTCTTGACGATTGATCCGAAAATGTGCTGTGTGAATCCGACAAACCAAGTTGGCTCACAGTTTTTCAATGTTCATATCGGAAAGACGTTATATATTGCCAGTCACGGTCGATTTAAATTACTTTAATTATAATTTGCGTGTTATATATATTTAAAAGTAATATCATAAAAAAGTTCAGTAGATTTAATATTTTTATTTTGTATAAGTGTCTTTGTATTCATCTACTTGTATGTACTTATCTCTTATTTGAATTGAACTATTTTATTCAACAGACTAGAACTAAATGGGCATAGAAGACGTCTCACATGGAAAGCGACGCCGCGTTCTATTCACGAAGGTGTGTCATCTGACTGTCTTGTATTTCACACTTCCACCGCGCAGGTGTACGCTAATAATGGAAACCTACGGATTAAAGCTACAATTTCTAAGGCCTATCCTGAGAAAAGCCAGAAAAAGCGTAAAATAGAAGGACATGTCACTTCCCAGACATATCGAGCAGTCCCTGGGACCGTAGGTACGGTAGCAAGGCTCTCAAATGGACTGTCGTTCGTTTGATGTTTCCAAATGGATGTTAGTAATACGGAAACATTAGAGAATGTTTTTCTCTTTATATATTTTATTTAGAGAGGTACACTGTCCTTTACATATCATATTGTTAGATATGAATGAGAGAAACATTTTATAAGTAGAATAGACTGAGATTTAACAAATGTGAAATAAAATATCTTTGATGCGTAAAATATTATTTTGTGTGTGTGTGTTTGTTTATTTTAATCTTCCTTCCATAAGATGTACAAATAATACCATTTGCATAATCTTCCTGAGCTAAGTTTCGTGATGACAACATCACGCGCACGCGTGTATGAAGGTATTACAATATTTAGAGCTACTATTAACATTATCTCTATGATTGCATTATTGGTCATCCTTAGATCTGTAGTTCCCATCAGTGTACATACATCTGACGTACTTATTTCAACTATTTGTACCAAGAATGAAAATTCAATATTTTTTTTTACAATATTATATTGAAATTATAATTAATCTTTTGCACTTTGTTCGGTAATATAGAGATTAAAGAAATCTCCCCTAAAGATTTTATTTTAGTTCGTATTAATAATTAATAAAATTTTGATCACAACTTCCATTTTGCTAGGAAAGCAGGACGCGAGTGCTCTGAATTTTACAGTGTGTGTGAAGTTGGCATATTATTTTTAATGTTCATTCATTTCTCCACAACCGCGGCATTTCTAACGAGTGTAACGCGTTGTCTACAATAGCTGTAAACGTATGTAGTAAGATGTAAGCAGTAAGCTATTGACCAACCACAGTCGATTATTTTTGAATTGTAAAAAATTAGTCAATTGCTTACTGCTTACATCTTATTCCATACGCTTACGGCTATTGTAGACGACGCTTAATGGAGTAATGACCGCGGATATCCAAGATGTCTATGGAGTGCTATGGAGGACGGAGTTGCCACGCTCTCCGCGCCGAGTCGAATTAATGGCAATCGAGGAGAGCTGCAGACGTCTTCCGGTTTCCGATCGTCACGGGAGAGCAGTGAGTGATACATATAAAAGTAATCTATTTTGATATAAGTATCTCTCGCGTTTTACAGCATAGCCCATAATCAAAAGTTAGACATTTTTCTTTTCATTTCATTATTTCATATATAATATCCGGGCGACACATATAAATTAGTTATCTGAAAGACGTTTCAATCACGTTAATACGCGTCAAAGTATCGAATTTTGCGTAAAAGGATGGGCTTGCGATATTTTTTCGCAGTTACGTTTGATATAATCGCGAATCAAAGGAGAAAACGACTCAAATTAGAGAAAATATCTTTCTCCGGGATAAGATCAAGAAATCTGGGACTGAAGACACTCTTTTTTTAATCATTATATGAAACCGTGCGCGTAGATTGGAAATTTACAATAAAAGGAATAATTATAATATCGCGAAAATATCATGTCGATAATTATAATCAGGGTTGCCATTAGGGTAAAGAACATCGAGCGGAAAAGCGTAGTGTTAAGGTGGCTACACACGTAACAATAAATCGTAACAATTTGTAATATTCGCAGTTAAATCGAATTCTCCTATAGCGTCTATCGCTAACGATCTATCATCCACACGTCAGTTAAATCTGTACAAATCGATTTGCACAGATTTATCGCACCGATTTATCGTTAAGTGTGTAGCCACCTTAAGCACCGCGATCGGAATTTTATTCAGAGAAAGTCACGGCGTTTTTCCCTCTCCACTTACGTACACAAAAACACTCGGTCTATTCGTGTGACGCAGTCCACGCAGTCGTCCGACCCAGTCCGACCCACGGGGGTGAAACTCCTAGGAGAAGGGGAGAAACATTATGGCGGCAGGGCCATGCAGGCTCGGGGAGCCGAAACAAGCCGAACGTCGATCGGGCATGTTCGGCGTCGGAGACTCGGAGACACGAAAAGTGAAAGCGAAAAATCAGCCATGTTGAATTGAGTGTCGGTGGTGCCTGGTGGATCGCGATCGCGGGGTATCAGGGGCTCTTCTTCTTCTTATCCACCGAAAGACTCACACTGCCGATCGACCGTTCCAGTGTTTGGAGTGCCACAAAAATTTCCCCACGTCCACGGCACTACGTTGTCACTTGACGCTACATAATTCTCAATCGCGACCGCTTCCTTGCATTTAGTGCGGTCGGCGGTTCGTGGATAAGACCAGTCTAGCGAAACACGAGGAGTCGCATATGCCTAACGAACAACGCAAGTATACGTGCGATACATGTCAGAAGACCGTCCACCACATAACCGACTTGAGTGTGCACAAGAAGCATCACGATCCCGACAAGAAGTTTGATTGCGAAGTGTGCGGTCGCGAGTTCAACAGGCTGAACAATCTACAGAGACACATGCTGGTACATCAACAAGTACGTATAACTATTTTACTCTGACTATCTTTTATTTTTCTCAATTCTTAGAATCATATTTTCTCTTTAATTATTAC
Source organism: Leptothorax acervorum (assembly GCA_035220615.1). Taxonomy (NCBI): domain Eukaryota; kingdom Metazoa; phylum Arthropoda; class Insecta; order Hymenoptera; family Formicidae; genus Leptothorax; species Leptothorax acervorum. The sequence goes on along the minus strand of JASTWQ010000129.1, from coordinate 304,026 downwards.
ACTTTGCTTTCTTTTTTGATTTTGCTTTATCTCTTTTTTTAATTGCATTCTTTTTGCTGCCAATTTTATTATACATATATATATATATATATATATATATATATATATATATATATAAATTAAGAATGATTTCCGAAGGTATGATTTGTAATGCAGATTAAGGGGATCCTGAAGTGACAGGCAAACTCCAACGTGACACCGCCACGATCTAGCACGGAACTAAAAATAATCGATAATTTCGATCGTTTACTATGTTTTCTGTGTTACCGTGCTATACCTGTCCTTGTCTAACGGATACCTATACGATATATCTGTCCTTGTCAGATTGCAGGCAGCGCCATCTCTGACAAGATCCGGCAACTATTGTATACACGCCATACTGCTCTTCTTGTCATTCCGCATGTATATTTGCATGTAAACAGTTAAGGGTCGGCAGGAGCCACGGTGGAGACGCCTATCGGCCGGCCTGGAATTACGGTTTCGCTATAACAATATTTTAGCCAAAATACCGAATGTATCTTATTCAATTTAGGATATTCTTAATCAGTAAGCTCATCTGCAGTGCGCTAAAGAGCTATTTTTTGAAAAAAAGGTATGAATAAAAATTTTTAATAAACTTGGGGGAATGGGCAGCTAGCAACGGGTAAGGTTGGGTTAGCCGCGAGTCCGTATTTAATTTATTATAAATTTTTAAGAGCAAAAATGCAAAATCGGGCTCTTTAGCGCTCTACAGATGAACTTACTGATTAAGAATATCCTAAATGGAATAAGATTCATTCGATATTTTGGCTAAAATATTGTTATTACGGTTCTCACTAGATCTAAGATGCTGGGGAAATTTTCGTGGTAACATACTGACTGCTTGACAGAAGAGATCATCATTCCATCTTTATCTCTCTTACATCGCATATGAGTAACGTCCATGTACAAAGTACAAACACTAATACGTGAGCACACGGATGCAAATATTGAGAGATAATGGCAGCAAAAACCGGCTATCATATTATTTATATTTTTTTTGTATATGTATGCCTATGTAAAGAATGAACAAAAATAAAGATAATTTTGAAAAATAAGAAGAATCTATAATTTGCGTGTGTGTGTATGTATAATTAAAAATTAATAAAAAAATTGAAAAATCAATATATTTTATGTATATATATTTTGTATCTTAAAAAAACATAAAATCGTTACAAGCATTTTACATGTCATGCATATTACATGCATACTACAACGATATACTACAATATAGGGGGTTCCATTTAAGAAATTGAAGGTGACGTTCACGTGAGCTTCAAACGACCATCCAAAGTCAAATCATTGCCACCATCTTATGTCCCCCTTTAGACCATACAACTTTTGTCTGAAACATTTTTCCGTATCTTCCATATTTTTCGAGATATTACCGTTTATAGATTGAAATGACTCACCCTGTATATATATATATATATCTAAAGGGGGACATAAGATGGTGGCAATGATTTGACTTTGGATGGTCGTTTGAAGCTCACGTGAACGTCACCTTCAATTTCTTAAATGGAACCCCCTATATTGTAGTATATCGTTTGAAAGGGCATAAAATAAGAAAAATTTTGGCGCAAACCAGAGGTCGATACGTTGACCCGTTCGGGAGTTATTTAGGGTTAAAAATTGACTTTTTCCAACTTTGACTTTAAATAACTCCCGAACGGATCAACGTATCGACCTCTGGTTTGCGCCAAAATTTTTCTTATTTTATGAGCTTTTAAATGATATACTACAATATTGGGGGGGTTCCATTTCAAATTTTTGAGTTGCAATCCCCTGGGACACTAAAAAATTTTAAGTAAAACCCCCATATTGTAGTATACCATTTGAAAGGGCATAAAATAAGAAAAATTTTGGAGCAAACCAGAGGTCGATACGTTGATCAGTTCGGGAGTTATTTAAAGTCAAAGTTGGAAAAAGTCAATTTTTAACCCTAAATAACTCCCGAACGGGTCAACGCATCGACCTCTGGTTTGCGCCAAAATTTTTCTTACTTTATGCCCTTTCAAACAATATACTACAATATAAGGGGTTCCATTTAAGAAATTGAAGGTGACGTTCACGTGAGCTTCAAACGACCATCCAAAGTCAAATCATTGCCACCATCTTATGTCCTCCTTTAGACCATACAACTTTTGTGTGAAACATTTTTCCGTATCTTCCATATTTTTCGAGATATTAGCGTTTATAAATTGAAATGACTCACCCTATATATATATATATATTAGAGTGGTCCTTAAAAATGGTAATTTTGAATTTTGACTGCTCGAACGGTTCGGAAGGCTTGAAATAAATAAAAAAAAATCTGTGCAAAAGCGCAGCTTCCTATCTCAATTTTAACACGTGCCGCAGAGCACTTGAATTTTCCTATTAAAATCAAATAGCAAATGATTTTAGTATGAATGCAATAACGATCGGAAAAATTTGAAACTTGGCAATTCTCTTACCTATAGTTGTACCTATCTTCTGATATTTTTATAGATTTTTATCTACATATTTCAGGTTGCTAGTGGTCGATGAAAATAATTTTTTTTTAATTTTTGAAAAATCAAAGAAATTTTGTTTATTTATTTATTTCTATAATTTTGTTTATATATTTATTTATTTATTCGCTGTCTTAAATAAGAATTCAATACTTTTACAAAATTATTTATCTCAAAAATCTTTCATGAGTGTCTCCTTTTTCGCATCGGGATATTTTTTTTTATATAATAGTCAGCATGTTTGCATCACAATTTCATCAATGTCAAAATTATACAGGATATAATCCTGCCAAAATATAAAAAAAATGGCTAGAAACATAATTTATTTAATTTTTTACAGTTACAAAAAATTATTCTTATCAACCTCTAGCAACCTGAAATGTATAGATAAAAATCTATAAAAATGTCAGAAGATAGGCACAACTATAGGTAAGAGAATTGCCAAGTTTCAAATTTTTCCGACCGCTATTGCATTTATACTAAAATCATTTGCTATTTGATTTTAATAGGAAAATTCAAGTGCTCTGCGGCACGTGTTAAAATTGAGATAGGAAGCTGCGCTTTTGCACAGATTTTTTTTTATTTATTTCGAGCCTTCCGAACCGTTCGAGCAGTCAAAATTCAAAATTACCCTTTTTAAGGACCACTCTAATATATATATATATATATATATATATATATATATGCATGCACAAATGTGAAAGTCAATCCTTTTCATCGTGTTCGCAATCAAATTATAATTGCAGATGTTGTCTCTCGTGATAATATTTCTACACGTTATTATTTATGATGCACTATATAATCGCAAGTTATCTATATCCATCCCATAGGTATATACACACACTAAAAATGAAAAATAAGCATAATTTTTATTTTTTATTTTATTTTAATTTACACCTCAAAATAAGAGAAGACTACTTACATTTTCAGTCAAATTAGAGAAGCAAAATATTGATTATAATGCGTAATTTAAAAAACGCAGCAGTAAAATTATATTAAACAAATAAGAACTAAATATGATTTAAAAAATAAAAACACTTTTAAAAAGAGAGATAAGCAAAAATACACAAAAAATACACCCTTATATTATTTTAGAAATTCAAATATATAAAATAAAAAAGTGATCTAAAAAGTGGCTGTAATAGACAAAACTTAATCAAATCTTCCAATTCCATTTTCATTAATAATATATATATATATATATATATATATATATATATATATATATATATTTCATGGAAATGGAATTGGAAGATTATCTGGTACACCTTCTTTTGTAATTAGACTGATTGCTAATATATCTTTTAATATGCATAAAAATATATTTTTAAATTCTTAGTGCTTCTGCATGATAGTGCAATAATTTCAGATTTTTTGCCATCACCTATTACTTTAGACTATCAATCTATTACTGAAAAGGAAGCTGTAGATTTAAAACAAGTAATAGAGAATTGTGAATAATATGAGGTTTCCAACGCTGAACTTTTTATGTAAACTCTTTCAAGCAGAGGGTAACGCAGCTGATGAACAGTATAGATAACAAACTGAATAAAAATCTTAATTATTACAACATAATGATATTAATAATTAAGATTTTCATTCAGTTTGTTATCAATACTGTTCATCAGCTGCGTTACCCTCTGCTCTGATGCTAAGACTGAGAGTGTATATTTTCCTATATAAAGATAGAATAAATAAGGCCGTAGCCGGATAAGAAGGGTCAATGTTCCTCCACACGGATTATGCTCATTTTTTTGCTTTGATTGCTATCAGTGTCTCTTACAATTTAGTCAAATATTAGCCTTTAACATTGAACTGTTTTGCTGTAAGAAATAAAAATAAAAATTTCGAAAATAATTCATATCTTTTAATCGGCTGAACCGATTGTGTTGAAATTTTAATATGTTGTACATATTATTGAGACACATTTTTAAAAAATTCGGGAAAGGTTTATGATGACAGAAACATTGATAAAAAAATAAATAAATGTTCTCGATTTTTTTCAGTCCCGATATCTTTCTTGTACAATTACGAACAAATTTTTCTAGAATCTTGGAGCAGTTTCTTATCGGACATAATTTTTTGGCAGCAATGAAATGGGTAGGCGGTACTTTTAAAAAATAAAGTATTCTTCTTTTTTTTAAAAATATGATATGCTTTTGGTGCGGTTGCCATATATTTTATGTAGAATTTTGAGACAGTATTCTACAAGTAATTTTTTCGAGCCAATAAAATAGGTAGGCGGAAGTTTAAAAAAATAAGATTTTTTTTATTTTTTAAATTTATGATGCTTTTTGTACCATTGCCATATTTATTTTGTTATGTAATGTTTTATAATGTAATTAGACTTTTGAGACGGTATTCTACAAGTACTTTTTTCGAACCAATAAAATGGGTAGAAGGTACTTTAAAAAACAAAATATTTTTTTTTCAAAATTATAAGTTTTTTGGTACCATCACCATATTTTTGTTTAGAATTTTGGAATGGAATCCTACAAGTAATTTTCTGGAATCGATTAAATAAATAGGTGCAGGTACTAAAAAAATAATAAAATAAAGTAAATTGAAATAATTATAAAAGGATAAACTTTAATCGTATTAAATCAAATGTTTATTAATGAAGTACACATACACATACACGTACACACGCTCAAAATAATGAAGTATACATACACATTTGTTCACATAATCACTCTCATACTATTATTTACACTATTTATAGTTATATATCCATATGGATGGACTAATCTTCATCACTATCTTTATTGATAATAGGCGTGATATGCCGGCTGTTTTAAATATATTTAAATATATTTAGTATTTATATATTTAATATTTTTTTATTTTATTTTATTTTATTTTTTATTTTTATTTTTATTTTTTTATTTACTTTATTTATTTTATTTAATATATTATCTATATATTTAATATTTAAATATATTTAAAACAGACGGCATCACGCCTACTATCAATGAAGATAGTGATGAAGATTAGTTCATCCATATGAATATAACTGTAAATAATAGTATGAGAGTAATTATATGAACGAATGTGTATGTGTACTCCATTATTTTGAGTGTATGTATACGTGTATGTGTATGTGTACTAATTCATTAAAAACATTAGATTTAATACGATTATATAATAGTTTATTCTATTATAATTATTTCAATTTACTTTATTTTATTATTTTTTTAGTACCTGCATCTATTTATTTAATTGATTCCGGAAAATTACTTGTCGTAGGATTCCATTCCAAGATTCTAAACAAACATATGGCGATAGTACCAAAAAGCTGTGATAATTTTGAAAAAAAAAGATTTTGTTATTTTTAAGTACTTTTCACACATTTTATTGGTTCGCAAAAATTACTTTTTGTAGAATACTATCCCAAAATTCTACATAAAATATATGGTAATCGTACCAAAAGCATATATCATATTTTAAAAAAATAAAAAAAATACTTTATTTTTTAAAAGTACCACCTACCCATTTTATTGCTTCCAAAAAATTATGTCCGATAGGAAACTACTCCAAGATTCTAGAAAATTTTTTTCGTAAATGCACAAGAAAGATATCGGGACTGAAAAAAATCAAGAACATTAATTTATTCTTTTTATTAATCTTTCTGTCATCAGAAATCTTTCCCGAATTTTCCACAAATGTGTCCCAATGATATCTACAACATATTAAAATTTCATCGAAATCGGTCAAGCCGATCAAAAGATATAAATTATTTCCAAAATTTTTATTTTTATTTTTTACAGCAAAACAGTTCAATGTTAAAGGCTAATATTTGACTAAATTGTAAGAGACACTGATAGCAATCAAAGCAAATAAAATATGTATTTACGCACATGTGTGTTACATAAGAATATATGTAATTTATAAAAAGCGGGTGCTTGTTAGCCTTGGTACGTTACTGCCTTCTGCTACGGACGGTCAGAAAGCATTTTCGGGCCGTATTGCTAGAATCCGTGCGTCCGCGTATGCAATTCAGTGGTGTGCGTACGTGTACGGACATACTCCACTACATGGAATCTGAAATTAGTTTTTCAACGTTGGTGACACTGAAACCGGAGTTTCGCGTTGCCACCACGCGAGGTCTCCAATATCAATTCGGAGTTTGCCTGGGTCTCCTGCCGACCCTTAAATGGTTGACACTTTTTTTCTAGACTTCTATCGTAGTTGTAATTGCACGATATTGTTCTTCAATGTTTTCCCTAGAGGGCTAGATTCTCATTTTGTATATATAAACTGCAGTATTTTTGTATAACCAAATATTGTCGTCAGTGACAGCTGTATGTGCCTACATTTTTAATTTTTTTTTCGTTTTGGAAGTTAAAACCGATCTAGCCCTCTACATTTTTTTGCGCACTTTAATTCTAGACTAAATTTTTGCAATTCCGTAAAGCCAATTAAAAGTGGTTGTCTTTTAACTAAATGTCGGTAAAACAGACGGGTTCAGGATCCCCTTAAATTGACTTACTACTTGCTGGCCCTAAATGGGGATGAGATATAAGTGGCGATGATCTGCACCGTTGGTCGCGACTCGCGGATCTCGGGCGTCGGGGCGTCCTGAGGGTCGTTGTTAGGACCCTGGGTTGGCGGTAGACACGCACAGAATTTACAAGAGGTACAGAATTTACTGAACTGATTTGCGACTAGGCTGTCGGACTGACTGCGTGGCAGTTTAAAGAAACTGAGTCGAAGTACAAGAGCAAGTGCCAAGTGCAAAGTGTGTTTTGGTACGCGGAGTCGCGGTTTTTATATGATTTGAAAGGGGCGGATTTAATCCGAGGATGATTAGGATTGGTGGAGTCTGGTTCCTATTTGTGACGTAGATTTCGGTTTTCCGCCTATCTCGTGGCGAGTTACCGAAATCTCGTTACACAATTTTTAATTAGTGGTCATCTATTGGCGGGTTTGTTATTAGAATTATATTTCCCCACTCTTTGGTGGTCCAAGCTAATACTGTTTTATCTTTATCGCTTACTGAGAAGCGAGGGTCAGAGTTCAAATCCGCGTTCTTAAACGGGTGACACGTGTGAACTCTTAGTTTTGATAAATTGAGGCAGGGTGACGACGCGACTTCATATTAGACGCGTGATTTGGAAAGCCCTCGCATGGCGTTTTAATTTATGGTGACCCATGCCTCCCGTTATCGCGCGTTTCAATTGAATTTTTGTTGCCCGCTATCGCAACTGAATTTCCGTTGCCCCGCTTCGTGGAATTATTGGGACCACTTGGATCACAACAAATCCATTACTTGTTTAATTTATTGGGTTCGGGAAGTTTACTTTTAACGAGCAACGGCTTGCATCCGCTTGCCAATTGATAACCACTGTTTACGATTTTAATTCCACGAAAGGAAGAAATCACGTGGAGTCCACAGGACGTAACAATATAAATACATATATTTATTTTATAAGAAATAACAGAATGTTATAAAAAATATAAACTTGAAACTAAAATTAAAATATATGAAATAATTATTTATTAACAATTTATTCTGTTACATCATAATAATACAATAGTAAACAAATTTTTGAGTTTGACTAATATATAAATTTTAAATTTTATGTATGTCTTCTTCGTCGTTTCTTCAGTTCTGGAGGTTGTTAGTTGGTAATCTTCCTCTAGGTCCTTTTCCCTCCACTTTTCCGACAACGACCAGTTTTTCTAGGTTATCTGGCTGACGTCTAGCCACATGTCCAAAGTAGGAGAGAATTCTTTTTAGGCAGATTGTTGACAGTCTCACTTCCACCGCTAGTTTATCCAGAATGGAATTGTTCGTACACATGGCAGTCCACGGGATGCGTAGCTTTCGTTGCCAGCTAGTCCAGTCATTTTAGACGAAAATATGGCTTCTGTGCAAAAAAATTAGAACCTACTTTTTTTTTAATCGCTTTATTTTGTTGTTTTAAATAACATATTAAAAATCGAGAACAATATCGGCAGGGCTAAAAAAGTTATTCAATATCAAAGGTCACGAAAATCAGTTTTTTTGCGAAAATCACGTTTTGTATGGCTCGGAGGTCAATTAAGGTGGTTACAAAAAAGAAAAATCATGAAATTCTCTACAAAAATGGTTTTATTTATTTTTCACGTACGATGAACCGTTTGCGAAATACAAAGTGACGAATGTGTACGTCGAGCGTTATATCTTTTCCGTACCACCTTTAAGGTAAGATACAAAGTGCGTAAAGCTATCTTTACACTAAAATTTATTTTGCTAATAATAATTACATTAATGACCAACAAACTATTCGCATAGAGAAAAATTAAGAAAGTGAAAGTAGCGGAGTCAACTTACTGGAGGTATAAAATATGAGTCCCCTATGTTGCCAATGAGAAGTATAGTAACCTTGGCCACGTTCAGTAACGCGCATATGCGCGCATTTTCTATAGTAAACGTTACGTATGCTATAGATAAATGGGTGAGAGTGGTAGCTGGCTCGCATTATATTGTATTGTAGTTTAGGGTGGGGGGGGGGGGTACCGTTATTTTATACCTGCGAGGATCAGTAGCTGTACTGTGCGTTAGTTCTCAGTCAGTTTTAAAATATTCGTGGACCAAGTGTGTCGATATTTTGTAAAACGTACAGAGAATAATTATTAAATTGATTAATCCAATGGCTGAAAATTGTTTTATATGTGATCAATCTCGACTTGTAAGGTTCGATTAATATGCTAAAGTTTAAAATAATCAATATATTGTAAAAAAACTAAAATTTCCTCCCGTTTTTGCGATTAAGTTCGAAAATATCAACCCTAGGAAAAAAAGGATAAGGACCAACTTTGTACAGAATTTTATTTCCTACTACTTTGTTTATTATAGTTTATGCGCTAAAGTTGAAAATAAACGAAATAATGCAATAAAAATATTTCACCCCCCACTTTTGCGTTTAAGTTCGAAAATATCGACCCTAGGTGAAAAAAGATAAGGACCAAAATTGTAGAGAATTTAATTTTCTACAAGTTTGGTTATTACCACTTTCACTGTAAAGTTGAAAATAAGCGAGATATTTAATAAAAACAAAATCACCCTTCTAATCAAAATGGCGGCTAACGCTACAGGGTTAGAATCCCGAAAATCCGAATTTAGACTACCCATGACCCTCCGAAACATACAAAAAAAGAAAATCGCGTCCAGGACTTTTTTCCATTTCAGCGACTTTTTCTGTCTATCTCGACTGGACTAATGTGAAATCGACTACGTTCAATACTGCTGTAAAATTATAATCGCTTCCACCTACAACTGCAGCAGCTCAACAACACCTGTACCGTGTATATTACCAGGTCCAAACATGGCTGGGAAAAGATATAGATCCACAACAGTGGGGCTGGATCTTAAATAACAATATTTTAGAGCCCGTTACAACGTTGTTACCACCTGCGCCGGACAGTATTCTTAATACTATTTTTTGCAATTGTTATACAAAAGGATGCGGTGCAAACTGCGGATGCAGGAAAATCGGATTATCTTGCTCCATTGTATGCGGCAACTGTCATGGACAATCATGTTTTAATGCCACGCCTGAAGCTTCTGCTGCTAATACGTCCGATAATTATTCCACTGAGTATGATGAGATTGATCCTACTGATCTTTTATTAACAAACACGAGTGAAGATGATAAAGATAACGAAGATGTAGAACTAGAAGAACCTATTGATGAAATACATGACATTCATGAAAAAGATGATAAAACGTAATATTTTAAATGATGAAGATAAAGATTAAATAAAAAAAATAAAAAAAATAGAAAAAATTAAAAAATAAAAATTAATAATTAATTTTTTTAAATGATAAAAATGACGAAGATGATGAAACGTAATTTTTTTACATTAGATTAGGCCTACTGGGGACACCATGTAAAAAAAACGCACCTTGTATCTTACCTCAAAGGTGGTGCGGAAATAGATACAACGCTCGACGTACACATTCGTCACTTTGTATTTCGCAAACGGTTCATCGTACGTAAAAAATGAATAGAACCATTTTTGTAGAGAATTTCATGATCCTTCTTTTTTGTAACCACCTTAATTGACCTCCGAGCCATACAAAACGAGATTTTCGCAAGAAACTGATTTTTGTAACCTTTGATCTTGAATTACTTTTTTAGCCCTGCCGATATCGTTCTCGATTTTTAATATGTTGGTTAAAACAACAAAATAAAGCAATTAAAAAAAAAAGTAGGTTCTAATTTTTTTTGCACAGAAAACCTAAAATGACTGGACTAACAATAAGCACCACATTTCGAAAGCATCAAGTTTGTGTCTCTCAGATGCTCGAAGAGTCCAGGATTCTACTCGGTATAAGAAGATAAAGAAAACAAGGGCTCTAACTTATAGTCTTATCTTAGTTGTTTTAGATATACTTCTGTCTCGCCAAATCCTAGTTAGTCTTTCCATGGCTCCCTTAGCCATCTGGACTCTCCTTCTTACCTCGGGCTCACATCCTCCATCAGCTGTTAGTAGAGATCCAAGATATATGAACTCATTGACAATGTCAAAGTCATTCAGTTCTCCTGTCTGGGTAAGCTGACCACCTCGATCGATGATCATGACTTTCGTCTTTGACTTGTTTATGGTCAGCCCAACTTTCCAGCTCTCCTCTTCAACTCTGTCAATGAGTTCTGCCAATTGTTTTTCCGTGACTGCAAAAAGCGTTGTGTCATCAGCGTACCGCAGGTTGCTTATCTTTACGTGTCCTTTTACAACTGCTTCCTTCCATCCTTCTAGTACTTTCCTCATTATGTATTCTCCATAGATGTTAAAGAAAATTGGAGATAGTATACATCCATGTCGTAATCCTTTTCGCGGTTTGAACAATCCCGATCTCACGCCGTTAACTCTAATCCGAATCTCTCCGTCCGTGTATAAGTTCTTTATGAGTGCTATAAGATGTTTTGGTACTCCCATTTCCTTTAGAATTTTATGTATGTAGAGGTACATAATATATTTCACATAATAAAAGTACAATTTGTTAACAGAAAAGTTAAAAAAGTAGTTTTAGTAAAAATTAATGTTTTTACAAATACCTAGATATCTTTTACATAATTCTCCGTAGAACAAGACTTGTACCGTTAATAGAAATATATCTTTTTCTACACGGATCGCGTTTCAATATTCATTATCAGTACGTACTAAAAATCTGAACTTTGCGTCACATACACGTCCAGACAAAAATGTCAATACTAGCAATGTAAATGAAAGGAAGATAAACTCAGATTACATAATCTTTACGCTATAATTATATAAATATATGTTATTATAACACATTTTAGCATATGCTAAATAAGCAAGGATTATTATTCTCCATAATTTTGATCTTCTTTCAGAGAGATATGACACCCTATAATCAACTTTCGTATCCCGATAGTTGTAGTCGGTATCCCTATGTCGGCAGTGTATCCGCAGAAGAGGATAATGTTGACTTTATATATCAGTTTGGAAAGAAAAGATTTGTTGCCGAAAACCACAAAAATGTTAGCATATTTTATACTGCCCCTCACATAATTGGGCCGCCAAAATTTCCAAACCATAAAGAACTATTTCATTCGTTACTTATTTATGGATCAATAATTCAGTCGGTATGTGTATTTCCTGTCATATATTATCTATTACTGTCTTGTAGAAAGTACTTACAGTCTAAATTTATGCTACAAGATATTGTAACCACTATATTTTAAACATTTTTATTTTTTAATATAGGAGAATGACAATGTCGATATCTCAACATCTCCATGGCAAAAGAGGGAATCTGACGATAAAATTTGTTTTCTACGCTGGCTTAAGGCGACAAATAAAAATAATTATATTGGTATGTAATATATAAATTGATAAATAAGATATTAATTGTTAAAGAAGATGCGATTTTTTTAAAAGAAAAGTGTATAATTATATATTTTTTTTAAAGATATCGAGTTTCATAAAACTGTATATCCAATCAGGGTCTCTATATACGAAATATATGATCCTGGGAACGTAATTCAAATTTGTGCTCAAGATCCTAATAATCAGTGGATTGAGTTGTGGAATGGATCTTCTCTGACCCATCCAGTACCTTCGAAATCAAGATTATTTTCCCCACTTTTATCGCACCCGTGTGACTTTAAAACCAAAATGCTCCGACTAGTATTTAAGAAAAGTTCACCTCTCTCTTACACAATACTAGGTGCTGTGATGCTTATCGGCACATCAGAATTGATCCATCCTAGAAATTCTAAGGAAAGCTTAACTAATCTGTTAACAAAAATTAACTATATGTACTCTCTATACCATGAGGGTGATAATTTAACAGCAGATTTAAAAAGTGCACACTTGGACATATTTCATCTTCAACAAAATTTGTCAGAATATTGCGTTATTTGTAAAAGGTATTATCACCGTTGACATTTTAGGTAATATTCAAATCCTTTTATTTTGTTAATAATAAAAATAAATTTATTACAATGTTATTAGCAGCGACATAAGGAAGACTTCTTATAAGATTAATTTAAGACATAAAAAGGTATCTCGCGAGGTAATCCCAGGTTATGTGCAACCTCTTGGACAGAGATACTCGTGTCGTATTTTATTAAAAAGTTATTCAAATTGTGCCAAGCGTGTAAAACTCTCTTTGGATGAACTCAAGGAGCCATCACGCTTCAGTTTATCTGCGCTTCCTGTATGTAAAGTATTCTGAGATGTCTGCATTTCTCATAATAATATATATTTATTGCAATAAGTCATTTTGTGTGTATTAATTTTATATTTTATTTTTACAGGATGAAATTATACTAAAAATATTTAAAAACTTTGATTTAAAGACGTTATGCGGAATGAATACAGTAAATAAGCGCTTCAATAATTTAATACGGGACCATGAACTTTATACACGTTTAAACTTTCTATTTGTACCTCGAGAATGTACTACGCGCAAAGTATTTTGTTACTTTGCATCTAGATGTGAATATTTGCAACAGTTAGATCTTACAGCAAGCAACTTTAATGTTGAGGATTTCATAAACTTTCTTGACAAATGCGGCAGGCGTTTGACGCACTTAAGACTAAGTTGCTGCCCATCTATCGATAATCCTGCATTATTGAAAATTTCAATGATATGCAACAATTTAAAAGGTTTGTATATATTATATACCTATATGTGTCATATACATATATACGTCATACCATGAGACGTTTTGAAAATGTCGTAATGACGTCTTTAAGACGTCATATGTACCGATTTGAGACATATACATGTTCCCTTGGGTATGATTTTCAAGATTATGTAAATTGCATATGACTAATATATATATATTTTTTAGAATTGGATCTAAGTTGTTGTATGTTCATAGACGACGAAGGATTGTCGTATCTTGAGAAACTAAATGGTTTAGAACATTTAGACCTTTGTGATACACGTATAACAACTCAACGTCTTTGCAAAATATTGCAAAGAAATCAACGGTTTCGTGAGTTAAGTGTAACCCTGTATAATGGTTGTAGTCATCACTATATAAACTTATACACAGTTGCATTAGAGTTGAGGAATTCTTGTCCAGACTTCGAATCAATATGTATACCGGATTCATTGATGGTTAAATCAGAGGATATTAACGCCCTCGCTGACTGTAAGAATTTACGAAAAGTGAACATTCCCATGTAAGTGTCTTTTTAATTTTCTTTTAAAGTACCGTATATAGGTAGGCACCGGTGTAGGAAATAGTGCCGACAATTTAAGATGGACGAAAGTTGCGACGAGCGATAGCGAGATACTTGTCGATCGTTTTCCTCCGCGATAATTAGCCTAATCATCATTTTCGGAACACATTTAGGGGAAATATATTCAATCAGCATAACATCATCGGCTTTATTTTGCCATCTCATTATACCTTTTAATCTTTTCTCTATAATATACGTTACCGCATTTTTTTTATCGAAATTTGTGTGTTTGCTTCTTTTGTATCTCGATCATTTAGAAAATGCTACATTGATTTCCTCTTAGCGATTAAAGTACTATAATAATTATGTGATTTCTGTTGCAGATCATACTCAATTGCTGAAGATAGCTTGAGCAAATTACTTTCTTCTTCTCTACGCCTGGAACTAGTTTATTTGAGCGATATTATCCTTACTGATCGCATTTTGGAATTACTAACGCAGTGCAAAAACTTGAAACAGTTATATTTTCGTCGTATAAAACGTGGTACACCTGATAAATATTTGGTTATTTTCGAACAATGTCCAAAACTGCAAGAGTTTCATCTGATATTCTGTAAGATTAGCGATTCTTTAATTAATGAATGGAAGAAAAGATATCCACATGTGTCCGTTTATACATTCGACATATCTGATGATGATATATGAATTTAGTTCTGTTTATCATTTTGGGATATATAAATTAATTTACTTTTTAAAAATTATCTGGTGAATTAGGTAGTAAAAGGAATTAATGTCTAATAAAAACAAAATATTCATATTTATTTATAATTTTTGTTATTTTCGAACAATCTTATCTTTCTTCTTTTTTATAATTTGACTTTTTTGGGCGATGGTGTCATTTTTTTGCTTGGAATAGTTGTTCGGCGAAATATTAATAACATATTATTAGCAAATTCTTGGCGTTTTTTCCGCAACCTCATACTTCTTACAAGAATTTGATTAGAAATAGATCTCCTGTAATACTTTTCTAGCATAGTTTTTTTAAACAGCTTTTTGTAAAGTTTTGTAAAAATTTATATTTGTATTTTTCTGAAACTGAATAACTTATCAAAGTTATTATATGATTATAAATGAAATATTTAAAATGTCTGTTGGAATTGAGAAGGGCCCTCTTGTTGAAAGTAACCAATTCATCATCAAGAGAATCATATCCCAGGCAGCATGTTGATGTTCTGCGAGTGTTCGCTGAATGTTACAACCATTACTTGAATAACTGTTATCTAAATGTTAGGAGTTCGCGTCTAAGTAGTGTTCGAAGAATGTTCAGAGAATGTTTGCGATATAACGTTTGGCGAGCTTTCGTCAAACATTCGGATAACGCAAAGAGCGGGGCGATATATTCCCTGTACGGGGGGCATGGGGATAATATTACACATTTCTTTAATCATATTTTTTTATTGTTTTTTTATTTTAAATTGTTAAATACAGTGAAACCCGTTTATAATGTACAAGCTCTAGATCGGAAAACTTTAACGTTATACGAGACGACGTTAAATGCGGGATATATTTTATTTTGTAGGTATTGCTTGGTGATACGAAATCAAAACGTTATAGCGGGAAAACATATGTGGGAGACATTAATATAAGCGGGTTCTACTGTAAGTGCAATAACCTATTCTAGAACAAAAATTGAATGTATTATTTCATATTTGTTTCTAAGAACCTGAGCATCTTATAATAATAAATTGAAAGATTTTCACTGACTCAATACAAAATAAATTTGACACATATCTATCACATATTAGTCTGGAAGAAATATACATTGATTAACATACGTTAATAAGTTCTATAATTTACACTATAAAAAAAAGTAAATATTATTAAATAATTTGTACTATAAAAAAAAAAAATTATAGAGCATGCATCTGTAACATTTCAACGTAATATCTTTCACAAACTTATGTCAATAAATATTTCTATAACAAAGTGCCACTGCAAGCAAACACAGAGTAACAGTAATATAACTGTTCGTTATAATTTTCCACTCAACACTATAACTGTTATGTATAAGGCATGTTATATTAAAAGGAGCGATATTCGTTTGTCGCTAAAGTACGCCGGCCTCGCAACAGATCCGACCGGGTGCCGTTCCCACGCAGACGGATTCAAACGTATTGGCTACGTATTGATGGCATTATTATCCAGCGAGTTTGCAGTTGCCTCCTCGGATTCCCCGACGGATAAATTATTGTTCAGTCCGGCCTCGGTGTTGTAGCCCGAAAATGAGCAGGCAGGCGCGCTTCTGGCTTGGTTCACCACAGCGACCTCAGGTAGGATCGAGCGACGTACGCTCCGTCGCGCTTCCCCAAGCCTGCTGATATGCACCGCGTCCGCGTATTCTACGGCTTAAGGACGAGCCGACGACGCCCAAGTGTTCCTTTATGTCGTTATGCACGTCAGAAACGTCCCAGATTGCTCTGTAAAGATAAATCAAATGTACATTAGTTTACGGAGAAGGTACAAGGATAAGCTTCGGTGCCAGTGCCAACAAAAACTTTTTTTAAATTAAAAGATATATGCCTTAATTTGTCTGAAAGTGCTTCATTAAGTTTGATTGCAATTCAACATTCATTATCAATTGCTTTACGTACCTATATACATCCCACCATACTTGACCCTGCGCCAAATTGACAAACGGTTTGTAGGAGAAGCTATAGTGATGCGCCACCGCGGCTAAAAGCATCTCTATGCAAATAAGGAAATCCTGCAATTTGGACGATATATTCCTGATGTCATCTGAGTTATCCGTATTAAAAATACTCGATATGACGTCAAAATACACCAAGAGAGCTATTAACACTCTTTTTGACTGTAAACCAAGAGAGCAAAAATGTACATTTTTCCATCTCGTTATACATTTTTACTGAGTTACCCGGACATTACAGCGATACCTACACGAATGAGAACACAACAGCTTTGATGCATAAAAATTTCCCGATCGGCTTTATTGGCTTCAAGGCCTCTACGTTGGCACGGTAAAAGAGTACCAAACAGTACATGGCGACGAATTGCGACAGATTGTTCAGAACGATTATATACGGAAAAGCGACATCCCCCTTAAATTCACCTTTCCCATAGACTCCATTGAATTCACATATGCTACAAAAGAATGAGAATATGTATATACAATATATATATGTATATATTTTTGTATGTTTCATGATTAGGTTGAAGAAACTGTTATGCCATATCTTGAAATTCTGGGAGATTTCCAGGAGAAAGTCCGAAATTGCGCAAAAATCTTGAAGGCAAACAATATTTTGCAAGAGTGCGATCGATTGCGCGATGATGTTTTGCCGAACGTCGGTGTGCGATTAGAAGACAGTAATGAAGGCGCTTGTAAAGTAAAATTAGTTAACAGGGAAGAGTTGTTGAAGGGGAAAGAAATTAAGAAGAAATTAGAACTCGAGAAAAACTTGGAAAAGGAAAAAAGAAAAGCAGAGGCTGCTGCTGCGGCAGCGGCAAAAGAAGCGCAGAAAAGAATATCGCCAAATGATATGTTCAGATTGGAGAAAGACAAATATTCCCAATTTGACGATAAGGTAAAATCTTACTCATCTCGCGTATAACATTATTGCATTTAAAATTTACATTAAGTCTAAGTTTATATTTTATTTTCATGTATTTTTCCTATATTTCTATGCAGGGATTGCCGACACATGATTCCGAAGGAAAAGAAATTAGCAAAGGCTTACTTAAGAAATTGCAAAAGTTACAGCAAGCACAAGAAAAGAAGTATAACGAGTACTTAGCTTCCACGAAAAATGGTTGCCTGTAAGATTTTACACATATATAAGAAAGTGTAAAATCTGTTTTACGAAACTGTAGTGGAAGATAGCAGTTTTATACTTCAACAATGGTATTGTCACTTTACCGTTACAAAGAATAATTTCCTTGTTCGAAAGTATTGAGAAATACTAAATTAGAGTAATTAATCGAAATACTAAATTAGACTAATTAATCGTAATTTAGATATTTCTCAATACTTTACTAAGTATTGAGAAATATCTAAATTACGATTGTGTTGACGCGATATAATTTCAAGTAAGTCTGAATATTATATTTGATATCTGAATCTTAACTGACATGAAACTTTCTCTCTAAAGCTTTGTTGTAAAAGCTTTGGCTAAGAAATTAAATTTAAATTTCTTATCAGTATCTTTTCTCTACGATTAAGTATTTTCAGACGTTAAAATTAATTCTTTATTAAATTATTTTGTAATTATTTATTTTGACTGCCTCCTTTTGTAGTCTATTTATTATTTTATTTCCTCGAATTAGCCCTTGGCTAGCGGTGGCTGGATCACTCGATACCCGATAGATATTTATTAATCTTCGAAGATTACTCGTATACCTCCTTTTTACATCGTTATAAGAGTGTAAAAAAATTAAACTTAAAAACCTTTTTTCCTGCTATTTTATGTATTATATTTGTACGCGGAGGGGCTTTTTGAAAGAGTACAAGTCAAGAATGTGTGTGATCCAGCCCCGAAGGATACATCTTGCGAAGGATACATGGTTATATAGTCCGGTCAAAGTAGACATTCAAGGTTACAATAATTCCCATAGAGCTGAAAATTTGTACGAATGTTCGGAACACCATTATAAATGAACTGTGAAAAGTCCCCATACATCCCGTGTGTGGAAAAAATTTTATTCAAGGTCAAAGGTGGCAAAAATGGGTTTTTCGTGTTTTTCAGCTGAATGGTAAGTTTTATCATAAAAATAGCTTAGACAATAATTGTAGATCGTGCAATTATCTATAATAATTGTCTCCATACTTTTTTCTGTAAGAGTCACCGTTTCCGAGATATAATCATTCAAAAAGTTGATTTATGTACGCGGCGTACTTATGCATATTATGAGGAACACCGTTTTTTCAACTTTTTGAATGATTATATCTCGGAAACGGTGACTCTTACAGAAAAAAGTATAGAGACAATTATTATAGATAATTGCACGATCTACAATTATTGTCTAAGCTATTTTTATGATAAAACTTACCATTCGGCTGAAAAACACAAAAAACCCATTTTTGCCACCTTTGACCTTGAATAAAAATTTTTCCACACACGGGATGTATGGGGACTTTTCACAGTTCATTTATAATGGTGTTCCGAACATTCGTACAAATTTTCAGCTCTATGGGAATTATTGTAACCTTACCCCTATTTTTTGGGCTAACTTGACCGGACTATACATATATAGGAATGTAGGATATAAGAATTTCAATATTGTAATGTATCAAAATATTACAATTGTCAAACATAAGATTTTATATATTTGTAATGCGTATTGCAATAAACATGTGTGTGGCTTTATACATATATATACTAGGTTTCAATGAACATGTATGGCTTTATATATAAGTTTATCATCATGAGATCATATATACGTGTACAATTAATATAAATATGCTGTCGGTAATTTCGCGATATTAAATCTTTTTTTTTAAATATGTTAAATATTAGAGACTATATTTATTATATATAGATTACTATATGTATATATGTACTAACTATGATCTCTAATATCTGTATAAAATATATTTAAAAAAGAATGCTTCTCAATATCGCAAAACTACCGACAGCATATTCATAGGTGATGTACACGTACGTATGTACATTGGCGTATCGTGGCGATGCGATTCGAAACTGGTCAAACAAAATAAATGTTTAAGATCAAGATATACATAATAATAAAATATATACATAAAAATACAAGACATAAGAAATTTATAAATGTTATCTTCCATCTTGAAATTTTGGACGCGAACTGCAGATCGTTTAAAGTTTAAAGCTTTATTGATTAGAATAGATTGTATATATGTAGAATTCATGACTCCACATACACCTGGTAAACAATTACAAGGAAATTTCAGTATGTATACAAGTTTATTTGCACGAATTGTTTTCTGTTATAGATACATATAGATACGTATATAAAAAAAGAAAGAGGTTGCGCCGGTGAGAAACAGTAGGTACCGCGGCGCTCAAATGTATATGAGTGCTGCATCGTCGCCTCGCCGGTGGAAGAGAGATTGTAAACGAAAGACGTCTCTCGTTCAAAGTGTTTGTTGGCAGTTTCGAGAAACTGAATGATACATATTACCGGTTGCGAGTAAGCACGCGTTTCACTTGCAGGAGACGCGAATACATGATTCATTCATCGCGATATTGCGCGACATTCGCGGGTGCTCTTCACGCGAATGTATCGAAGAAAAAAGTAGTAACGAAACGATTTAATTTTGCTCATGAAGTTGAGTATACTCCGAAGAATCATTCTTGGTTTTAAGCGAGCGAAACGATGCGAAATATTAGGAAATTTGGTCTAATTATGCGATCGCGCGATTATTGTCGATTTTAAGAAATGATGTACATACGTACATGTACTTCACGGTGTTCTCCCTTCGGAAGGTACCGTGATCGATATCGCGGAACTCGCGAGAACGAATCTGCCAGGAAGAAATGATCGCAGGGAAGCTCGATCGAGCCAGCGACCGAGGCCAGCCTATGCCGTTCGCATCAGTGAGACGCGTGCCTCGCAGTGTCATACAATTAAAAGTATTTTAATTCGTGTGTAAATACACGAGCGTGTACGTCAACAACCTAAGATGAATGTATCTTCAGTCCTCGAGCCCGTTTACTTTGCGACGAGATTGATAGTCGGTTGGAATCCGTTCTCATCCGCGGTGTAATCGACCCTGCAATTATAGAGAGGAAGGTGTTTAAAGATTAACTGCAGTCCGAACATTACATTCCCGAACGATGAGAATGCCTAGTTTATACCTATAAGACGGTCTTTTGAGTCTGTGATCATTTTTATGATCCTAAAGATCACCTTAGACGATCCATATATGTGTATAATTCGTGTCAGAATTCATAAAATTCAATTTATAATCCTATGTACCGTGCAATACGAAAGACACTTGAAAAATCGAATATATATATCAAAATACATGACATAAAAAATTCTGAGAAATGTATGTAAAAATATGTGTGAAATTTTAAGATATGAATTTGACATGAATCGCATGGATCTAATTGTAAGTCTTTAATGATTAAATTAAATTTTTATAGATACTAGAAAATCCGTCTATACTTTGATCCAAGTGGATCAAAGTATAGACGTTTCATCTGAAGAATGATTTCTTCGACGCTTTGAAAGAATCTTCAGTTTCGGAAGAATTCGCACGTATATAAGATACACACACAGAAAAAAAGAATATTCTTGATTTGAAAACATCTTTAGTTTCAACGTGGAAATCTTGAAATGAGATTATATTGCGTTAAACGAAGAAAACCTGCTTGAATGAATCATTTATGTTATTATGTGTATAGTTCAACGAAGAAAAAAATGTTGAAATAAAAAGTTGGAATTCTTATAAGAAGATTATATAGTGATCTTGCTTATATACGAAACAATTAATCTATATCTTATAAGAATTTCAACTTTTTAATTCAACTATTTTTTCTTGGTTGAACTATATAAATGATTCATTCAAGCAAGTTTTCTTCGTTTAACGCAATATAATTTTATTTCAAGATTTCCACGTTGAAACTAAAGATGATATTTCCAAATCAGGAATATTCTTTTTTTCTATGCATACACATATATTATGTAAAAACACATAAAATAGTAGAAGATTGGAAATAGAATTCCATCAAGTTACAGGTCGTCTAAAATGATCGTCGCGGCGATCTCGCGTACCTATACGTGTGTCCATCCGGCGCAATGAAGCTGAAGCTACCGACGACGCTGATGGACTCGTTCTCGGTGCCCTCGTTCTTCAGTTCCGCCGTCTCCTCCCTCTTCTGGCCGTCGCTCTGCTCATAGCTGAAACGGTACCCACCTACCCCTATGTTATTCGACTCCTCCTGCTTCACGATTGTGATATCGTTTGGATTTTGCGGCGCCGCGAGAACGCCGGCTGCGAGCGCCAGGATGACGAACACCTGCGTGACGAAGAGAGGTAAAACATCATTTCATTGGAGGAAAAAAGGTAAAGTATCGTCTTTTTTCGTCGCATTGATTTCTGTTTTTATCTAATTGAATTAAAAGGTGTATCTTTTTATTTTATGACCGTACATATTTAAATTTGTTTATCGCAAGATAATCTGAAATGTTCAATTTTCTTCAAATGTATTATTAATAATGGAGTCACTGTGAGGATTAAAATTCAATCGTCTCCTAGAATCTGATCTTTCTGCGGTCACTATTAGATGTGTGTTACGAAGAAAGATCAAGTTATATCGCTTGCACGGCAAACAACGTGTCGCAGATCTTAATTTCAATAATTTTGTTCATTCAGAAATGATGGCTCGTTAGTTGATTTATCGACTCATCCTGAGTTCTTTTCGAGTTACATAATATCGTAAAAACGAAACTTTCTCGCAAATTGGACGGAATAAGTAAACACAAATCCTACAGACCACACTTAAACTCGACTTGACCCGAATTTCTTAGGATACCGATTTGTGATTTCTGTTTAAATATAATATTCGAATATTAAAAGGTCGCTGTCAGATTTCCCTCTGAAATCGAAAAGGAACAAAAGATATGTGTAGAAATATACTCCAAATTGATTATTGAAATTGCTGTCGTTCCGCGACGTCTACCCTGTAGACGTTCTCCCGCGTCTATCATGCCGCGAATAACGAGTGTGCGTAATCTCACGCGCGCACAAATGTCACAAATCCTCTTCACTTTCACTGTTGCGCAAAAATTGGGCGGCTCCGCTTCGGGGGGGGGGGGGGGGGGGGGGGGGGCCCGGCTCGAGAAAATCGGTAACCCTCGCGCGATTCGGTCCCTCCTCAAGAGACTTAAAGAAGAGCAATCGCGTCGCTGATCTCGATTTATCTCGAGTATAACGTATCTGTCTCTTGTAGAAGACAATCACCCACCGTCTTCATCGCGCCCAGGATCTCTTTCGTGGTCGAACGATTTGCGAACGATCCTTCGCGGCCCTTCGTCCTTAAACGACGACCGATACGTATTATATACCGAAAATTTCTCGATGCATTTGCCTTTATATAGGCGCGGAAAATCGCGATGCCGCGTTGCACATCCCCCCACCTGCAGCACGTGCAGCAGCAACAGCCCCCGACGGATTCGCGGATGAGTCTCTCCCGCAGCAAGGATGCATCCGCGATCCGATGATGCGATCGCCGTTAGACGCTGCCCGTTTGCGGGCTATCTTTCTTTCCATTGCAAACGCACGCTGTTGCAATTATTTATGCTAAATTTTCTGTATAAGCCTTGTTTTGTAAAAAATTCAATCGTAAAGATATCGTAAACTTCGAGAAAATTTCATATTTTTGAGAAAAATGGAGATCTTGGAACAACATCTTTCCCATAAAATATGAATAATTGCTTTTCTTGTCAAGTCTTATCTCATTGCATGTAAATTCTTCGTACTCTATTATTTTTTTATCCTAGCTCTATTGAAAGAATTTTGTCTAAAAATTAGATACAATATTATTATACATTATTCAATTTATGTGAATATATAATAATACAATCAAAAAGCTTATAGGTATTGTGATTACAAATTTTTCATATATATATAATTTGTAATTATATGAAACATCAAATTATATAATTTGCTAATTTTATATGTATATGTATGTACAATGAACATTGATTATATGCATGTATGTATCATTAAAGTTGATTACATGTAATCAACTTTATTTAATTACATTTACCAAACTTGTGGTTTTATAAAAAATAAGATAGCTTTCGGCAGTTTCTGCCTTTCGCAATTCGCGCGCGATATCGCTGCATCGCGCCTGTTCCATCGCGTCTCATGTTAATCGAGCTTCAAAGCGTAAACACAGAAATGCAAATTTGATTATAATTTGCAGAAGTCAGCTGCAATTTGCGTCAAGTTTTGACACTAACGAGTGGTGGAGTAACGGCGGCTCCCTCGCAGTTAATACTACTCGCACGTAATCGTAATCGTTACCGAGAATATCCCGATATACAGGTACACCGCGTTCCGATCGCAGATATAAATGAGCCAAACAAATGCGATTTAAAATAATGAGCTTATTATATAAGCCATTAATTCTTCACGCGCAAATAAAAATGCCATTTACTTAAGTGTGCTTGCCGAGGACGATAAAGGCGTGACGGAACCTAACGACGCGACGCGACGTTCCTCTGCCTTGTCTTACGGCATTAATGATATTTACCGATGCAATGAGTTATCACGCGACGTTCGTGCATGCGTTTTACAACCGTGCATGCCGTTAATGTGCGCACCTACGTGCATTTACAACGACGCCGTGCGATAATTATATTTTGAATTAGACGTCGACGCATCGATACGCCGCACGAAGATGCACCTGGATGCGCCATCGTCGTCGTCGTGTTGGTGCGTTTATGTGTTGCGCAACGTCCCTCTCATTCTGAGACCCGGGAACACGCTCGCGTAGGTATTTATTTGTGTGCATCTACTCCGTCCGCTGTTTATTCAGGTGCATCGCGAAATGACGCCTCGAAACGCGCTTTCCGCGGCAGGAATCCGCATCAGGGATCATTGCCAAGGGCGACCCGGCTATACAAAGGCGATTGTTCCCGTTCTCATATTACAATGCGACGACTTCAATCGCTGCGTATGATCTTCATTCGTCTCGCGCCATCGCGATAAGCTCAGATTTTATGAATTAACCGCCGTCATCTCCGTATGAAATTTATCGTTAACTTCAAACGTAGCGAACTTTCAAACGTATAAAGTACCCTTTTTTTTGCGCGCACGTGAAGATGTAACGGCGAGAGCGCGCGTCTTATATAAATTTTATTACATACTCGATGGGTTTTCGTCTCTTATGTTCATTTCTACCAATGCAGATTAACTTTAATCTTGGTTTATATAAATTACTTTTTTATCAATAAGCAAATTTAAAGTACGACCGTATATAAGATAATAATCTATAATTAAAGGAAACGCCAAATTCGGTCGGGACTGGATATTGGTTGTCCAATAAATTCGTGAATTTTTAAGTACAAATCATCACTCTAGTAAACCACGCGCCGTTACTTACGGACTTAAACGTAGCCACAACTAAACGTTCTTCCTCTGTTAAGGTAGTCCTTTCGCAGCACCTAGTCAAGTAACAGTCCGTCATGAGGTAATTAAAGACAAACATATTGCAACATCCCAATAATTATAATAATATAAAATATGATTTTACATGCATGATTTAATCGTATTTAATTATTTACTAATTAAAAGAATATCACAATAGTAGTGTGGTTGGACTCGATTTTGTCGTCTGCAATTGACGTACAGATACATTTGGCAACACCGCAGTAGCTAGTCTCTTGTAACCATACGACCGTGCCGTGCTTATATTTGTCATCACGTCTCCGTCTCCGTGGCCGGTATTCATAGTCCAATCTCTTCTTCTTCTTCTTCTTTGTACCCCACTGGATATCCGGCTCCGAAGGAGCCAAAGTACCACGCCTTCTTAGCAAGATTAGATGACCGGAAATAAGTTGGCGCTGGAAGTTCATATTTTTTAATGAACTATAGCTCAAACGATTGCTCCCTGATTGCTCCCTCAGAATCAACAATTGCTCCCCTTTTAAAATGATTATTTTTTAAGATATTTACAAAAAACTAAAATTTTCTAATTTTCACTCAAAAACATATTTCTAATAACTCTATGCAATTAAAACCGGTGTAGAACGATTGCTCCTTAATTGCTCCTTATTGCTCCATCATTACTTTAATGATTTATTGCATATTTTATTGAAAAATTAATAAATTAATCATTTCACAAGTGACGCCGCCGCCACCTATCGGCCGCCTATTGCAACTACATGGTTCGGCAGCCAACGGCGGAATATTCAAACGTAATATAACAGCTCTATCGTTTATAACTATATCTCAAACAGTTTAGTCAACATTTCCTATTGAGTTTTGCTACAACAACCGTTTCTCGCTTGCTCTATTGAGATATTCAATTGCTCCATTTGTATAATTAATTTTTAATGACATCTTAGCAAAAGATCACTTATTTTTTTGGAATAACGTATTTCCTATAGTTCTTTGCAAGTATATCCAACATAAAACGATCGCTCCTTAATTGCTCCATCATTAATTTAATGATTTACTGCATTTTTATTAAAAAATTAACAAATTGATTATTTCACAAGTGACGCCGCCGCCGCCTATCGGCCGCCTATTGCAACTACATAGTTCGGCAGCCAACGGCGGAATATTCAAACGTAATATAACAGCTCTATCGTTTATAACTATATCTCAAAGAGTTCAGTCAACATTTCCTATTGAGTTTTGCTACAACAACCGTTTCTCGCTTGCTCTATTGAGATATTCAATTGCTCCATTCGTATAATTAATTTCTAATGACATCCCAGGCAGCATGCATATGTTCGTCGAATGTTAGTTTTGTGTTAAATATGTTTGTTGTTTGATTCCAAACAGTCAGCTAACAATTTGAAAATTAATAAAATTAATTCTATCAGAGAGTTATGATTTAAGCGTTGAACGAACATTTTGCTGCAACACTTCGAGCGCCATCTAATAATTCACTTTCGTTAAAGTGGAACTACGTAGCCAAAATTCAATATGGCCGATGGCGTCAGTCAGTTAAACTCGTGCAGCCAAATGAGCTGATTAGGGCGTACCGCACAGATGTTGGGCATACGCAGGCTCGGTTATACTTATTGTTGTAATAAACATTGCATTATTATGCCAGGTAAGTGTAGTGTTTCTTATTCTTATGGAGGATTCACACTGCAGCGGTCCGATGTTCGTCGTACGACGATCCGACATCCAATAAAAAAATTTATTATTAAAGACAAAAATTTCCTAGTGGATGTCGGATCGTCGTACGTCGAACATCGGACTATGCAGGAATTATGTATAACGTTGTTGTGGGCTATAAACTTGACGACGCAGGGTCGCGTGATCGTTATTTCTGATTTGCATCAATAACGAGTGATTAGAGATTTTCGCGTGTTCGACTTGGATTCTTGATTCCGACCGTTCTTCGTCAACGACCGTTGTTGGTTGCATCGTTATTTTTCGATGTGGAAATTTCCGGAAACATTTGGAACAGAATATATGTTCCGTATTGACCTCCGTCGGGAGGCAGGAGCCCGAGCAAAATAAAAATAAGAAGAAGAAGTGGGCTAGTCGTGCATAGAGGTTAGGTAACCGCGCAGTTACATTGTAGTCTTTATAATATGACAATCATGATTGCTTATTTAATTGTTACGATAATTAGTAAAAATTGATGTTTTATATAGTGTTTTTGTGTATTTCAGATTAGGAAGGTGGAAGTTCAAAAGACTCAATATTATAGCAGATATATTTTACAACGAACATTAGCAATGTCGGGTAAAGAACTTGTCGGTCAACGTCATATTCAAAAAAAGGCACAGATATTAGTAAATAATTCGGTACAAAACATATCGGATGATGACTTTTTGGAAGAGGGGACATCGCATGATCCTGCAGCTGTTCTTTTCTGTTCCCCAAACACAAGTTCTTCTCGTGCTTTTTTGAGTAATAAATCCATAACCTTCTCTTCAATTAATAACTATGCTATGGATTTAACTCCGACAAGAATGGCTGAAATTTTCAGTGATCGTATTGATAGTAGTTTGTCAGAATCAAATCAAGAACCAGACAGTGATTGTATTGATAGTAGTTTGTCAGAATCAAATCAAGAACCAGACAGTGATTGTATTGATAGTAGTTTGTCAGAATCAAATCAAGAACCAGATATTGAGCCATTAGTTGTACGCCTTCGAAGATGGTATTGTTCTTCGCATGTTAATTTAACTCAGCTGAAAATGTTGCTAACTGAACTTAAGCATGATCATCCTGACTTGCCTTCAGACCCACGGTGTATAGTGCAAACACCAGTCTATGTAAATATTAAGCCTTTAAATAATGGTGGTTACGTTCATGTTGGTATTAAGCACGGGCTCGTGAAACGTATGGAAAGTGGAATTAAACCGAATTGTTTACAGTTAGATATAGATATAAATATTGATGGCCTGCCAGTCTCCAAAAGCAGTTCTGTCGATGTTTGGCCCATACTAGGTAGATGTATTGGAACAATTACACAGATTCTGATCATGATAATCAAGTTGTAGCTCCAAAAAAGGCCACTGGCATGGGTAAGATCCTAAACTTTAGTCTCTTTTATTTGCAACAGAAGCAGTGTATGGATACTAATTTTCTATTATTCTTATCATTGCAGATATGGTAAAAAATCTGGTTTATATGGTAAAGGCTATAAAAGAAACTCAACATAACCATGGAATATTATTGGAGGAAGTTGTGCAGCGACTCAGGAATAAAGGAATAACCTTATCTCATCCTGAAGGAATGCCACAAATATTCCTTCAAAATATCAACGAAGCAGAAAGAATGAAGGAATGTTTAGCTTCATCTACAGCACGAATAGAATACCTTGTAAGTACAGATTTGAAGTCTATTCATTGGTTTTTACAGCAGAATATAAGATATTCTTTTACAATAAATTTTTGGGATTAAAGAAAGTGTTGAATGTTTGCAGACTAAAAGACTTTCTACCGAAGGTGGAACATCAGTTGAGGGATGTGTTGACCGTATAATGAGAAAATTGCTCACACGCGCAGTTGGCAGTCTTTATAGTTACAAGGGGAGAAGACAAAAGGGGAATGACCCAAAACTTGCTTTTTCTCCTACAAACATGTGTAAAGCTGTCAAAGGTATGATTGCTTCACAATTTTAGTTAATTATTGAAGTACTATAGAAATAGCTTGATATAGATATTTCTTTTCTTTTACAAAACGACTAGAAGATTTTTTATTCAGGGATAAAAATATGTTATGACTACGTTACAAAAATTCAATATTGTCTGTTTTTTTTCCTCAGATGCAGTGTTACTCGTACATCCAGATGCCAATGGAAGAATTGTTGAAAAATCAATAATGGATTACTTGCGTTACTCACCTTTCAGGAGTCAGAAATAAGTCTTTATATAGATATATAAACACTTTTATATAGATATACATAACAAACACTTATATTGCTGTTACTTTGTGTTTGCTTGCAGTGGCACTTTGTTACAGAAGTACTATTCATTGACATAAGTTTGTGAAAGATATTACATTGAAATGTTACAGATGCATGTTCTATAATTTATTTTTCTTTAAAGTACTAATCATACAATTTATTTTTCTTTATAGTACAAATTATTTAATAATATTTACTTTTCTTTATAGTGCAAATTATAGAACTTATTAACGTATGTTAATCAATGTATATTTCTTCCAAAGTAATATGTGATAGATATGTGTCAAATTTATTTTGTATTGAGTTAGTGAAAGTCTTTCAATTTATTATTATAAGATGCTCAGGTTCTTAGAAACGAGTATGAAATGAGTATGAATACATGCAATTTTTGTTCTAAAATAGTTTATTGCACTTACAGTAGAACCCGCTTATAATAATGTCTCTTACATATGTTTTCCCGCTATAACGTTTTCATTCTGTATCACCAAGCAATACTTACAAAATGAAATATATCTCGCATTTAACGTCGTCTCGCGTATAACGTTGCAGTTTTCCGATCTAGAGCTTGTATATAAACGGGTTTCACTGTATTTAACAATTCAAAAGAAAAAGAAATAAAGAAATATGATTAAAGAAATGTGTAATATTATCCATGCCTCCCGTACGGGGAATATATCCCCCCGCGCTTTGCGTTATCCGAATGTTTGACGAAAGCTCGCCGAACGTTATATCGCGAACATTCTCTGAAAATTCTTTGAACACTACTTAGTTGCGAACTCCTAACACTCAGATAACAGTTATTCAGGTAATGGCTATTACATTCAGCGAACACTCGGAGAACAACAACATGCTGCCTGGGATCTTAGCAAGAAACCACTTATATTTTTGGAATAACGTATTTCCTATAGTTCTCTGCAAGTATATCCAACATAAAACGATCGCTCCTTAATTGCTCCATCATTAATTTAATGATTTACTGCATTTTTATTAAAAAATTAACAAGTTGATCATTTCACAAGTGACGCCGCCGCCACCTATCGGCCGCCTATTGCAACTACATGGTTCGGCAGCCAACGGCGGAATATTCAAACGTAATATAACAGCTCTATCGTTTATAACTATATCTCAAACAGTTTAGTCAACATTTCCTATTGAGTTTTGCTACAACAACCGTTTCTCGCTTGCTCTATTGAGATATTCAATTGCTCCATTTGTATAATTAATTTTTAATGACATCTTAGCAAAAGATCACTTATTTTTTTGGAATAACGTATTTCCTATAGTTCTTTGCAAGTATATCCAACATAAAACGATCGCTCCTTAATTGCTCCATCATTAATTTAATGATTTACTGCATTTTTATTAAAAAATTAACAAGGGGTGCTTACGAAGAAACGCTCCGAGTCAGAATTGGGTCAGAGGTACGCACGCCTCTCTATGATCCAAGTATTTCATGTTCTGCTCTAATCTGTCTCAAATAGCGACCGGGACGACCGGATCATTCAAACACGGCTCTCTGTTACAAATATGTACAACCTAACCAAGATGTTATAAGAATTAGTTAAGATATTGGACTTCGTCACGAGTCACGAGCCTACTGTAAAGGTATAAACCGTTCTTCAAGAGGTAAGTATTACATATATTAATATATGCAATATATATAGGTATATATATAATAAATACATATGAAATATATATATGTATATGTACTCTCTCTCCTTTTTCATAATTGATCACATTTTATTTAAGATTTATATTTATTTGTTATTTTTAACAATAATGCATGATTGTTTATAAATATTAATTGTCAGTTTTAAAAGAATGTTATGTTCATCAATCTTATTCAATCTTTATTTTCAGATGGATAATATAAATAACGAGATAGAAAGAGAGAGAGTTATGGATGATTGTGGTAAATAAAAAAAAATATAATAATATTATAAATTAGTAAGTTATTGTAACCTTTTTAAAAATATATTTTGATTGCAGATTATAGAACGGATAAAATGTCTTGGAACGAGGCTATGACAAAGTTGCTCATAGAAGAAGTTGGTACACGCATACATTTATTTGATGTTCAACCACATAAAACACTTTGGAAATCTGTTGCAAGTGCTATCAACATGAAGGGATACAATGTAAATGCTGAGCATTGCAATAATAAATGGAAAAGTTTGAAAAAAAGATACAAAGCAATAAAAGATAATAATAAACAATCAGGTGCTGGTGCGCAATGTTGGATTTACTTCGATGCTATTGATGATATTCTAAAACAACATCCAGAAATCACTCCATTATCTGTAGCCTCAAGCACTGGTGGTTTTCGAATAAATGAATGTTCAGATGAAGATGAGAGTAATGAAAATAGTCAAGCATTATCGTCATGTGATAATAATTCAAAGTCAAATAGGGTTCGTAATAAGTCTAGAAAGACTAGAAAGGCAAGTGAACCATATTGGGCAACGTAATTAAGATTACAACGAGAGAAACATCATAAAGAAAACTTGGAACAAAGAGAGAGATTCTTAGCTGTACTGGAGAAACGAAATGTTTTTACTAAATCGAAATCTTTCTAACTAAATATCCAAACATTTTCGTGTTTTAAAATGAAAAAATTATTACTTATGCAAACTTATTGCGAATATTGCATTATTATTAAAATGTTGTGATTTAATTTCTTTCTTTTGTTACATTTATGCAATAAGTATATTATTAGTAAATGAGTGCATTATTACTGAGTAAGTACATGATAAGAGTAAATATTACAAATTTCACAATTGTGGAAATATGTTTTATTTCATATTTTAATTTGTGTTAGTACTGATTATTCTATACGTTTTGTTCAAATTCGATTCGTTTATAATATCAAAAATTATATGATTGTTTAATAATGTTTAAGTAATGTTCCTGTACCTGAAAGTACAAAAATGTGTTTAACGTAGTCATTCTATAAATATTGTGTTTCTTTATAGCATTACAGTATTATATTTTTACCAATATGTTAACGAGGATATATATTAAGATGAATAAGTATGTCAAAAACATGAATGTAAAAATAAACGCAAATTTGTTTCTTACATAATTTCTTATGTTTATTTGAAAACTGTTACATTTATTTAACCTTTTTTATAACAATTATATTTCTTTTCATGGTTTACATATAATCTACAATATATGTACATACAGGTATTTGAATACAGTTTCAACATTTTGTCTCAATGCAGTATTAGAAGCCGCAATTTCATTAAGAGTACTTTGCTTTTAAGGATTAAGCAAGAACTATTGTTTTATAATGCATATGTTACGTTTCAAGCTGTATCGAGAAATATGTCCAGATCGTGTTGCAAAATGTACAACGTATTCAACTTTTAAATTATACATGGTGTGTAATTGTTAGTTAGATCACATATTTGTAGAATTGGTCATTCTGAACAAAAAAGCACCATTTTGCTAGCAAGTATGTAAATTTACGATTTATTAATTTAAAAAGCTTCCAAACGTGGTCATTTTCAATTATTAATAACAATCTTTGCGTGCTTGTTTGTGAAATAGTAAAGGATTTTGTGTTGAGAATAACTCATATAAAGTCTATATATATTGCGAATGTATGTTTCTCAGTACTTATCCTCAGACATTCCTGTATATTACATATTATGTAACATGTGCGCAATAGTGTCTCGTTTTACATCCCCTTCTAAGTCTGCAAGGCCAATCTCATCGATGTTTACATGCACATTAGGTTCAATTAGTACTTCGTCCTCGTTATCGATGCAAATATTATGTAAAATACAACATGCAAGAATTATGAGAGGTATAAACTCTGTATTATATGCATATATATATTTTAATTTCCGAAATCTGCCTAATAACATACCAAACGCCCGTTCGATAACAACACGAGTTTTGGAATGTTTAGTATTATAATTTATTTGCCATTGTTGGAGATGGCCATTGTCGCGATATGGTGTGAGCATACGATTAGTTAATGGATATGCAGCATCAGCAACAAGGTAATAATAATCTTGGAAGTATCTATGATCATTTTCTACTATTACACGTCTAATATCGCTCATGTTCCAAACTCGGGAATCATGGACACTTCCACAGATCCCAGCAAAAACATCTATAAATTTTAACGAAGTATCACAAATTCCTTGTAGAAGTAGAGAATGATAGCCTTTCCTGTTTACATAACAATGTGGATTTATTGTGGGAGCACTAATCTGGATGTGACATCCATCAATGGCACCAATTACACCAGGTAAACCAGCTATATGTGCAAATTTTTGCTGAGAGTGGTCCATTTCAAACGGGTTGGGCCATTTAATATAATTGTGTACGTTAGCGGACAATGCTTCTGATACTTTTAATACAGACCTCCATACAGTGTCTTTAGACACACCAAATCGGTCTGCTATACATCTGAAATTCAGTAAAATAATAAAAGGAGTAATATAATTTTCAACAGTAATTTTTAACCCCAACTGATTAAAATAAACAAAATAAAATATTTTATTATTAATCAAATTTACTTTAGAATACATATATGTTTATTGCATGAAACTAATGGAACTGTTATCCCAGGTTCACAATAGGTGTAGTATGTTGTTATTTTGTTCTATTAAGCTCAAAACTTTGACGTCATTTCTGGCAAAATGCACTTTTCACGTTGTCAAAAGTAATAAAATAAAATCTTGATCACTAAGGTGTAAGCTGTATGACAAATTATCATAGCGTGAAAAACAGGTACGCTTTATCTGAAAATTACAACAAAATTAGGTTTAAAGCTAAAAGCTAACGGCTTTACTACACCTATTGTAAACCGGGGTTATTGAATAAATTAAAATTTATTCTAATTGAATTAATATAACGTACGTTAATAATGAAAATAATAATGTACTTGTTTTTAATAACAGTTATAAGATTTAAATAACAATTATGTAATTGAACCCTTTTTGTAATTACATACATCATTTATTAAGGAACCTGACATGTATTATATGTCTTTAAATACTATGAAATTACTCACCTATACACTTCCTGATTTCCGAAAAACCATAATGACATTGCAATTTGCTTGTCAGGAGATATTTCTTTAGGACCTCGATCCGAATATAATACTGGTCCAAAATCTTGAACTAGCAGTTCAAATGTAATTTTTTCGACACGAAAATGTGTCTTAAAATCTAGAAAAGAAACAAATTAATATTCCATAAATTCTGTTTATATTTTTACCAGTTGTACGTGTATATTTCAAGAATATTATTACTTTTTACGTAACTAGGATTTTCTCAAAATATTTTATACCTCACAGATTATGATAATTATTACTATTTCGTTTTTGACATTTAATTTGTGATTTTTAATGTAGTAAAAATATTGATTATAATTTATTTACTTCCGATAAAATCGTTAATTTTCAACTTTAAATAAGAAATATAAACAGAATGCAGCAACAAAACAATGCCTTATTATCAAAGTTAATAATTATAAAATAATGTCATATAATTAACAATTTTTCCTACCCAGTTATTGTAATATTGTTCAAATAATATATAATAATATATAATAATATATAATAATTCAAAGAAATCTTGTTACCATTTAAGGAATATGCTCTGACAACATCCTCATAAAAATTTTGAATTTTTACATGCCGCTCTCGAATTAATGCTACATAATCTTCTTGGTCTTCATATAGTATTCATCAAAAAATAACTCCCATATATCAACAAGATCCATTTCTGCTTCCTGTATATGTACAAACATTAATATTTTTGTAAATTATTTATTATTTTAAAATATTTGTAAAGCAACGAACATAAAAATAATATAATAAGAAATAAAGATAATTCTTTATAAATGCTGCATGTAAATATAAATAACATCTTATCAATAATACAAAATACAGCTGTACATGCAAACCGTTAATATAAATTTACATATACGTAACAAAATAATACATATTCAGATGTAATAAATGCTAATTGTAGATATTGAAACGCATGTGTGTGTGTGTATTAAAATTTTAACATCTTCAATTAGCATTTAGTACGTATTTAAATATAATATTGTTCCATATACGTACATTAACATAAATTGTACGTTATGCTATTAGCCTTACTTTACATTACAATAATCGTAGATAGTTACCTTTTGAAGAATGGCACTTCTAAAGAAGGCTTGTGACTCGTGACAATGAGTCCAATATCCCGGTAAATAAATCTGAAGGAAAGAGTACATATATTGTACGAGTACCTATATGTATTTATTATATATATTGCATATATTATTAAATATACGTAACAGTTACCTCTTGAACAACGGTATATATTCCTAAAGTAGGCTCGTGACTCGTGACGATGAGTCCAACATCCCGGTAAATAAATCTGAAGGAAAGAGTATATATATTATACAAGTACCTATATGTACTTATTATATATATTATGCATATATTATTAAATATACGTAACAGTTACCTCTTAAACAACAGTATATAAGAATCCAATATCCCGGTAAAGTAATCTAAAGAAAAAAATACATATATTTTATATGTATTTATTATATATATTGCATATATTATTAAATATATGTAATACTTACCTCTTGAAGAACGGTTTATACCTTTACAGTAGGCTCGTGACTCGTGACGAAGTCCAATATCTTAACTAATTCTTATAACATCTTGGTTAGGTTGTACATATTTGTAAAGGCCATCACACACAAAATGCATAACGTCGCATAAGCATAGCATAAGACCGCTGGACCAATGAGCATCTTATGTAAATTAATATGGCGACTTTATGCTGGATGCTCATTGATCCAGCGGTCTTATGCTATGCTTATGCTACGCTATGCATTTTGTGTGTGATGGCCTTAACAGAGAGCCGTGTTTGAATGATCCGGTCGTCCCGGTCGCTATTTGAGACAGATTAGAGCAGAACATGAAATACTTGGATCATAGAGAGGCGTGCGTACCTCTGACCACGGTCGTATACACAGGTCTGGAAACGAAGGTGGTGGGGATGGTTCGCTTAGCGTTGAAAATTTCATGTCTCCGGCCGCCACTACGCGTCGCTGTTGTGGTTAATGTACCTAGTTAACATAACCTTGAAAATGTAGGAAATGGATCGTTGCGATTCCGGGTATATATGTACATATGTATGTATGTATCACACAATCACACGTATGTATGTATGTATGAAAATACATACACACAATCACACGTATGTATGTATGAAAATACATACATAAGTCGCTGTCGGCGACTTTTATGCGTACGTGATCGCGAGACATATATCTTCCGGACACTGAGCTAATAGACCGTCGGCAAGCAATTCCTGTTCGATTTCGTTGCCAATCAACAAGCAGCCGACTATATCGGCTGGTCGGGATGTCGACGATGTTCGGCGTCATGCTAGCCGAACACCGCCGATCGTAAATCGAAGGGAGGACACGAGTGTCACGCCGAACCGGAGTCCTCTTCGTCAGCCAATCAACGGGACAAGGCAGCCGGCGATAAGCGATAAATCACGCTGGTTTCGTTCCGACGATCGTTCCGCGCTGGAACCACGCGTGTTCCCCGAGTGTTCCCCGCAATTAGTGTCAGGACTCCTTCCTGATCGATCGTTCCCTCGCGGATTCTTCGTCGTGAGACGTGGCCCCCTTCTTCATTTCAGGGAGACGAAGACGCGTCGGTATCCCGGCCCACGCCAACGCCACTTTCATGACGACTCTGTTCCCCGAAGCCGATTTTCACACGTATGTATGTATGTATGTATCACACAATCACACGTGGTATTAATGACATTAATATCAGTTATGTAAGGTTATGTTAACTAGGTACGTTAACCACAACAGCGACGCGTAGTGGCGGCCGGAGACATGAAATTTTCAACGCTAAGAGGACTACCCCCACCACCTGAAATTTCACTTCGTTTCCAGACCTGTGTATACGACCGTGCCTCTGACCCAATTCTGACTCGGAGCGTTTCTTCGTAAGCACCCAAGTTGATCATTTCACAAGTGACGCCGCCGCCGCCTATCGGCCGCCTATTGCAACTACATGGTTCGGCAGCCAACGGCGGAATATTCAAACGTAATATAACAGCTCTATCGTTTACAACTATATCTCAAAGAGTTTAGTCAACATTTCCTATTGATCTTTGCTAGAACAACTGTTTCTCGCTTGCTCTATTGAGATATTCAATTGCTCCATTCGTATAATTAATTTTTAATGACATCTTAGCAAAAGACCACTTATTTTTTTGGAATAACGTATTTCCTATAGTTCTCTGCAAGTATATCTAACATAAAACGATCGCTTCTTAATTGCTCCATTATCCGTAGATTACAAACTCGATTGAGATTGATCAATTATCTTTAGCGTATGCTTTTCGTCCTTAAAGGCCATTGCACGTAACAAAGTTTTAGTTTTAATCGTAAGGCCGTAAGAAAATAGACCAATCACAGTCGACTATTCTTCTCGCGCTTGAAGAATAATGGAGTGTGATTGGTCTATTTTCTTACGGCCTTACGATTACAACTAAAACATTGTTACGTGCAATGGCCTTAAGAAATTTTATGTGTGAAAGCCTTAACTTTAGTCCATCCTGCCAGATTTTCTCTTTTGTTTAAAGAATGAGATTGTTAGCGTGTGTAGCAGTCTCTCTAAGAAAAAATAGAAACTCCAAAATATGGTCCAAACAAAGGATGCGCGCGTAACGTGTTGAAACGTGTCTGGTCCTGTCCAAGGACGGCAACGAACAACAACGCGTAAAGGGCACAATAAAAAAAATAAGGGATAGGGAACAGTTTAATATTAACATATGTACAAAATATAAAATGACATTTTATCACTGTTCCTTAGCGCTATTTCTCTGTTCTTCTATTCTGTGTTAATAAATTACATATGTTAATAAATTTCATATATTAATAATATTGAACTGTTAGGGGCGCAACACAATACAAAGATACAGACAATAGAAATAAAGAATAGGAACACAATGCATTGATACACGGCTTCTGAATTGACCAATCGCATTGGTCAATTGGTCAAATTGTTCAAATGTGATCGGTCAGGCAACAGGTAATAGCAACAGGAAATAACGAAAAAATCGTTAATTATAACCTAAAAAATTCGAATGTACCTATTCGAATACCTATTGTACCACATTATGGCTCCAGGCGAAGGTCCACTTTACAAAACCTAACGCGCCATTGGTGGTACCTCACAGGTGGTGCGGAAATCCACTGTTATTACATTTAGTTATTTAAGTTATTCTTTTATATCCATAAAGTACTATACAGCAGAATATTTCTTGCAGTAGAATTACGCATTTTTTAATAAGAATGGTGGAACATTTTTATATTTTTGCCGCTTTAGATCTAACTTTCTTTTTACGCGCTGAAATGTTCCGCGTAAGCGTGAAAAGAAATCGCTACCAAGTAACTTTATTAAAGAATCATTATTTTTTCAAAATCGTATAAAAGAGATACACAGAAATAAATGATATCTCTTTTATGCAGTACATACGTTGCGCAATAATAAGAAATCTCGTTATTAGAAAGCAATTGTGTAAAAAGAACGCGTAGTCCATACAGCACAAAATATTTTTTTAAATAGTATACAACAATTTATTTTTAGAATGTTTCTATGTTCGCCAGATTGTCAAAAAAATATTTTCAACAATGTTTTTAAAAGATTGCATAAAAATATATTTAACAATATTTGTAAAATCTTTTAGAAATTTAAACATTTTATTTTTTAAAGCAATATTTTTAAAAAATTTTACAAATATTATTGAAAATATTTGTATGCAATCTTTTAAAAAATTTTTGAAAATATTCTTTTGACATGATTTGACGGGCATAGAAACATTGAAAAAATATTTTTGTGAATTAGTTTAAATTATTTTAAACTTCCTAAAAAATATTTTAAATATGTATATTTTAAGAGGTTTTTGTGCTGTATGGGAAGAGAGTTGGATATACTAGAAAAGTATGTATGTATAGAATACGATACACGTTACTTGATGCACAATTTTTGACTTCCCTGTATGTCGATCGGAGCGGTCGATCCAACCAGGTGTCATCTATGGATCTTTCGGTTCATTACAGTTGCAGTCGGTAACCCATCTCCCATGGTAAAAAGTTGGTGCATTCATTAAGATTCACCCTGTATATCAGAAAGGTACATACACATTAATATACATAAGATATCCTTAACTCGCACTATCATACATCAAATTTTTTAAAGAGTCTTAGACTCAACCATCGATAAACCCATCAAGAACCTACATTATAATAATAATGGAAGGCATTAATAAGCGGCAAAATCAAAATAAGCGACAAACATACAATCCAATAATAATTAGAAATATACTAAAGCCTAAATACTCGATAAACTCGTTAAGCGGTGTTCAGATAGGTTGATATCACATGGCAAAGTCGCATTCACGACCCATAAGGTCGATAAAATATCAGAAAGGCTCATACACATCAATATACATAAGCTATCCCTAACTTGCACTATCGTACATCAAATTACGATCAAACATCGCGTCATTTCAAGGTCAATACAAAAACTCGCAATATCAAATGGCAAGTTATACAATCTAAGATTCGCTCAAAAACGATACAATCACACGGCAACTCGAATACATAACGCAAACACTCTCAACCTACTTAACCATGCACTATTGTACTATAAAATACAACTGAAAAGTAACTCGAAACTCGAGAGTATTCTTTAAAGATATCACTGAGGAAAAATAAACTATAATAAGCACGACTAATATAAGCACAAATAACACGCATGGTCGACGTCCCAAGCGTCCCCCCCCGCCCTATTAGGGACACCTAGGAGGAACGACCAGCATTCAGTGTATAACAAATACAATCGCATGATCTCCAAATTAAATTAAATTATATATCGCCTTTTAGAATACAATCGCACCAAACTGACAAAGAGCGTAATATCTTAAATCATGTCGCTATCGACAGAGCCTTATAAAACGATAAATAGAATTACAAATAATACGGATATCATAATAAGGAAAGAACGCAAACATCTAAGCGGCAATCATATTTCTCGGTATATCAATTCAAATAAATATATTTACGCACGACTCGGACGCATAGTCGACGTCCCAAGCGTCCCCCCCGAGCAAGGCATGTCTCATTGTGAGGAATCCGAAAACAACCCCAAAGAGAAACCGAGTGATAGACAATAAACGCAAGATAACACAATCCAATCACGCGAAAACAAGATGATTCCAAACATAATATACCAATCTCGCGCGCATGAACCTCAAGAGACAATCACGTGATATAACGCAGATATAATTTAAAACACGAAAAAGAAAAATCTTGATACTAGAATAACAAACTAAACTTTTAAGCCATAAAGCAAACGAAGAATATTTATACATGATAGGAACAACCGAAACGCTTGATCGAAATCCAAAGCGTCCCCCTCGAGCAGAGACGCCCAAGAGATCGACCAACTCACCATAAGCAATAATTATAATTACATAGAACACAATTACTAATTTATCCTTAAACACATATATTGCTTAAATAGACAAGACGGCATACTGAATCTAACAATAACTCGAATGCAAGGTATAACTCAATTTTGTCTCTAAGTTAGTCCGAAATTTTTTTTTTTTTTTGAAAATCGCCCACTCATAGATACAATCCATCTCGCCTTCTTAACGACCATCGATTTGCACTGAAAGCCCTCGAAAATCTAAAGTCTATCTCTTTCTCGATACTGATCCGCAAATACACTGATCTTTCAGCTTCCACTTTCACTTATCACAATTCAAAGTAAACTAAGGGAGCCCGCCACACTCAATGTAAGATATCTTCATTGACAAGGCCTCCGCGAAAATTGGTGAGCGAGCCGACGTCCGACCCGGACGCCGGCCCGCGACGGACATATAGTCCAATCTCAAGTCAACGCTTAAGACGATCTTGATCAAGTCTGCTTATGCAACACCAGACCGTCTCAAGATTGATACATTTCATAGTCGTGAAATAAGATAATCTTTGCGAAGAAGTTTCCACTGAAGTGAGTCTTGTTTGATTTGAGATTAACTTAGTAAAGATGTACTTAAGACCATGCTTATTCTGTATTCGGCTATTTCCGTAATATTTCTACTAGTTCCTCCAATGGAAACATTAGATTCAAGACGTAGCTTTACACCATTGTATTAACGTATGTAGTACTAAACAGAAATAAGTTTTCTAACCTTAAACCGAAATTATCACATGGCAGTATAAGCAGTATTATAATTATCTAGTAATATATGGAAAAATATATAAATTAATCGAGACACTTTGCATTATTTAAAAAAAATTTTTTTTGATATATTAAAGGTATAAGCATATAGTAGAAGTGAGGAACTCTACTACGCTAAAAAGATAATAACGTAGCTTGGTTAGAAATTTGTAACGAGTTTAATCTATCACATCTAAGCACGCAAG
Organism: Leptothorax acervorum; assembly: GCA_035220615.1. Taxonomy (NCBI): domain Eukaryota; kingdom Metazoa; phylum Arthropoda; class Insecta; order Hymenoptera; family Formicidae; genus Leptothorax; species Leptothorax acervorum. The sequence goes on along the minus strand of JASTWQ010000129.1, from coordinate 262,272 downwards.
AGGTAAGAAAATTACATAATAACATTGATTTAACACTTATTCATACTGATATTTATTGATATTTTTATAGAATACATTCATATATATTGCTTTTACAACAGCTTTTTCGAAGAACTTTCTGACTAGTGTTTACTTCGAAATGGAACAAACATATTTGTAAAATTATTATCTTTTTTTATAAATATGTGTTGTGAATATAATTTTTTGTAGTATGAACGTGCAGGATATAGATTTGCGAGATTTGTATGATATTCCCGATTTTTTGGACGTCGAGAGTGAAGATGAAATAGAAGAAATTGTTGTGCGTGCTCCGAAACGTTATATACGAGATGGACAAAACCCTTTCCAGTTTCATGATAAAGAAGAGTTTAAACGCCGCTTTCGATTTTCAAAAGAAGCTGTCATACATGGTCTTCTACCAAAAGTAGAAGAAAATATGGCTAAAATAAATAATCGAAGTCTTCCTATTGCTCCTGTGTTGCAATTACTTGTGTGTCTAAGATTCTACGCCACTGCAAGTTGTCAGGTAATAAAATTTGAAAGAGGCAGAGAGAAATATGTTTATATCTGAGTTGTAATTGCATATTTTAAAATTATTTATTTCCTTGCTGTTAGTATTAGCGGATATAATAAGCATATCACACCCTACTCTTTCAAGAATCATTTTTCGTGTTTCGGTACTACTTGCTGGAAACATCCACCGTGTCATAAAGATGCCTTTTTCTGTGGAGCAAATTAACGAAAACCGTACTTTATTTCAGAACTTGGGATTTGGAAATGGAGCTATTGGGTTACCTGGAGTTGATGGTGCTATCGACTGTACTCATATTCGCTTGACTCAATGCAGATTTGAAAATATTGAAGAAGTATACAGGAATCGCAAAGGATATTTTTCTCTCAATGTACAAGTACGTAATATTTTATTCAATAGAGAATGTATAAAATTTATTTTTGCAACCTTAAGATTTAAATATCAATTTTATTACACAAATATATATTTATAATATTTAAATTCTTATTTAGGCTATTGTCGGACCACGAATGGAATTTCTGGACATCATACCAGAATGGCCAGGAAGCCAACACGACTCCAGAATTCCAGAATTTATATGCGATATATGAGACGTGAATTCACTGGTATATTGATTGGAGATAATGGCTATCCTTGTCTGCCATTTCTTCTGACTCTTGTTCTAAATGCAATAACAGATGAACAGCTAGCCTACAATAATATTCATAGACGAACAAGAAAAATAGTGGAAAGAACATTTGGAGTATGGAAACGGCGATTTCCTTGCTTAGCCCGAGGACTAACCACAAAACTGATATGCAGCACAACAGTTATTGTAGCATGTGCAGTTTCGCATAATCTTTCGCTTACCTACGATAATGTATTGCCGCAAGATGACGAAGAAGAGAATGAAATTCGTTGATGATAATGATAATTAAGAGAATGATGTAAACCGTCCAGAATGGCACCAGCAGATGGATTTATTATGAGAGACGCACTTATACAACGTTTATTTCATTAATTAAAAAAGTAAAGGTAAATAAAATATTTTATTAAATACAAACGCGCACTATTGAAATTATTTTTTAACATAATATTTATTATTTACAGAATAAAAGAAGTTATTCATCCGGTTATGTATGTACGTATGTTTTGTAATATATGTATATGATTCCATTGAGAAGAACCTGACACCTCTGTCAGGAATGGTTGTTAAATGGCAAACAGTTGAATGTATTTTTCACCGATATGATATAGATGTGACAGAATAAGTCTAATGGGGATTAATAACATCTCTTAAATTAATAGGATGTAAAAGAAAGTTTATATAAGTATGAGTTTATATTTATTTAATTTATTTTAGCACATACAAATATCAATTTGTTCGAGAAACATATGTAAAGTATAATAAAGTATGTAAAATGTATTACACTTATATTTATACAAAATAAACAACCGTTTACTTAAAAAAATAAGAAAAAACTAAAAGAAACAATTTTCAATACTTATTTCAATAAACACAACCTTTTATACTTTGTCCAATAATCTTTGATACTTAAGTTTACAAAGTAAGTAAGCTTTCTTTATACTCGCAACATAATAAATTATTTCTTTCTTATTATCTCTTAATAATTGCAATAAAATTCAGTCTTTATTGTAATACTTAATATATCAAAAAATATCTCTTAATAATTGCAATAAAATTCTGGAATTTTGGAAGATACGACTGTCGTGTTGGCTGCCTGGCCATTCTGGTATGATGTCCAGAAATTCCATTCGTGGTCCGTCCGACGATAGCCTAAATAATAATGTAAATATTATAAATATATATTTGTGCAATAAAATTAATATATAAATCTTAAGGTTGCAAAAATAACTTCTATACATTCTCTATTGGATAAAATATTACGTACTTGTACATTGAGAGAAAAGTATCCTTTGCGATTCCTGTATACTTCTTCAATATTTTCAAATCTGCATTGAGTCAAGCGAATATGAGTACAGTCGATAGCACCATCAACTCCAGGTAACCCAATAGCTCCATTTCCAAATCCCAAGTTCCAAAATAAAGTACGGTTTTCGTTAATTTGCTCCACAGAAGAAGGCATCTTTATGACACGGTAGATGTTTCCAGCAAGTAGTAACACGAAACACGAAAAATGATTCTTGAAAGAGTAGGCTGTGATATGCTTATTATATCCGCTAATACTAACTACAAGGAAATAAATAATTTTAAAATATGCAATTATAACTCAAAGATATAAACTTATATTTCTCTCTGCTTCTTTCAATTTTTATTACCTGAAAACTTGCAGTGGCGTAGAACCTTAGACACACAAGTAATTGCAACACAGGAGCAATAGGAAGACCTCGATTATTTATTTTAGCCATATTTTCTTCTACTTTTGGTAGAAGACCATGTATGACAGCTTCTTTTGAAAATCGAAAGTGGCGTTTAAACTCTTTTTCATCATGAAACTGGAAAGGATTTTGTCCATCTCGTATATAACGTTTCGGAGCACGCACAACAATTTCTTCTATTTCATCTTCACTCTCGACGTCCAAAAATTCGGGAATATTATCCAAATCTCGCAAATCTATATCCTGCACGTTCATACTACAAAAATTTACATTCACAACACATAATTATAAAAAATATAATAATAATTTTACAAATATGTTTGTTCTATTTCAAAGTAAACACTAGTCAGAAAGTTCTTCAAAAAAGCTGTTGTAAAAGCAATATAAATGAATTTATTCTATAAAAATATCAATAAATATCAGTATCAATAAGTGTTAAATCAATGTTATTATGTAATTTTCTTACCTCTTGCGAGCTTAGGTGTGATAGATTGAACTCGTTACAAATTTCTAACCAAGCTACGTCATTATCTTCTAGCGTAGTAGAGTCGCTTTTCTTCACTTCTATTATATGCTTATACCTTTTTAATATATCAAAAAATAATGTTTTTTGAAGTGATGTAAAATGTTTTGATTTACTTTTAGATTTTTCCATATTGCTATACGACTTCCAAATTTTAAGGTTAGACTCAACTAGAGAGAACAAAACGTATTTCAGTATGTTTAAACACTTTATTATTGTAAAACTGCACCTTAAAATTCTTTGATTTCCTTATATTTCTTGTAAACTATATTTTTTTTCGAAGTGAACACTAGTCAGAAGACAGTTTTTCGAAACAAGTATTGTCTTAAGAGGTCTACGGCCGGTATTCATAGTTATTTAAGACCGTCTTAAGTTCAATCTTAAGATGTCATGAACCAATCACAGAGCCGTATCAGCGTCTTAAGACATTACTTAAGACGATCTTGAAGACTATGAATACCGGCCTACGAACCTGACTTGGAATAAGACGCCTTATTTGCCATTTTAGCGAACAGATAAGACCGTCTTAAAGGACTATGAATAGAGAAGTTCTTCAGATTGTGCTTATGGCATATGAGATGCATTTATGAATCATAATAAGATATTCCGTAATAAGACAATCTTGCTGAAGTTTACGCTCAAGCAGTTACTAAAATGCGATCTTATTGCCTGTCTATGAATCAAAACGCCATCTTAAGACCATTCTTAAGCAATTCTTATCTTTAAGCAGCGACTATGAATACCGGCCATAGACTTGTAATCTTCATTTCAAGGGTTCAATAATGTTGTTTCGTGTTTTGCAATTCAGGAAAACTTGTTTTCACGTTCGTACAAACGGTATATCTTTTATATGAAACACATCTTGTGATGAATTGACAGGCCGTCTGCCAACTAGACGCCATATTGAGGTAAATGAAAATAAGGAAATCTGTAGTTCCGTAACTTTTTCTCGTTTTCCATATAAAATGAGATTTTCCCTGAATCATTGATGTATGTACTGCAATCCTGGAGAAGCATTTTCAATTCTGTCAAGTTAACGCGACGCTGTATGAGTAGAGACTTTTGTCGGTAAAACAGACGGGTTCAGGATCCCCTTAAGGGGTGGCGATTCGAAACAGGCGGTTCTCCTGAGAAGGATAAAAATATATCCATTCTATGCGCTTCGCGCGATTATTTTCCGAAGCTAAGCTAAGCTAGATCGCTAGTTTGGCGTGTTATTTTGCATCCGCAGAGGCTACGACCTGTGAATAAATGGTTTTTGTTGAAACGATTGATTGTCGGAGTGTGTGAAAAAAAAATCCTGACGTCTGCATCTCGATATACCATAATGTAAATAATAACGATATTGCCGAAAAGAAACTACCTGCTTCTCCATCTGTTGCATACTACCACTTTTTTGGAGAAACTCTTCGTTTTTAACTTTTAAGCTAATCAAGAATATGGTACGTTCTGTTATAGGCGTAATTACGATTATAACAGGATGGATATTACGCGTTAGCAGATATTCTTTTCTCACATATTTTCTTTGAAGACGTATCAGCAGAATGTATTTCGATTTCAAGGTAAGTTTATTACAAAAATGGCAGAGCTTAAAAGTATCATAAATTTACGATACGGAATTATCTTAATCATGCTATTAACAGGTACATAATATAATATATATATACATATATGCATACATATTACATTACAGTACACGTTTTACAATCATTGTACCAACTTTCTGTAGCTTTTCAACGTTTTTTCCTGAGTCTGCGGTTGGTTACATCGACAATTGTTAGGAAAACTATTGACCGTGCTACGCGTAATCAGTTCGAAACAAAGATATGTTAAAATAGTAACACTGGATTTGTTTCGTTTAGCTGCGCTTTCTTACGCTTTTAATTTTGTAACTATTTATTTTCAGAGAAAAAATGAAGAGGATAAAAAATGGTAAGCAAGTGCAGCTGAAAATTACAGATCTAGTAATGGTATTAGTCAAGTGTAAAGTAGAGAATCCACTACTCCATGCATTGCTCCTTCTGATGTACACCATATCTCCTTTGTAGCTCAGCCTCCATCGCCTGCAACTGTTCCCTACTCTGTTCCTGTGTCATCTGCTCCATTAACTCGTGATTATACGTGGAGTGCAACATTAGAGCCAATACACCGGCTCGCGTCGCCATGTTCGACCGGATCTGCCTCTCTTGCTCTACGAGCTCGTCGATTTTCAGCCACTGCCTCACCCTCTCCATATCGATCTCCGCTCGTCGCAGCTTCTCCCACATGTAGTGCCTTACGCAACTCTTCTTAGGCGCGCGACAGAATTCACCCGTGGTGTCGAACACGTTCGTAACCAAGGGGCAACCGCATACCTCGGTGTCTCCGATCTTCGGATCCTTGCAATGCTCGGGGCATAGAACGCGCAGTCGCTTGCAGTAAGTCCTGTTACCAGGATTATAGAAATCGCAGAACATCACTTGGCCTTCGATGCGCGTCTTGAAGATCGAGCCGAAGGATGCTTGTGATTCATACTGAAAAATACAAGCCAAGTAAGCATTTTTATTTCGAAAGAAAACTTATTTCATAAAACAAACCATTCGACTTGTTAACTTGAATGAGACCAGGAAAGATGATAAATGCACAATATTTGAAGTTTACATAAATGCTCCCATTAGATACTCGTAAACCGAAGTGACCTGTGCGATTTTCTGTAACATAGACTGCGCCTTGTAATACCTTATTGAAACATTTTTCCATGTGTTTAACGGCAGTTCTCGAATTGACTTCGTGGCCGCACGTGATACAGTACATGCTGCTCTCCGTGTCGTCGTTGTCATCCACCTCGGCTTGCGGATCGATGGACGCGTGCTTCGCGCGTTCGACAATACGATCCAACTCGACGTGCCTCTTTTCCAGCTCTTGCAGTATCCTACGGACGTCGTGCTGCTGCTTTCTCACGGCTTCCAGGGCACGTCTGTTGTTCTGCTCCGCGATGCACGCGGTCAACGACCATTCTTGTATCCGCTGCGGTAGTACCTGGTAGATTCTGCTCGTCGCCAGCTTCAGGCCGCAATCGTCGGAGCAGTATTTGCTACCGGGTCGCGACTGCTTCGTGCATGCGGGTCCATAGCAGTGGCGCGGCGGCTCTAAGTACTCGTTCCTGTCGTTACTCGAGTCCCTCCTCCGCCTCTTGGTCAATTTCGTTCCCTTGTTAAGACTTTTCGAAGGTTTCAGCGGATCGCCCACTATGCGGCAGGTACGTTGGATACATCTGAGCTTCAGTCGTATCGAAGGTCCAAATTTCTTCAGATGCCTATATGTATGAGATCCAAGATTAATTCTCCAAGCAAGACTGCTTCGCACAAATTATGGCTCTGTCGATCGTTTCTTCGTATGTTACCTGCAAGCATCACACTTTCCACAATTTTCCGTACGCAGGCATCCTGTACATTCTCCGCAACGCTTGGGCGATTTCTTTTCCACGTTGGGGCCCCATGGCGCGTCGTATTCGTATCGATGTCCCCTGTCCTTCTCCTTGTACTTCTTATGTTTCCTGTCATCTTGGTCGGTCCTGCGTGGCTTGTATCGCGTTATCAACGTCGGATCTTCTTCTCTACAACGCTGCGTACAATAATCAATTAGATCGACTTGCCTTTCATTGTTACTTTTAAAAGATTCGCTCATTTGAAAAGCTTGCTTACAACACAGAAAAATTGTTTTATGTGCTTCGCGTCCTTCTCAGTTATGTTTATGCAATCACCATGGTACCATTCCTCGCACGCGTCGCATCCTCTGAAATAATTCAAAATGCAGGGGTTGCGATCTGGTCTCAAATATGCCAAATTTAGACAAAATAATCTTTTTTTAATGTTACAGCAAGTTTACTCACATCATAAAGCGAGAGCTGTCCGAGCTTCTGCAAATGCAATACGCTTGACCGTCCTGTTTCAGTAACGTTGCGATCTTGCTCTTCCTCTCCGGCAGCATAAACTGCTTCGCTATCTCCTCTTTCTGCGTACAAAACACACGTCAAGATCAGTCAAAATATTTTTTTACAACAAAGAGGTTAGATGATATCTCAAACGGTTACAATCCACGAAAAATTGTACAAAATAAATAAAACCATTGTAAATGGTATCTACAGCGATGCTCTCATTTGCACAAAGCTAGCGAAATATTGTATTTTACATAAGTATTTATTATATAGTTGCATGTATAATTTTTTAATCCTCACCGACAAACTGTGCTGCCTTTTATCAGCCATGGCGAAGTGAATTCGGAGTAATACGGAGTAACGAGGAAAGTGACGTTTCTATCGATTTTACAATACTTATATTACACTATTTACATGCATCTCGCTTGTGTATTTATCTGATATTTACGACTGCATCGAAAATACAAGCGAGCAATCTCGTCGCCATGTTGATTAGCACTATCGTGCACCCAGTGCACTGTCGGCATTACCGGCACAGTCGCTAAAGCAGATGAGTTTTTTTTTTAATTTTCAGAATGCATTTATTTCATAATATTTAAATAGGTAAATATTTGCTGCGTTTGGCAATGCAAATCTGAGACATCGGAGTGCTCTTTTACCTCGCAAATCGTTCGGCAATGCCTATCTGTTTGCTCTAAATCGGAGAGTATTTTGGGTATAATAAATTATTGAAAGAAATAATTATAGCTCTCATTCAATAATTTATTATACTCAAAATACTCTCCGATTTAGAGCAAACAGATATGCATTGCCGAATGATTTGCGAGGTAAAAGAGCACTCCGATGTCTCAGATTTGCATTGCCGAACGCAGCTCTTGAATATAATATTAAACTTTTACTAAATCAGAACTTTTTGCTAAAATTACATAGATTTTTATTAAAATTATGCATATAAAGTATCGAATAGCAGAATAAAATGTCAGATAACATTCCTGCAGTTTCTTTAAATTTGCGCTTGAGATAAAAAAGTAAAATGTGTGAAAAGACTATTATACATGTAATATCTTATATTTATTAGAAAATACAACAACAATTATATCACAGGAATATATCCTAAAGTATAACGTACGCGGGACACGCGGTCCCGCGTGGAATTCCTTCCATCCTCGTAACAAAGACTGGCGAATCAAAAATACTCTAAGAATCTCCGCGACGGATTCGCATATAGATTCCCTCGGTCCTTGTCAGAGCGTTATTCCTCTTTAAAAAAATTCTCCTATGATCGACATTCGTTGTAGGAATGGTTGAGCTTGGCAGGACAAAATCTGATAATTCTGCCTCGCTGTGACGTTGGTCGGATAGAGATTCCCGCGCCTGATGTTCTCCAGCATTATCTGCGGCTCGAATCTGGCTTTTGCGGGGCTCGGCGTGGAATTTCGTTGAACACCGCCTTCCGTCGGGAGTCCGGAAGTGGAGTATTGTCCATTCGACAGTATCGGGGGCTCGAAGCCGTCGGGACCGTCGCTATCGTCGGCCTTGTAAATCGTCGACGAGGGCGCGAGGACCGCGCGCCGTCGGCAACCGAACGCTGCGATTTGATTTCTCCTCCTCTTCGACCTCCACGTCCCTATAATTGCAATATCATTATTAAGAGTTGTAACTATAGAAATTTTCGTGAAAGGCTGCCGATTTAATATGTCAAACTATAGCGTTGCTACCTATTGAGGGACGACGATCGCTATCCATCAAAACAAGTTTGATGATTCTAATGTCAAATCTAAAAATTATCTTAACAATATAGGTATTGTATAACATAACTGTGGAATGTTAAATATATAATCTGTAAATTCATAATTATCTGCAATTTGTAATTGCTTCACACGTACTCTTCCTGTTCGGCAGAATCCGACGGCTCCGTCGACGAGGTGTTCGGCGACGAGACGCTCTCGTTGAGAGCGTCCTTCTTCCGGCTCGCGAAATAGTGCCTGATCTCGGACAGCTTCGCCATCGTGATTGGCAGCACGTCTGGAATCCTGCTGACATCCTTCTCGTGATGAGGCTCGTTCGACGAGGCGTCGTCCACTGGAACAGTATCCTGCGTCGGAAGGAACCTCTTCAGGATCGGCCTCTTGTCCGGAAAGATCTTCTGCGCTGGCCGGCAACAATACAGAGCACCGGGATCGATCGGGTGGGCCTCGGTGTTGAAGATGTATCCGCCAGCATCCACAATACACTGGCCCCATTGAGTATCGATAATCTCGCCCTCGAAACCGGTATTGTGGATAAAATTGTCGGTGTCGAAGAGAAGGTACAGGTACTTAGTGGTCTCTGCAAGGAAGAAGGACTCCATTCGGTCCGCTTTGCGATGGTCCCGCACGTCGTTGATGGTCGCGTAGCCGCACGTGGTTTTCGCGCTGTGCTGCAGACTCCTCAGGATGTCCACTCCCACATGGATCAAATACGGATCCTTGGTCGCTCTGTAAAGATACATGACAGACTCTATGAGCTCCGGCCGCAACGGATAGCCCTCCCTGTTGGTCCCCGCCTCGGCCTGCGGAATGTTGTAGAATTCCGGCGTGAATCCGAACTGCTTCCACACACGATGGTAATTGTGCAGGGACTTCATCGCGTCTCCGATCTCGCCGAAGAGACTCAGCACGCCGGGCCAATACGCGTCCAGGGACTGAAAGACCGGCAGGGTTACTTGGCCCTTGGTCATGGAGACCCAAAGATGCCAGTCCTCTCGACGAATGTACTTCTCTATGGCTCGCTTGTGCTCCTGGAATATCGAGGCCAGCAGGGGATCATGAAACAGCAATGTACCCTTCGCCAGGTACTCGAAGTAGGAGTCCACGCCGGCGCCTATGCCGGAATCCTGAGCGGTCCAGTGGCCGGTTAGGACGTCAATGTGATTGCCGACTAGGCCGATATTGGATCTGTAGTAATGCAACGCTTTTATGGCGTTCATGGCCACCTCCTCGTACAGCGGATCGCCGGTCAGCCTGGAGAGGGTACCGAACTCCAGGAGGAAGGTGCCGATGCCGGCGGTGCACGTGATACTGGTCTCACCATCCGGCACGCCGTACTTGAGATTCACCGTGCCATACGGCATCCCCGTTGGTGTATCGAACGCGGCGATCAGTCTCCTGGCCATATCCTCGGCGAGACGCAGCAGCGGTCCGTTGCAGGGCCAGCCGGGCTCGAGCTTGACGCCGGCCCTACGCGACAGCAGGTGGGCGCTCAGCAGGCCGCCGACCACCCGTATGTTGGTCTCGAACACCGACACGTTGATGTTCGCCTCGAAGTTCGCCCGCGTGCCGATCAGCTCGGCGACGCGACGGAACTCGGAGTAGTTACCCATTACCGCGAGCGTGTCCAGGGCGTCGATGAGAGTCAGGGAGAAGCTGCCCCAGGTGTCGAAGCCGTCGCAGCTCAGCGAGCGCAGCTCGTCGTACGGATAGGCGTGCGTCAGGTAGCCGGTGTAGGCGTAGTCGAACATGGTCCGTACCTCCTCCCGCAGGCCGATCAGCTCCCGCCTGCCGTATTCCCGGAACCCGCTGACCAGGACGAGGAGGCCGAGGATCGAGCCCGCTCTGAAGAGAATCATCTCGCTGTCACTTTAACCGTCACCGTCTCCGTGCTCCCCTTATCCGTCATCACCGTGCATCGTCGTCGCTCTCCCTCGACGTTACGCGGTGCGACGGGCGCGGGTCCCTCGTGGTGAGGCTCGACCGCCCCGCGCTCGCCACGTAATCAAAACAATCCCGCCGCCGCTTGCCGTAAACATCGCGTTGTACCACCTTGTACCGCGCGACGTCACCCTAACCTATACTCCGCGCCGACACTCGTCGTGTATATACGTGGAGCTGAACGCGCGCGCGCCCGCGATCGCGGGTGATGCAAATTGGATTTTCGTGTTCCGTTTCGTTTGCAGGAGCAAGGGACGCGCAAGAAGGCGATCTTGGGGTCCCGGGTACTGTGTGACGGCTGTGACGCTCGAAATCGACTCCGTCGCGGCCTCCAGCTGATCTCGACGCGACATAACCAAAGCGACCGAAAGACGAACTTCGTTACACTTCGTATCAGGAGAGAGTTTTGTCAAGAAAATTAATAAAGTGACGAAGTGTACATGGTTTTTGCGCCAGATAAGGTTGAAGACGCCTTTCTACTCTATAGTCAGTTGGAGTAACCTAACCAAAAAACAGAACTTTAAATATTAGTACAACAGTCTATTACGAAGATGAGAAGAATAACATAACACGAAGACAAGAAGAAAGAAAACTATTTAACGTAAAGGTGTACAAGGAATCTACGAGTTGGAAGCACTTTTTATAAAAAGAAATCGTGGGGACGTAGGATCACGTTTGGACATACACCAACATACACGATGGACGGTCGTAAGAACATGGATCTAGAAAACCTAAAAACGCTGCTGCAGAACTGCCTTTTGGCAAAGAACCGTACGTATATTTTGTCTTCTACCAAATGCATCATTTCGATCATTACTTATAAAAATACAATAAGTAAAGATACTTATTTACCTCCGAAACAGGCAAACGTACATTAGCCGTTACAGCGGATTCTCAAGAGAATTCTAAAGAGGATGAAAAGAAGGAGGATGAATACTTTCAGAACATGTATCAGCAATGGAAGGGCGTGAAGGCGAAGGACGACTCCACTTACAAAGTCATACCGAAGTTCTATTTCAAGGTACCACATATGTCTCAGTGTATTGTGTGCTTAAAAACCTTGCTAGAGCAATGAAATATGTTTTTTGTTATACTTGTAATTCTGCGTTGCAGCTGCCAAAAGAAGACGAGATTCTACCGCAGAAATTACGCGAGGAGACACGCGCCTTGTTTCTCCAAAGGCGTTCTCGACAATTGCTCGACAATAATGAACTCAAGGCACTCTGGGTTTTATTGGATAAGCATCACAGTCCACCTTTGTCGGGTGATGAGTCGTTAATCAATTACGAAGACTTTAAGAAAGTGGGCAAACTGGCAGGAGCAAAGTGCAGTCCGTACTTTACCGCGGTTGTTTTCGCCAAACTGCAGCAAGGAGATCCACATGGTAGAATTAGCATCATGGCGCTGTTTAATTATGTCATGCGAAAAGTTTGGTTGCATCAAACAAGAATCGGGCTTTCCCTCTATGACATTTCGGGACTGGGGTATCTCAGAGAGTCGGTGAGTCACTATAATCATTCAAAATCCCTGTTTTATTATTTATGCCGTATTATATTTTTGAGATCAAGTAAAATATGCTCTTTGGTACAAAATTGTCGTAAAAAGAAAACAACCAACTTTTTACAGTCAGAAGCAGACATGTATGGCGAATTTTGAAATAATAAAATCACATTTCCATTTCAAATCTCTTTAATAATTAAATCCTAATTAAATCCTCTTTAATAAAAATAAATTGAAAAGAGAAATATCAATCATATATACATGAGATCACAAAGAAAACAATAATAAAAATTTTCGGAGATTAAAGCTCCAAACTTTTTTCCTTGAAAAAGAAAATAACGTTTACTTTTAATTCTCTGAATGTCTCAGATTGCCGGCTTTAATCGCATTTAACAGCAAACTCTTTTAAATCGTTTATTTATTTATTTATTCGCAGGATTTGGAGAATTACATCTTAGAACTGATACCAACGCTACCACAACTGGAGGGGCTGGAAAAATCCTTCCATTCGTTTTACGTGTGCACAGCAGTCAGGAAGTTCCTATTCTTTTTAGACCCTTTGCGAACTGGAAGAGTTCGTATTCAGGATATTTTAGCGTGTAGCTTTCTGGATGATCTTTTAGAATTGAGAGACGAGGATTTGCCAAAAGATTTGCAAGAAGCGAATTGGTTCTCCGCGCCTTCGGCGCTTAAGGTTTACGGACAATACCTTAATCTGGACAGAGATCATAATGGGATGTTGAACAAAGAGGAACTCGCTGGATACGGCACTGGTACTTTAACCGGCGTCTTTCTCGAGAGAGTATTTCAAGAATGTTTGACCTACGAAGGCGAGATGGACTACAAAACATACTTGGATTTTGTTTTGGCGTTAGAGAATCGACACGAGCCCCAGAGTCTGCATTATTTCTTCCGAATTCTCGACATTAACAATCGCGGTTACTTGGATACCTTTTGTCTTAATTATTTTTTCAGGGTATGTATTATATCCTTGTTTACGATGTATTTTTTTAAACATTTTCTGATTCATGAGGTATCTCTTTGCAGGCTATACAAGAACAAATGACAATGCACGGGCAAGAACCTGTTAGTTTCGAAGATGTCAAAGATGAGATATTCGACATGGTGAAGCCAGCAGATCCATGCAAAATTACGCTGCAAGATTTACTGTCTTGCGGGCAAGGCGACACGATGGTCAGTATCTTGATCGAATTCCACGGCTTCTGGGCGTACGAAAATCGAGAAGCCATGGCGGCTGATAACGGGGACGAGTCGTCCCACGTATGACGAAGCACTTCTCATCCCAGAATACGAGATAAACATCCCACCGGGATAGATAGCACATGACTGGACATTAACACTTAATGTGTTCGATACGACGTTGTGATGACTTTGTAGTAATAAGATTTTTTTAATTTATTATATGCCAGAACTGGCATATAATAAATTAAATCGTCATTGCATTGTATAATTTTTTAGAATTAATATATTCTATACCTATTTTTAATATTTTTTGAATAATTTCGCCACGAATGCCTAGACTGATTCAGCCGTGGTTCACGTTGACATCGTGCTAATTTACTCTTGTATTTGACAACATGCGCCTTTTGCTCCACGATTCAAACAGTTCACGATAATTCATACAATTCATAATAAAATTTGAATTTTTAAATTTGTAATTCGTACCGTACGAGAGATTCTCCCGTGGACCAACCACGTGACTTCAAAACGTGAGGTCAAACAGTGGGCTCGCACGATCATGTCAGTAGCGTACTATTGTGTCTTGTTTAAGGGCCTAAGACTATGCGTTCTCCTAAAAAATATTTATATCGTTAACATTTCTTTTTTGAATCTATTTTGAAGAAAATTTAAGACAAAACCGTTTTTTTACTAACAAGACTTCAACAGTTGCTCTATATCTTTGCATTTGCCTGCGAAAAACTCGCTCTTTTCTTTTTCCAGTGATTTCATAATGAAGATTTTGTTTACTTCTACAAAAAGTAAGTTTTTAATATTATTAAATAGCATTGAAATATAAGTTCCTTTGCTAGAACAAATAAGCTATAAAATGTACGGATTTCTATTTTAAATTCTTCCTTTCAGAAGTAAAAAAGGAGAAACGTTTTAATTATTTTGTTAACGGGGGGGGGGGGGCTGAATTGTGGCTACGTCACTACGGCGCAGCCTCTGTTGTCACTCGCGTCCCTTCTTGTATCATTCAGTATCATTCTCGGTCTCGGTGGCGTACCGTACGGCACGAAACTCGACGCTCGACATTCGTAATTCGATCCCGACTCGCGTGGAAGAACGCGCAAGGTTTGTTATCACCCCCGGCTTCATGATATCAAGTCTTCCCCTTCTCGCATATCTCGATCGCGTGGTTCCCTTCCTTCTCTCATCCCTCCTCTTTAAGATCGCGAACCTTCGCCTCGTCTGAAAGTACGCAGAAGAAGCGTACGTAAATAATCACAGCACGTTGGACGGACGCGACGGTGCGAATTATCTCGAGTTGACACGGGAATGAGAGGGGAAAGGAAAGAAAAGAAAAAACGGAGCATGGGTGCGATATGTCTCACGAAGTGAAAGGTCCCCCGCGTTTCGCGCGCATTTTTCAACGCGACGTTTCGTGCGTCGCGTCGCGAGATATCGGCCGCGAGGGGGATCGCGGAGTGGGGAGAATCAGCGAGAACTTCAGAACTGTCATTCCGCCCGCTCGTCCCTCCTTTCCCCCGCGCCCATACGCTTCCTCTTCCCCTCGCCGCGTTCCCGTCCAACGTCCCCTCACCGTCCCCCTACCCTACTCCGCGTCAGTATGGCGCCCGCGTTTAAATTTAACGGTCGGAAATAAGGGATACTCCCGTTGCGTTGCAGAACGACGAGGGTCGTTTCGTGCATTCGTTCGGTGTCTTTCCAAAGGGTGGTGTCTCCTTTAGCATCCCTGCGGTGCGACTACGTGTGGGAATCCGAGCGAGAGTTGGAAATCGTCGGGCACGCCGTTCACAGACACGCCAGGAACAATGGAGCCCTTTATCCAGGTAAGGGACCTCCGAGCCTTTTTGTTTTCATCCTCCTTGGTGAGGTAGACGCGGCTCACGATACGGCGTATACACTGGGCACGTACCGTGACGTAGTTATAATTCACGGACTGTATTCACGATTTTTATCTGCGTTGAACCTAATTCCCTTTATCGCTCGCTATTCGTCTCCGAAGGGAAAATTTTTGCGCATTACTTTTAAGAGAGATGACATGAAATTGATTACTGAGTTTACTGTAATTATTAGATCCAATATCTTAATGTTATGTACTGTTTGCGCAATGCTATTGTGTGATAGAATCAAATGTCATATAATAAAATGTAGATTATGACATAAGCGTTTTGTTGTAAATATTATAAATTGTAAATTTTTGCTGTGTTACACTGACATATATTGCTATTGGCAACAGCGTATGTTGGAACGTGCTCAAGCAAGGGGACAGAAGTTGAATGAGTCGAAGTTGAAGTTGTCGAACGCAGGACATGATGTTAAGAAAAGTTGGAGTCCTTTGAGAAATGTGAATGCCTTGCTAGAACAAGCCACAGGTAATCCTTTTAGATAAACTTGTTAATGAGCTCTTATGAAATTTTAACAGTTACAGTTAAACAGTTAAAACTATATTTATACAGTTAATAGTTGAAAATATATTTTTAAAAAAATTTAAGAAAATCTATAGCTATTAGCTCCTTTTTTTTGTTAAAAGAAACAATTTATTCAACAGCAGCAAGTGAGAATTTAGTCAAATCACCGGTCAAGGCAGTTGTGGTCGGCGCACTCCCTGCCAAGTCTCCTCGTAAATCTCCTGTATCTAAGAATGTCACGTCTGAGCGATATAATAAACAGGATAATGAACAGGACAATAAGGAGAATGGGAAATGTGAAACTTATAATGTGCGATCCAAGTTGCAGAGACTTGGAAAATTATATTCTGGTAAGCGATATTAAAAAATAAAGGTGGATGTATCGAACATTGTATTGAATATTGAGTAAAAACCCTATCCCTTTTGGATGAGCGGTAGACCGAGCTTCTTAAATATCACTCTGAATCTCCATTTGATTACTCCCACACGATTCACACAGGGCACTCCCACACAACCTGCTTCAAAACTTGTTTCTAACACTGATACATGAGTATGTTTGTACTAACACATACAGAATGTATACATATAGTATATATGAATATACTTCTCCATTTCATGGTTACAATTTTTTTTGAAGAATTATGTAATTTGTATTATAGAAGACTTGTATTATTGTGTTCAAAATTTTATATAAAATTAAATATAATATTAAAGTTTAAAAAAAAAGTATTCAAGTTTATATAGAGAACAAATCAGTTATTTTTATAATATTTATTATATACATGAACGACAGAAAGAATTAATAATATTAATATATAACTTCTTTTATAGATGATAGTAATCTTGGGTTGAGTTCACCCATACACAGGACCGAAGAAAAATTTATGGCGGAAGAAAATGACGTGGATTACAAACCAGTCAAGAGGGGCGCTAGACTCGACAGATTAGCGGCTTTAGCTTCGACGATTAACAATTGGGAGGATGATTTATCTCATCCAACTTTAACTAATTCAAAGGTATTTTATAACGCTTAAATTAAGTTTTTTTATTTAAAAAAAAAAATGATATATAATCTACGAATTCGATTATAATGCACAATTATTTTATAGAGCAAGGTAGAAAGCAGCAAAGCAGAAAAAATACAAGCAAAATTTAATGAGCAAGTTAAACACGGATCGGAGCCGCAACCAAGTACGAGTGAAAGTATGAAATGGGTTACTGCCAACAATGGGAGAAAGAGCAAAGATCCAAGTCCAATTAAACAACTAAAATTGGATAAAACCACATTAGAAAATTTGGTAAAATATATTCGAATATCTAATTTTATCCTTAAAAAATAAAAGACTAAAGCTTCGTAAAACTTTTTGTGTTGTGTTATATAAAATTGTAAAGATATGATATATGTTAGATTATATTGCTATTTTTTTATTGTGTTGCGCTTATATCTCTAGAAGAAGGGAAGTAGCGATTGATTGATATTTGGATAGAGTATTTGGATAGCTAAAAATATTTACAGGAGGCTCAAGGCTTTAGTCGTACGAAAAGCAATTCTCGTCTTGTGTATGACTATAAGCATTGTTCTCAGGAATCAAGCGCTGTTACAAGTCGTTCATCACCTAACAAGTTCACAAGCTCTGCTCATCAGCAGATGGAAAAGAAACGAATTTCGCCTGATAAATATGGTGGTTCACCAAGAAGCAAGAAAACGGAAGGCGATGTTAATGCGACCGCAAGTCCGGCTAACTCTTCTAGAAGCAACGACAGTAAAATTTCTAATACTCCTGAAAATGTTAAAAGCGTAAATTCTACTAGTAGTTCTCGATTACCGTCGAGAACTTTATTTAGCGGCTCGCCAAAGACTGTGGTCCAACCATCAGGTTCGGTGTTGAGTAAAGCATCGATGTTTGAAGCTAAAAACACTGAGTCAAAAGCGAAAGATCCTGCTCAAATGTCGCTCGCCGAAAGAATGGCGCTCTTCGAGCGAAATAAAGGAGAAGCATTAATACCCAAAGCGCCGCTTACAATGTCGATACCGCCTAAAAAGTTACAGGAAAAGGAGAAGCAATCTAATACAGGTACATACAATTTTTAATTGTAAAAATATTTGTTCTCTATTAATACGATTTATTTAACAATAATATAATAATATATTTTATCATATTTAGATTTATCTCCAATGAACAGTCGAAACGCCGATGTCCCAAGCAGAACAGTTCTCGAACAACGTGCGATGTTCGAGCAAGGCAACAATAAAAACAAAGTAGAAGAAATGGAGAATCGCATTTTACAAGCTACTTACGCTGAGAGACAGCGTGAATTAGGCATGTTACGCTCGCGGTTTAATGCCAATAAGGAGGTTGCTCGTGCCGCCGCTGGATCTTGTGTCCGAACGAGCGAAAGCAGTGAAGGAGGTGGCAAATCATCGTCACCGAAGAATTCGCCTGTTTGCCCAGTGAAACCGACTCCTGCTCCTGTAAGATCAAGTTAATTTATACGTAGGAGAATAGCGCGAACCTTATCGTGACATAATAACAAATTATTTTATTTATTAAATGTAGGATTATATCGCCCTGCCTCCGCCGCCGCCGCCATTACCACATCCGGAAATCATATCGTATCACAGTAAATCTTCTCCGGTGAAAAGACAGGGTATATAAAAAGAAGAGCATTTCTTTTCCACGTTTCTTCTGTTATAATACTAATAATGGCGAGTTTTTCTTTTTTTTTTTTTTTTTTTTTAAGTTGCTGGGAGTCCACCCAAGGTCCAACATTTAAATGCGACATCCGATATCAAACGTATCCGCGTGTGTCTTCCGAAGCCAGGATCCCTTTATCCAAACTTATCCGAGATTGAAGTTACAGAAAGTGAGAACGATACAGAATACACTGGTGACAGTACCGAAGCTGTAACAGCTACTCTCGACGAGAACACTGAAACGGAAACCGAGACGGCCTCTGAAGCCGATTATTATATTCGAGTAAAATAATTAATTGAAACTAAAAATATACATGTACACATATATGCAAAGAGATAATTTATTTTTCAACTTTTTGCAGCATGATGAAACTGACCAGGAAACTGAAAGTGATCAAGAAAGCGTACAAAATTCATCTTTTGGGCGTACGAGTTTTGGACGCTGTATCTTGCAGGCACTCGATGAACGTTCGATGTTCAACAAAAAGGTACACGAATATACAAAGAGTTAATGTCAGTGCGGTATTATAGATTTAGATTATTAGATATAGGTTAGATATATTTAATTTTCTTTTTTTTAATATTACATTTACAGAGATGCATTGAACCGGATCCAGATAGCACTACATCGGACATTTCAGTACTCGATGAAATGGATCAATATTTGGACGAGTGCCTTGATGAAGAGTTGGGTGACGTGAGAGAGGAAGGTCCAACACCGCCTAAAGTAAATAAAGGTGGCGGAAGTCTGTTGATGGGAGGCAATAGTTCCAAGTACAGTCAATCGTACATATCGTTTTTTTTTTTATTAAAAATATTTTTCTTGCCCCTTAACTTGTTTTCTAGAAACTATTCTTAATTTCGCAGATATCGTTCGCCTTTAAAAGATTCAAGTAAACTAGAGGATGGTGGCAAGCGCGTCATACCATTAGTACGCACCGTTAGTGCGTACAGACGACAACAATCTCAAGTAAGTTGTTCAATATTTTATTGATGCGGAAAAGAACTATAACATCATTATAATTTCAGTTGGCTAAAACTAGTTCAGTTGCAAGATACGAAACAGAATCGAATTCAGTTTCCAATGCAGAGAAACGCGTAGATGAAGCCATATTGGTGGAAAATAAAGTAAAGAAGTTATTGGACGAAGTTGGAACACAACAAAAGAAGATAGAAGAAGCTAGTAAAGCATTAAATTTATGTCATTCTACTGTCGAATTCAATGGCTCTAGTGAGCACGTCGGAGGCGAATGGGCTCTACTCGTTGCTAGTAAATTTTTATTTTTGTATTACATGAATTTTGCACATAAGTTAGATATTAATGAAATAGAGTATTAATGTTATATGCATACACAAAATTTAAATATTGTCAACAAAACGGTTCTTTTTCTACTTAGCTCATAAACGTCAAGCTGCATTGAATGAAGTGCAAAGGCTGAAACGCGAAGGCACACTGATACCTGTTAAGGCAGGCTCACCGGAAGTAGAGGGGAGTGGGTCATTAACTATTTCTGCTATTACGTTGCCACTTAAACAAGAATATTTCCGAAACATGGGCTTGAGTAAGTGTAATGTCAAGTTTTATGTTACTTTTTCACACAAAAATTGCATTAAAATAATTTCACAAATTGTTGCAGATACATATCTTCATTGTGTCTGCTTGATGTATTACTTAGGAGATGTGGTCGCTACCCAAGCAGCGACTGCTGAACCAGGCGATTCGTGTATTCGTTTTACTTCAATGTTGAAACTTGATAATTTGCACAGTGATTTCAAGGTTCTTGTCGAAGTATATACCTTCCAGACGCAACCAAAATATTTGCCACATGAAAAGAAATATCATATCCATCATAACGTGAAAGTAAGTTTAGAAGCAAGGTTTTTCCTACTTTTTTAAAGTCAAAAACAAAATAAAATATACTACAAATGCAATAACAGTCAGATTTAATGTTGTTATTTATTTGCAGGCGGTCAATAAGACGCCAAAGAAAAAGAATCAGTTTGTAATGCCGGATATACAGAGCCCAGCAGGTCCAAACGTAATCAGATCACCTGCTTTCGAATTATCTGGAACTGCGACTCTTACTTTGGGTGACATAAATCGCGAGCAATTTACTTTGCTCGGAGTGCGTATTAATTTTCTAATATGGCGGAGATTCATAATGCTAACGTGCGTATAACTCACAAGCGTAATGTGCATCTTCCGTTTAGGTGTCGTCGCATTCTCCTCTGGAAGGACACCTGCGAATGCGTATATTGCGTAAGCTCTCGGTATCGGTGGAATATCGCGGATTTTTAACTCTCTACGAAGATATTACAAACTTGGGTGCTTGGCGTCGAAGATGGTGCTGGCTTAAAGACGCTAAACTTTACTGTTGGGTACATCCTGAGGACGAGCACAAGAAAAACCCAATAGGATGTCTAGATTTGGAAGGTAACTTTTTATCTTTGAACTATCATAATTTCTACATATTATTTTTACGCCGGGTATTATTGATTTAATTCTTAATTTCTGTGGTATCGCGATTACAGATGCAATTACAAAGCATATACGATTTATAAACGGGGAAAAATATGCTCGTCCCTACACATTTCTAATTCAGATATCGAGACCCGCGCTACCTGGAGACGCTAATAATATTATTACAAAGACAGATGGAAAAGAAACCATAACCGAGTACGTATCTTTGTCTTTCACTTCTCGTCGTTAATATGAAATGTGTTTGAATTAGAATACAATTTTTCTTAATTTTGGTTTGCAGCCACTTTTTATTAGCTGACTCAAAGGAAGAAGGATTACAATGGATGTCGAAATTAAATAAAACTCTAAACTTAATAAGAGCTTGGGGATCGTCCAGAAGTTAAGTTTACAAAGCGTAAATCAAGTTTAAATTGATTAATTTCAAGCAACGTATTCATGTACGTTTAGATCGATTTGTGATAGGAGACATGCGTATGCATCGACACATGATGCATTGCTCATCAAAATGTAAGATAAAATACTTGGTCTAAAATACTTTGCAAAAAAGAAGAAAAATCTATTTTGTTTTACTAAAATATATGCTACTTGCATCTAATCGATATATAAATGATGCAAATGTAAAAAAAAATACACAATGTACTGATATCTATACATACATATAAACAATGCAAGTATTTATATATACGAAAGTAGCGAATGTACTACGTTTGGCCGCGTTAAAATTTTCATCAGCGATATGTTTGATATTATTGTGTTACAAATAATTAATTAATTGTTTTAATATAAATATTCGAGTGAATTAATTTGATTTTTAATCATGGACGCAATCTATAAAACATTTCATTAAAGTTCAATAGCCATTTTGCTGAAAATCAAAATTTGCAAGTTTTCATGAAGTATACCCGCTCAATACCTTTACTGAAATATTTAATACCTATATGTATTAAATATTCGGTACATATCCTCATATCTTCTGAAACTGTGCAGTCCATTTACAGTTGACAAGAAAAGGATTAATTAGTACCTTTGTTACACCGAGGGACTATTGGCTTTATTGTAATAGTGTTTTGGTATTGTCCAATCGTACAATTGCACAATACTCCAGTTTTCACATCATGTTTAATTACGATGAATTTTTTAAATACTTGATCACCAACACGTTAACCAAAATAGCTGCCATAAATTTCAAAGCTAGACATTATTTCGATATAGTACATATTAAAGAGATTGTACATAGGTTAATCGTAGGAAATTAGTATTTACTAATGTAATTAAGAGATTTTTATATGTAAAATTACGAGCTTATACATTAATATTAGTAATAATATTAATATTAATAATTAATTATATATAATCTGATTCATAATTATTATTATTACATTAAAGTTGCTGCGTTAACTGATATTTTTTCAACGTAAGTATAAATGACTAATATTCCACCTTTTTATAATGAATTAAATATCCCTTTTTTGTATCGTAAATTCTTGTTATCACCCCAAAACCAATTGTAAACGGATCCATAATTCGCACCGGATTTTAGGATAGAATTCATATTCTACGTGTCGCGTATTTCGATATGTATGTGTATTTTAATATATATTTTATATATAATATATATGTATTTTTTCGGATTCTTCAAATATTTGTGTATAAAATACATAAAAACACAGAATACGAAAATAAAGAGATAATAATTCTGTCCTAAATTCCGACATAAATTATAAATTATCTAAAGAGATTAAGAGCTTATTATAGTTTATAAAACATTATATATCTATTCATATAATTATGGTAAGAGAGATGTTCAATGTTACACCCACTTAGCGCACGATCTGTATTTCACGTGAGAATTTAAGCTACTATTCTATCCGTAATTTCGTGTGTTTAAAACGAAAAGCAACTGAAAAATCAAGATATACATAAAAATACAAGACATAAGAAATTTATAAATGTTATCTTCCATCTTGAAATTTTGGACGCGAACTGCAGATCGTTTAAAGTTTAAAGCTTTATTGATTAGAATAGATTGTATGTAGAATTCACGACACCACATACACCTGGTAAACAATTACAAGGAAATTTCAGTATGTATACAAGTTTATTTGCACGAATTGTTTTCTGTTATAGATACATATAGATACGTATATAAAAAAAGAAAGAGGTTGCGCCGGTGAGAAACAGTAGGTACCGCGGCGCTCAAATGTATATGAGTGCTGCATCGTCGCCTCGCTGGTGGAAGAGAGATTTTAAACGAAAGACGTCTCTCGTTCAAAGTGTTTGTTGGCAGTTTCGAGAAACTGAATGATACATATTACCGGTTGCGAATAAGCACGCGTTTCACTTGCAGGAGACGCGAATACATGATTCATTCATCGCGATATTGCGCGACATTCGCGGGTGCTCTTCACGCGAATGTATCGAAGAAAAAAAGTAGTAACAAAACGATTTAATTTTGCTCATGAAATTGAGTATACTCCGAAGAATCATTCTTGGTTTCAAGCGAGCGAAACGATGCGAAATATTAGGAAATTTGGTCCAATTATGCGATCGCGCGATTATTATCGATTTTAAGAAATGATGTACGTACATGTACTTCACGGTGTTCTCCCTTCGGAAGGTACCGTGATCGATATCGCGGAACTCGCGAGAACGAATCTGCCAGGAAGGAATGATCGCAGGGAAGCTCGATCGAGCCAGCGACCGAGGCCAGCCTATGCCGTTCGCATCAGTGAATCGCGTGCCTCGCAGTGTCATACAATTAAAAGTATTCTAATTCGTGTGTAAATACACGAGCGTGTACGTCAACGACCTAAGATGAATGTATCTTCAGTCCTCGAGCCCGTTTACTTTGCGACGAGATTGATAGTCGGTTGGAATCCGTTCTCATCCGCGGTGTAATCGACCCTGCAATTATAGAGAGGAAGGTGTTTAAAGATTAACTGCAGTCCGAACATTACATTCCCGAACGATGAGAATGCCTAGTTTATACCTATAAGACGATCTTTTGAGTATGTGATCATTTTTATGATCCTAAAGATCACCTTAGACGATCAATATATATAATTCGTGTCAGAATTCATAAAATTCAATTTATAATCCTATGTACCGTGCAATACGAAAGACACTTGAAAAATCGAATATATATATCAAAATACATGATATAAAAAATTCTGAGAAATGTATGTAAAAATATGTGTGGAATTTTAAGATATGAATTTGACATGAATCGCATGGATCTAATTTTAAGTCTTTAATGATTAAATTAAATTTTTATAGATACTAGAAAATCCGTCTATACTTTGATCCAAGTGGACCAAAGTATAGACGTTTCATCTGAAGAATGATTCCTTCGACGCTTTGAAAGAATCTTTAGTTTCGGAAGTATTTGCACGTATATAAGATACACACACAGAAAAAAAGAATATTCTTGATTTGAAAACATCTTTAGTTTCAACGTGGAAATCTTGAAATAAGATTATATTGCGTTAAACGAAGAAAACCTGCTTGAATGAATCATTTATGTCATTATGTGTATAGTTCAACGAAGAAAAAAATGTTGAAATAAAAAGTTGGAATTCTTATACGAAGATTATATAGTGATCTTGCTTATATACGAAACAATTAATCTATATCTTATAAGAATTTCAACTTTTTAATTCAACTATTTTTTCTTGGTTGAACTATATAAATGATTCATTCAAGCAAGTTTTCTTCGTTTAACGCACTATAATCTTATTTCAAGATTTCCACGTTGAAACTAAAGATGATATTTCCAAATCAGGAATATTCTTTTTTTCTGTGCATACACATATATTATGTAAAAACACATAAAATAGTAGAAGATTGGAAATAGAATTCCATCAAGTTACAGGTCGTCTAAAATGATCGTCGCGGCGATCTCGCGTACCTATACGTGTGTCCATCCGGCGCAATGAAGCTGAAGCTACCGACGACGCTGATGGACTCGTTCTCGGTGCCCTCGTTCTTCAGTTCCGCCGTCTCCTCCCTCTTCTGGCCGTCGCTCTGCTCATAGCTGAAACGGTACCCACCTAC
Organism: Leptothorax acervorum; assembly: GCA_035220615.1. Taxonomy (NCBI): domain Eukaryota; kingdom Metazoa; phylum Arthropoda; class Insecta; order Hymenoptera; family Formicidae; genus Leptothorax; species Leptothorax acervorum. The sequence goes on along the minus strand of JASTWQ010000129.1, from coordinate 236,925 downwards.
CCCTATGTTATTCGACTCCTCCTGCTTCACGATTGTGATATCGTTTGGATTTTGCGGCGCCGCGAGAACGCCGGCTGCGAGCGCCAGGATGACGAACACCTGCGTGACGAAGAGAGGTAAAACATCATTTCATTGGAGGAAAAAAAGGTAAAATATCGTCTTTTTTCGTCGCGTTGATTTCTGTTTTTATCTAATTGAATTAAAAGGTGTATCTTTTTATTTTATGACCGTATACATATTTAAATTTGTTTATCGCAAGATAATCTGAAATGTTCAATTTTCTTCAAATGTATTATTAATAATGCGAGTCACTGTGAGGATTAAAATTCAATCGTCTCCTAGAATCTGATCTTTCTGCGGTCACTATTAGATGTGTTTTACGAAGTAAGATCAAGTTATATCGCTTGCACGGCAAACAACGTGTCGCAGATCTTAATTTCAATAATTTTGTTCATTCAGAAATGATGGCTCGTTAATTGATTTATCGACTCATCCTGAGTTCTTTTCGAGTTACATAATATCGTAAAAACGAAACTTTCTCGCGAATTGGACGGAATAAGTAAACACAAATCCTACAGACCACACTTAAACTCGACTTGACCCGAATTTCTTAGGATACCGATTTGTGATTTCTGTTTAAATAATATTCGAATATTAAAAGGTCGCTGTCAGATTTCCCTCTGAAATCGAAAAGGAACAAAAGATATGTGTAGAAATATACTCCAAATTGATTATTGAAATTGCAGTCGTTTCGCGACGTCTACCCTGTAGACGTTCTCCCGCGTCTATCACGCCGCGAATAACGAGTGTGCGTAATCTCACGCGCGCACAAATGTCACAAATCCTCTTCACTTTCACTGTTGCGCAAAAATTGGGTGGCTCCGTTTCGGGGGGGGGGGGGGGGGGGGGGGGGGGGAGAGAGCCCGGCCCGAGAAAATCGGTAACCCTCGCGCGATTCGGTCCCTCCTCAAGAGGCTTAAAGAAGAGCAATCGCGTTCGCTGATCTCGATTTATCTCGAGTATAACGTATCTGTCTCTTGTAGAAGACAATCACCCACCGTCTTCATCGCGCCCAGGATCTCTTTCGTGGTCGAACGATTTGCGAACGATCCTTCGCGGCCCTTCGTCCTTAAACGACGACCGATACGTAGATATACCGAGGATTTCTCGGTGCATCTGCCTTTATATAGGCGCGGAAAATCGCGATGCCGCGTTGCACATCCCCCCACCTGCAGCACGTGCAGCAGCAACAGCCCCCGACGGATTCGCGGATGAGTCTCTCCCGCAGCAAGGATGCATCCGCGATCCGATGATGCGATCGCCGTTAGACGCTGCCCGTTTGCGGGCTATCTTTCTTTCCATTGCAAACGCACGCTGTTGCAATTATTTATGCTAAATTTTCTGTATAAGCCTTGTTTTGTAAAAAATTCAATCGTAAAGATATCGTAAACTTCGAGAAAATTTCATATTTTTGAGAAAAATGGAGATCTTGGAACAACATCTTTCCCATAAAATATGAATAATTTCTTATCAAGTCTTATCTCATTGCATGTAAATTCTTCGTACTCTATTATTTTTTTATCCTAGCTCTATTGAAAGAATCCTGTCTAAAAATTAGATACAATATTATTGTACATTATTCAATTTATTTGAATATATAATAATACAATCAAAAAGCTTATAGGTATTGTGATTACAAATTTTTCATATATATATAATTTGTAATTATATGAAACATCAAACTATATAATTTGCTAATTTTATATGTATATGTATGTACAATGAACATTGATTATATACATGTATGTATCATTAAAGTTGATTACATGTAATCAACTTTATTTAATTACATTTACCAAACTTGTGGTTTTATAAAAAATTCGGCAGTTTCTGCCTTTCGCAATTCGCGCGCGATATCGCTGCATCGCGCCTGTTCCATCGCGTCTCATGTTAATCGAGCTTCAAAGCGTAAACACAGAAATGCAAATTTGATTATAATTTGCAGAAGTCAGGCTGCAATTTGCGTCAAGTTTTGACACTAACGAGTGGTGGAGTAACGGCGGCTCCCTCGCAGTTAATACTACTCGCACGTAATCGTAATCGTTACCGAGAATATCCCGATATACAGGTACACACCGCGTTCCGATCGCAGATATAAATGAGCCAAACAAATGCGATTTAAAATAATGAGCTTATTATATAAGCCATTAATTCTTCACGCGCAAATAAAAATGCCATTTATTTAAGTGTGCTTGCCGAGGACGATAAAGGCGTGACGGAACCTAACGACGCGACGCGACGTTCCTCTGCCTTGTCTTACGGCATTAATGATATTTACCGATGCAATGCGTTATCACGCGACGTTCGTGGCATGCGTTTTACAACCGTGCATGCCGTTAATGTGCGCACCTACGTGCATTTACAACGACGCCGTGCGATAATTATATTTTGAATTAGACGTCGACGCATCGATACGCCGCACGAAGATGCACCTGGATGCGCCTTCGTCGTCGTCGTGTTGGTGCGCGTTTATGTGTTGCGCAACGTCCCTCTCATTCTGAGACCCGGGAACACGCTCGCGTATTTATTTGTGTGCATCTACTCCGTCCGAGCTGTTCATTCAGGTGCATCGCGAAATGACGCCTCGAAACGCGCTTTCCGCGGCAGGAATCCGCATCAGGGATCATTGCCAAGGGCGATCCGGCTATACAAAGGCGATTGTTCCCGTTCTCATATTACAATGCGACGACTTCAATCGCTGCGTATGATCTTCATTCGTCTCGCGCCATCGCGATAAGCTCAGATTTTATGAATTAACCGCCGTCATCTCCGTCTCTGAAATTTATCGTTAACTTCAAAGTAGCGAACTTTCAAACGTATAAAGTACCCTTTTTTTGCGCGCACGTGAAGATGTAACGGCGAGAGTGTGCGTCTTATATAAATTTTATTACATACTCGATGGGTTTTCGTCTCTTTATGTTCATTTCTACCAATGCAGATTAACTTTAATCTTGGTTTATATAAATTACTTTTTTATCTTTTCCTAATTCTTAGAACTAAAAAAAGGTATAAAAGCAAATTAAAGCAAAATTAAAGAATCTGCATTGGTACACGGAAAAAAAAAGCTGTTGTTTCATTAAACTTTGACGTCACGGGCTGCCACAAAAATAAAGAGTTAATTCAATTGGATATTATTTGAACGAAAACATCAGATAGTTGTTTTAATAATCCAAATATTTGGATCAAATAATATCCAATTGAATTAACTGTTTATGTTTGTGGCAGCCCGTGACGTCGACGTTTAATTGAAGCAACCGCATTTTTTTTCCGTGTAGAAATGGACAAATTAATCTCATCTCTTCATCACGCGGACTTTGGAATCCGCGGCTTCGCGATGCCCCAATTCTTTTCGTTCCCGACCGCGCGGCGCGGGGATTCGCGAACTCCCGTTTATCTCTTCTCTGCTTTCGTTTTCGCAGAGACGAGCGCAACTCGAACAAGGCCACGGTCGTGCGCGGGAGATGCGCCGTGCACCTGGAGCCGCGCTCTTCTTCGCCCGCGATCTCGACCCGAAAATGTGAAAGCCAAATTAACTCCCCGTGGCGCGGATTCCTGGGCGCCGCGGCGGTTTCATCGTCGCTCTGGCCGTAGGCGACGTTACATTACACGCGGCCGAAACGTCCTTGGTCATTGTGACATTTGGTTTTCTCGAAGTCGTACGCGCGCGCCGGAGGAAAGTTGGTGACGTAACTACCGGTGACCTTGCCATTTCAGAAGATGCGACGACGAAGCGCTCGGAGGATGACGCCTCTGGCCACCGCTTCTTCGTCCGGCTGATAATATTTTTTTCTTCCTCGCTCTTTCCTACCCCTCCTTATTTTCTTTTCTCTTTCTTTCTCGTGTAACATGAAACAGACGTCCCTCAATGTCTATTCCTTCAGATCATCTCCAGATTTTTGAATATTGGCCAATGTCACCGTCATCGCGATGCCAGAAACATCTTCGACGTATTTTATGTCGAAAGCATTTTTGCTAATACTGAATACAAATAGAGTCTCGATAGCATTGTCATGGGTAGCGTTGTTCTTGTTACAGCGGGAGAATCTCAGGAAGACAACGCGAGGATATCGTAACAATTGAATGCATTACGATTGCGTTTGCCTGAAGCGGACAATGTCGGCTTCGACGTGACGTGGTTTTTTTTACCTGTCGCTCCGATCGATGTAAAAACGGTCTGCGCCGCACATAGGTCTCGGACGTTCTAATGTCGAAACGGCTCCCATCTTTTTCGTCTTTACGCTTTTTGTACGTGAGAAAGTCAGTGTTCGTCACGATTCGCGACCGTAAACGCAGACTCCGATGATTATACATCGATTATGCAAAGATCACGAAGAAGATGAGTCTCTCTTTCTCTCTCTCTCTCTCTTTCTCTTGAATTCCACGACCCATTTACATATGATAAGCACGACTCGAAATTCGCGATAATTAATTAAACTTCGAGTATCATATTACCTTACAACAATCGTATCGTTATTAATTACCCTTCGAGCAAGCGCTTTCAATTTTCGGCAAAACTCTCGCGAAGCGCTTTGAAAACTTCGATTTCTCTATACATCACTATGCATCAAGTAAATATTCGCACATACACACATATACACGTGTACGTGCACGTGCACACATATACACACCCAGGAGATGACTCTCAGAGAAATAAGCAAACTTATACAATACGATTGCTTGTATGTACGATGAGCAATATGCGCCTTTAAAGTACGCGGAGTACCTATCTTATTGCATGCGTAAAGCACAGCAAGTCACTTACTTTAGTAAGGAGCCTTATTTGATTTCTTGCATCATCACAGAGACGTTACACCTGTTAGAGATGACGAGACACCTCATGAGACTCTTCGCTATTTAATTAATCTTCTGTCAAGGTTTTGCTTCATTAGTGTCGTCATGAAACTCGTGATTAATCGAGTAACACGAAGATTTTTATCCTTAAATTCCCGAGAAACCGAAAAATGCATAAAAATGCAGGGAAAGTTAAAGCTAAGTTGGATAATCTTTCGCATCGAGTCGAAATTTGCCAAAGGGCCCGCAAAGACGAATAGATCAACATTTAGAAAAAGGCGATTGGGAAATTTTGCGTCGCCCGCAAAAGATTAAGCTACAACGAAGTCTCGTTAACCTTAATAACGTATCATGAGACAGCGTAAGTAAGTGAAATAGTTATACAGGCGACGTATTGAAATGTCAATAGAAGACGTCGCTATTTCCATAGAGAACGAATTTCACCCTCCTCCGCGGGGGGTCGATGATGAATGATTTACGAGGGGGCGGCGCACGGATAGTATATTGCGAATCGCGCAATGAGGGACCTTTTCTGCATTAGCTAGGCATCACGTGCGGGGTTACAACCTTAAATTCCAAGTAAGGACGCGCGATATGTTAAATTCCAAGTAAATCTATCTGTTGAAATGTCTATATCACACATTTAACGTTAAATTATGCAACCGAGGCAGTCTTCGGGCTGGACAAAGAAAACGCCAACTTAAAGAGTGTTTTCGCACAGAACGTTCTTACATAAAAATTCTCAAAAATCTTTGGAAATATCTAGGATTGAATATATACTCGCGACTTTTATTTATTAAATTTTGTAAGACTAGAAAAATTGGATAGTTAGGTAAATCTTTTATATATATCTTTTCTAAGTTATACAATATATATTTGAATATTTCCAAGAGATTCATATAGAGGAAAGTTCCCTATTATGAGATAGGATTCCTAATATGAGATAACGGGGTTTCTTTTAAACTATTAGGCCCTACCTATTAGTTCAAAAGAAACCCTGTTATCTCATATTAGGAACCTATCTCATAATAGGGGACTTTCCTCTATTTATTTATCATATATTTCTAAACAATAAACATATTATTTAAAAAATTTATTTATCTTTCGCAACGACAGAGATTAAAGAAATAAATTTGATTTATGCGTGATGGGCGACGCATCAGCCCTCAATTTTCAGAAGCTCGGCGAAACGCGAACGAGAGACTTACTTAATTGCTGGTTGAACGCCCATCGCCCGGAGCGTTCCAATAAAAGTCGAAGATGCGAACGAATATGTGAAGCCGTTTACCTTTAATGGATCACTGACATTTCTTTTCGATCTTCCAATCGCGCTTTTAACACGCTATTGCAAAATCGTGAAACGTAATGTATATTCGATAACGAAAAGGACCGGCAGCGTACCAATTACGTGCGTGCGAATAAAATATTCTCGAGATCGATTTAACGAGACAATTCAGAAAGATAAAGAGAGCGAGAGAGAGAGAATGAGAGATGTGAGCTTGTGCGATGATGAACCCGACTCCCAAGGACGCTGCAATAAGTACACAACCCGCCGCGTCTCGCGGTGAGACAAAGAAAAAAAGGAAGACTCGCGAAAGCGAGTAAATGTCAACGTGTTGACCAGCTCCTTCTCTCCTTCTCTTCTTAACCCGCCACTTCGTGCTCGCTTCGTTCGTGCTTCGTGCGCATCGTGAGCATCGCGCGCTGGCAATATGCTCGCGGCAGATGCGACGTCGCGGTCCCGACGCGATCTCTTCGTACGCACTCACGACGGTATTTACTTGTATTATATTGTGCTTTCACTATTCTGCCAAATCTGCCACGTTTCCTAGAATTTGCTCAGTGAATACACACACCGATTCTCTTATAGTTTATAATTTATGTTACTTAAAAAATAAAGAATAATAATATAAATAAATATATTTACCTACTTTAAATAGAAGTTTGACATGTGCTTTCTTAAAAAAGAAAAAGTTTAACACAAATTAAATTAAATATATATTCTGCCAAATCTGCGACAACGTTTCCAGAATTTATTCAGTTTCGTAAACACATCGACCTCTTATAATTTCTAATTTGTGTTACTTAACTTAAATAAATATATTTATTTTTTTTTAGTATTATTTGATTAATTGTTGAGAGCCTTTATATTTCTTTTGAATATTTATTTTAAATAGAGATTTGAAATGTGCTTTTTTTGAAAAAAGCTTAACACAGATTAAATTAAATATATATATTATAAAATATAGTGTATAAAATGTGCGATGTATACAATACACTCATATTATGTTATTGCACATTTAAATCATGTTTGAAACATTTACTTATCGTTTTAAACGTGTCTCTTTAACACCGTTTAAAAATATTTTATAAAAGACAGTATTTTGTTATTTAAAAAAAAAAGGTCATTTTTGCCAACTCTGATTGAGGGTACTTCGCTCTTTGTCGGCTGCAGGAGCGACAGAAACACGTTCCTCTTTTCGATCGCGCAACCGGCTGCAAAGGTCGGCCGTCGCGATCGGCAACCCACGTGAGAAACTGCGAGAAGTGCTCTCGCGTGCTCTATCCGGTCGATATTGCCCCGGAGTCTCAAATGTCGAACGAAGATTGCGTTTCCGCGGGCGCGATTGCACGTCGCGGACGTCACCGGGACGCGAAATGTAAGGCGAGATCGGATGCACGGATGCGCGGATGCACCTGGATGCACCCTCCTCCGGTGCGGAATCGACGCGGGGATTACGCGCGATCGTACATATCGCGTTGTCCTCAATGATAAATCCGCGTCTCTTTGTGTCACGGTACATACATTTTCACGTGAGAGCACGGTTCATTCGCTCCGCCAGTCTCTTTGAGGAAAAGTTCACGGGGGTCCCGGCAGATTATCGGCAATAATGAATGCGAGCTGCCTGCGCAGCGCGCTTCTAAGAAATTGAGGAGGCCAGTAATTGATAATTTTCCGACGTCTCCGTCGAGAGCGTTCCTTCTCGCGTGGCCTTCTGCACGTACAAAGATGAATGTACGCGCGTTTTATCGATATCGCGCACGAATTATTAGACGTGTCGTTTCCTCCGCGTTGCTTTGAAAATAGTAATCAAGAATAATATCGGCAAAAAGGTCGGCCATTAATTTAACAAGAGTGCACAACATACTTAGTTAGCAGTTTTCCCATGAATGAATTTCAATTATAGTCCGTAGATATCCTGCGGAATATGCAAAGATCTGTGTGCATTCTGACCAAACCGGCTTGGGACGACTTCACCGAAAACGTCGACATGCTTAATAATCAGGAACGAGAAAGTATTCTTCGTAACTTTGGCCTTGATCTTAATAATCGTTTCCACCGTTAACGGAAATAAACCCGCGCTTCCGGGAGTCGGTTCTACATTTTTCTGCCTTTTCTTGGATGCGTGAATGGATTTGAATTTACAATGGATCAGGCGCGAGGTATAGAAGGGACGAACATCTGCATTTTTCATCACGGAACGTTCTCGCATCGATCTTCTCCCAAAGATAAGCCGTTGTTTGCCTTCATTCGGCATGTAAATCTCCGCGATAAGTGGCGCAGCGTGAGTTTTCCGGATCGCCTTAGAGAAGAATCGTGTGCGAGCGCAATTATCTCGCGATTCGGTTATCTTTTTTTGCGATTTCGTTGTTACGTCTTGTTCTCCCATACATCAACGTCTCGTTAAGCCCACGAACTATAGCTTGCGTCATATTTCCAAATAAAATTTTGCTTGTAATTTTATATGCCATATATTTTGATATATGTTTGTATTTTTTATTCCTTTGACAAGGTTTTTCGTAATAATTTTATGCAATGCATATATAAAATTTGAGAAATAGAGAAAATTTTATCTCTAAACTTACGACACAAACTACTCCGACACAACTTACAGCCTTTAGGATTTTCTTGAATTTCTCACATAGAAAGAAAGAATATTCTTGATTTGAAAATATCTTTAGTTTCAACGTGGAAATCTTAAACTATTAAATATATTAAACTATATAAATGCTTCATTCAAGTTTTCTTCGTTTAATATAATAACGCAATATAATTTTATTTCAAGATTTCCACGTTGAAACTAAAAATATTTTCAAATCAAGATTGTTCTTTTTTTCTGTGCACATAAAGCGGAAAGAATGTCTTACGACGATTCTTTTCTGCTCGATGCAGAAAAGAAGTGCGGCATTAGAGAACAGAATCTCTTGAAGATATGCACACATACGAGCATATATCTCATCTGCCTCATAACGATATAATTTAAAGCGAGATGTTCTTTCATCGAGAGGCTCACCTTTCGCGGTGCCGGCTACTATTCATCGCCACCTTTAAGCACCCTCGGCGGACCTCCGGCAGGAGGTCACATCCTGCTGGTGTAATTATCTTATCTCTGGCTACGTCATCCGCGTGGTACGCAAGGAAAATCCCGCGAGTGAATTACGACGGGGATATATCGCCGACGAGTAATCGTATCGCAAATACGGCAAATGCACGCGGCTGATTTGACCCGGTGTGGGCTCGCGTCTTCGACGATGGTTTATTTATCACGAGGTAAGGTAAATCAATCGACGCGCGGCCGTGTAGCGCGCAGAAGGATACCCACTCGAAGGATATGAATTACCGCGAGCCGCGCGCAGTAGTTCGCGACAGAACTGGTCAGACGAGCGCGGCTGCTTCGCCGCGGTGCAACGCGCCAAGCCCCCGCAGAGGCCCACATAAATATTAATTAAATGCCGCGGTATTCCGAATCTTAATTCTATTAATTGTAAGACTCACTTTATCTTGATTCCCGCGACGAATCAAGATACATTCTCGATTCGTCGCGATAATTCTCCGAGATAACATCTCGAAAGAGAGATTCTTAAATACCCGAGGCCTGCTGTGCGTAAGTCTCTAAGCTTGAGTGGCCTCTGCTGCTCGGAACGTTACTTTACATCGTAATTAGCCGGGATGCGTAATGCCAATTACCGGAGGGATCCGAGAAATCGTATAAAGAATACCAATTAAGGATGGTTTCTCGCGTCGCGTCGGTTTCTTCGGATCCGTTTTACCGCCTCATCGTAAATTCAACAGCTGGATAGGCCAGCTGTAGATCAGTTCCCCCTAACCGAGGGGGGGGGGGGGAACGATAGATCAGAAAGACGCCGTACCACGCGACTTCACCTCGGTCGTCTAATGCATGCGCGCAGCCGGTGTATACAGAGCCCGTCCGTCCGCCGACAGAGTGTGGCATTTAGGATCCGTGCCGTCGTGCTCGCGGCGGTGATGTTACGCAAGGTGCGCCTTTAGCCGGCAACGGCGACGACCTCGCGCGCGCGGTCCAGCCAGGATCTCTTGCGAAATTCCCTCCGACCCGAGTGTGCGAGTTCCTCGTTGAAAAGCGACAGCCTCGTCTTTTTCCCAGCGGGATCGACGGGCTCGCTCCCCGGGATGCCCGTGCTGGAGTCGCGACACGAGACAGGCAATTTTTCCGGACACGTAAACTCTCGTATATTCCTTCGTTTAGCTCTTTTTCATAAAAAAAGAGGAGAAGCGCGAGGCGCGCGTCTCGACATTTGAGATCATAGTCCCGTTTACATTTCCATTCGCTTCTCCGTTTGGAATCGTATTAAAAAATTGCAGTCACTGACTTGCCTTTCAAACTAAACTATGACAAAATTCCTGAAAGAAAAAAAAAACAGAAATTTTTCTCTTTTAGTCTTATGACTTTTCATATTTACGACGAATTTTATTGCGACATAATACGACAATATTTGAAAAGAATGAGAAATACACACACATATATATGAAATAAATCAAATGGCACATAAAATTATAAGTAAAATCTTATTTTAAAACAAATAAATAGAGAATATAATTTGAACGACACGTTCACAGCGATAGATAGATGAGTAAGAAATTTACCCCTTTATAGCGCACTTGGTCGGTCGCCAAATCGACCAACAAGGAACGGGCTGGAATTTAGATTTAAAAAATTTAATATATTTGCTTTCGGGGAGTTTTGCCCTATAAAGGGTTAAGCTCGCTTAATCGTGAAACTGTCTTTCGATATCTCGCGGGAATGATTCCCGCTGAAATCATCAGTGAAATTGCCAGCAGGTTATTAGTTAGCATAGAATGATAGAGATCAGGTGTCAACTCCGGGGTCCATGTGCCATACGCAACGCCGCTGAGGATCTTTGCGTAACGACGCAACGCGTGACGGACGGCTCGCATCTGTTTATCCCGGAATGATCGCGCGTCTCCTCTGCAGCCAGCTGCGCCGTCCGCAGCATCATCGTCGCGAACACAATCGATTATACAATAATATCGCGCCTTGAGAAGACGCGCTCCACCGCAGAGAGGAAGAGTCACGATCTGACGTGGCCCGCCACGGGACGATGCACTAACTCGGCTAGTCGTCTATATATGGTGTCCCAGAAGCCTCCGTCTCTCAGGCTTAACGACCTTTCGCGAATTTCGCGGCTTTAGTAATTTTACCGGCGGCGTTACGTCCGACATTACGCAAAACGTCTCTTACAGAAGAAATTACAAACATACTTTGCATCGAAAATCGAATTTCTACTCAATATCGCTGTGAACGTGTCGTTCAAATTGTCTTCTCTATTTATTTGTTTTGAAATAAGATTTTACTTATAATTTTATGTGCCATTTGATTTATTTGACATATGTGCAGTGCATTTCTAATTCTTTTCAAATATTGTCGTATTATGTCGCAATAAAATTCGTCGTAAATTTAAAAAGTCGTAAAATTAAAAGAGAAAAATTTCTGTTTTTTTTTCTCCAGAATTTTGCAATAGTTTAATTGAGAGGCAAGTCAGAGTGACCGCAATTTTTTATTTATTTCCACTTGCGATTTAATTATTCTTTCTTATTTTTCATTAATAAAATAGATAAATCGATTCGAACATGTAAGAGCCTCTTTTTCTTTATCAGAAACTAATTTTCTATTCTTTAAAATTTGGAAGGGACTTGCCGGGAAAAACTTTAATGAAAAACGGAAGGTATAGAGTAGGCGAGGCTATCGGAAACATTAACGTTATCCTTCGTCAATGATGCAAATCAACGGTGCCGACTAGCTAATTTGACGGTAACGACTCCCGGGTATTAATCGGTAACTTAGCCTACGGCGCTTGCATTGTGTATTATTAAACTGCGAACGTACGCAATTATATGAGGCGGGGTGCATATCGATATAACGTAGCCGCCGATTACATGTGCGTATGATATAACGCGACACGCGGCCTCTTGATCATAGGCGTATCGTATTAGAAAGTCCGATAGGATCTCCGCACGCGCAATGATAATACGATGGCATATTATATAATATATAATGATACGCACGCGCGCGCATAATTGTCCAATGTTTAGACAAGTTGGACAAAAGTGCAGGAAAACGATGCGTGGAGAAAGTGAATGATTCCAACGACAGAACTTCAGCAATAACAAGGAGTAATTTGGTTTTCAAAAATACAAAATAAATTTATAATTTTTTTTTTTAAAGATCATTTTCCGAGAACGTTGCTTAATGAAATAACGAACACGATATTGCTCTTACGCGAGGATTACGTGGAAGATCGAAGATTCTTGTAGAGAAGATCGAAGGCGCGTCGTTGACTTCTTTCCTCCCACGAAGAAGATCCTTACTCTCGCCCCCCCCCCCCCCTCTCTCTCTCTTTCTCTTTCTCTTTCTTTCTCTTTCTGTTTCTCTGCGTCTCGATCATTAGCATAAGCCGTTCACTTATGTAACAGTATACTTTCTTCTCAAATCTCGGTCGGCGCGCATCATCCTCCTGATCCTCCTTCATTACTCGATGATATAATTCGTGTCAGACAAGATTGTTCGTGTGCCGCCGACCAAAGATAAATATACACGAGGAGATCTGGACCTTTTAAAATGTTTTTACGAGACGGAATCTCGACTACCAAATACGAGCATTTCAGTTTGACCGCCGTTTAAATATCAGCTTCGATTTCGAGCGAGCCTTTGAGACGGGTTTAATGGCCGGAGAATGATGCTACAAAAAATCGTGAAATGGTGAAATTATTTCTTTCTCGGTCTCGCGATTAATGTTTGTCGAATGGACAGCAATTCTCTGGGGTCTCGAGACGCGTCGCGACATTGATGACTAGAAAGAATGGAATGTTTAGAATAGACCGAGACTCTTGCTTGGAAAGCGACACTCTTCGCAAGTTCCGGGACTGTACTTTACATCAGAAACTCGTTTTTCTTGAATCGGTAAACAAAAAAAAAAAGAGACTTAAATCGTCTCTTATAACATCTGAATTTTTCGGACATCGAAACATGTTACTGGATTATTGGGCTGCCGCACAGTTGCGTAACATTATAAAACACGTTTATTTTTTACGAGCAAACTAATACGATATGTTTCTTAACGATATTTTGTATGCAATTGATTATTATCGAGGAAAATTTTTTCACAAAGTAATATACATTTGCAATAATATATTAAACGTATTTATTTTCGTATCTGGTCGATCGGAGGATGCAACATCAATTTATCGATCCGCAAAAAATTTCTCCTAATAATAATTCACATAAGTCCATTCGCCTATAATCCTCTCTTAATTTTATTACTCGCTAAATGAAATGTTACGCTGCCAGCTGATTTCGATGAATCGTAACGTGATGCAACAGGAGTCATGCATGATGGATTATCGACTTTGATTCACAGAAAATTTAGTTAGTTGGCCAAACACATCACATTAGAGCTACATGCACACGTGCGCGTTAATACCCTTGTCAAGATTGAACATGTGCGTATTGCGTAATTTAAAAAAACATAATATAAGACCAATGGATTAAGATTTAACGAGGACGCGCGGAAAGGGATTTAACGTGTAACCTTTAGCGGAGCTTATCTCTCGAAGTGCATTTGAAATTTCTCCTAGATAAATCCGTGACTATTAACGCTGGAATTACGACAGTGTCTGGACCAATGATACAAGCGTGTTTCGACAGGCGAATCTTGTAAACGCGCGTTATTACGAGCGCGGAGCGTCGCGCGCTCGCGAGAAAATTGACAATTAAATCTCTCCGGGAGCTTTCCTCGCACGCTGGACGTAAATCATCGGCAGGCGAGCATCCGAGTCACGAGCGAGAAATTAGAGTTACGATCTGTCGCGACCTGTTCAGGTGAAACCCGCCCCAGCATCCATCCAATGCAGGCATTCCGGCCTGACATTCTCGGCCGCGGCGCGCGGCGATGCGATGGTGTTGTGCCATCACCGGCCCGGTCGGGGCCCGGTCATTTAAGGATTTCGAAACATGAACATGAAAATTTTGGCAACGCCGTGAGCGATGGTAGGGCGTAATTCACATAGCACAATTTCTCCATATATATATAATCCCCATCTGCGCCGTACGCCGAATCAGTTTTAGTGAGCCATCTCAGCTCGGATCGTCACCTGTTGCTCTGAGAAAGAAGAACCTGCCTGTAGCCATGAAGCTGGTGCGTGTTCTCTGAAAATCAGTAACGACGTCTCTCGACGGGGACAAAAGAGACAAGAGTGTCCGCGCGATCGCTCGCAGTGATCGGTCCCGGCGAACTCCCGGCGAGTTTTCGGGATGAATCTCTCGGTGAATCTCGCGGTGTGGTGACTTTCGCTCGTTCGGGATCTCAAGGACTATATGAAACGGGTTATCGCGCCGTAGCGTTATCAAGCGGCACGTTATTAAGCCCAATTAGGACACTATCGTTTCCCAGAGGAAACGCACGATATATCTTGCGAATGCATTAGAACTGGCGATTATTATATCATCGCGGGAGTTATGATAATATTATCTTGGTTCCGTGCGAAGGAGAAATGTGTCTCACTTTCTATCTATCTTACTAATTCATTATTCAAGTAAATCGTTATTTAAAATTTCCTACTTTTACGCAAGATGATCGCGAAAAAAATATTATAACTTTGGAACAGGAACAAACTCTCTATCATAAGTTACGATAAAGGTGTAAAAGACATTAAGATATTTTGTCACAAACAATTACGAGTTGTTTGACAAATCATTTCATTACCTTGCACATTCAGATCGTCGCCTTCGCAGCCGTCGTCGCCGTCGCCCTCGCAGCACCCCCGCGCGACTACAGCCAGACCGTGATCGTGAAGGAAACGCCACTGGACAACATCGGCATCGACGGATACCAGTATGCCTACGAGCTCTCCAGCGGCCAGTCCCATCAGGAGTCCGCCCAGCTGGTGAACGCCGGCCAGGAGAACGAGAGCCTCGTCGTCCGCGGTAGCTTCTCCTACGTCGACCCGGAGACCAACGTCAGGTACACCGTCAACTACGTCGCCGACGAGAACGGATTCCACCCCGAGGGTGCGCATCTGCCGGCCATCTAGATTCTGACGAGTGTCCTACCTGCAAATCTTGTATCTGTGTTTTTCCCATTTTCCGTCCAGTTTCGCGGCTACGCACGAAGAAATTCAACCTTCTCGATCGTAGCGATCATACACATGACAAATCTTTATAGCTTTAAATAAATTAATCTTTACTTAATCCTTGCTGTGTTTAAATTATTCCACGATTTTGTTATTTTCAACCTCGCTGATGGATAAGCAGTATCCTCGGTGAATCAAGGTTGAATCCTGAGAATGTAACGAACTCCGTGGATCAACAAACGTAATACGATTCGAATGAATGATTGGTCATTTGATTCGACTAATTTATACTGCAATAACTTAACAAGACATATTATAAAAAAATAATCTGTATAACTATTTTTTAATAGAACAATAAAGACATGACATAATGCTCAAGTTTTTAATTGATCTGTGATTTATATCATGCAATAAAGTACCTAAATGTAATATTTGTTTGATTTATGTTACCGATATACGATGCTGTGTGGAATAGTAAATTTCGATAATGAAATAATTTAAGCACCTTTGAAACACACAATAATGTGTTCTAGCTATTTTTCGCTTTGCTTTCAATCACATTAAAGAATACGCTCAAAAGCAGCAGAAAATGAAACAATAGTTTGTCAAAGATTTACAATTTTCTTGAATTGTTTGTCTGTCTCATAATTTAACGTATTTATAGACATTTTATTATTCTATTTCTTCTAAAAATGAAAATAATAACGTATTTATAGACATTTTATTATGCTATTTCTTTAATTTCTTTTAAAAATTATAAAAATTATTTATTTGATGAAGTATTTAATAAAATAGCCGTTGTATTAAGATCAAAGCGAAAGTAAAGCATATTAAGATTAATATAATGGCTAGTTCATTAAAAATTTCGTAAATCTATCGTGTGCCGTCAAAACACCCATCGCGTTAATGACGATATACGTTTCGCAATAAAAGATGTACTACGAAAGAATCCGAATAGATTAAGCAAGTAGTTTCCCTTGATCGTATCGAAGGTTAAAAATATGTTATTTTTACCTTGCTATCATTTTCAAGGCTTTGGCGAGTAGTGTTCCTTGAGGGCGGCTAGAAATCTCATCGCGTGTTAAAGAGACGGATGCTGATAATCGAATTTAATGCTTGTGGCTACTTTACAGACCAGAGTCACCTAAATTTATGGGACTGAGGATTTGCAAAATTACGTCTCCATAAAGGTTACATCAATAATTAATGATCGAGAATACCTCAAATAGATTCTTGAAGAAAAATGAAATTCCCTCTTGCTTATTTTTGAATTGCAAGAGAATTTCTTAACAAACTCAACAGCTATTTCCGATAGATTTTTATGCCATATTTAATTTGTGTTATTATTCATATATATAAATTACATGAATACAATTATAATTTATTAAATAATATATTGAAATAAATTTGTATTTATATTTACATTTAATACACAATTATGATATTAAGTTACATATTAATTTTATATTAATATTAATCTACACAAGTTCCAAATAGGGTTGTCTAATCCTCTTAAAATGGGCTTATTAATTATGTAGTTATAGATTTGTCAACGTTCAGGCTTTTAGTGAATAATAATTACATTCCGTTATTGATAAAAAAATCATTTCATCAAGACAAAATTTGATAAAAATTGCAAAATCTCCCTGTTAATTAATGGTTATCGAGAGGTCGCGTATACGATATATTATTTCTAATAATCGTGAAGTTTCAAATCGCTCGATTGTCGCTCGCGAAAAATTCTTACGAAGGTCGAAATCTGGACGATGATCGGCGCACGTGTTAACTAGCGGTACAAGAAAGAAAGGTGAGAGGTGAATTGGTGTAGACCCAGTCAAATTTTGGCAGTAGGAGAAGCAGTATAAAATCCCGGCTGATTTCGGCTATCTACATCAGTCTTCGTCTGAGAACGAGAGCTAGCTGTACGCGTCTTCATCATCAACATGAGAACAGTGGGTATAATCGCGGTCCCCTCGAATTGGAATTTACGATTTATAGCGAGTCAACAATTGTTCTACGTCGACACGAGCGTGCAAAATTTATCGCGGATTAATTCGGGAATCTTTATCGTGAGTCACAGCATTGAAATCCGGACCCCACTCGCACTTCCCGCTCAATAACTTCGGCTTTCGTCGACAGCCGCGAAAAATTAACAAAAATTAATCTAACTGACAGATCATTATATTAATTAGCGTTACTAATTTTTCTTCCTGCCGCAGATCGTCGCCCTCTGCGCCCTCGTGGCCGTCGCCCTCGCGGCACCCCCTCAGCACGGCAGTCACGACTACAGCCAGGCGGTCGTCGTGAAGGAGACGCCGCTGGACAACATCGGCATCGACGGATACAATTACGGCTACGAGCTCTCCAACGGCCAGACCCACCAGGAGTCCGCCCACGTGGCGAACCCCGGACAGGAGAACGAGAGCCTCGTCGTCCGCGGTAGCTTCTCCTACGTCGACCCGGAGACCAACGTCAAGTACACCGTCAACTACGTCGCCGACGAGAACGGATTCCACCCCGAGGGAGCGCATCTGCCGAGCGTTTAAAATTTACTGGCCATCAACGGAGGTACACTAAAGTCGATATGAAAAACGGCCAGCTCTGCATGGATAAATTTTTGTGATCATCAAAATCGCTCGGTGAACCCGAAGAACAATCGAAGAGCACGGGCATTCTCGAGCGTTTCAACCGTCCGATATAAATATCTACGTACCTAATTATAATGCAGTATTGAACTAGGATTTATTATATTATACAGACGTTTCGTGGATAAACATACTTTACGACGCAACAATTGTATGTATAGCTGCGAAACTGTGTTTTTTTTTTAAATAATAACGACAGAGATGCAGTTTTATATAAAAATCTGTTATCATGTCACGGATGTACATATCTACGTCAACAATAAATCGTACAATTAATACTGCTTTACGAGCTAACTGTCGAAATTCCAGCCGGTCTTTAAATAGTACCTTGTCGACAATGCAAAAATCAATTATAAATAGCGCCTCGCAATTATATGGATTTAATCGTAATTGAACTGCCCATCAGCTACGTTTGGAAAAAATTCCAGCGAAATCGCGATCACGCAATTCCGTCCTTGTACAATAGCTCTGTCGATCTCAAGTTAATAAGAATCTCATTAAAGACATGCGTAAACGTTATTTCCTTTCCTGACAATTACGGTACGAGAGTATCGAGAAACTCCTGTTGTACACTTTGCACTTGGTTTCTTAATTTCCTCTCTCATTTTTCCCTAAAAGTCTTTATATTCTACATCTTAGAAAATATAAAAGAACGCAAGCGCGAAACGAGAGTTAGTTTGGTTCTGCTAAAAAAGGATCATTATTGTACAGCATCGCAATATTCTTGGCTAATATTTCTTTAAAAATACCGGAACGTGCCGCAACATTTATTCTTGAATTTATGTATAATTTTTACATCAGTGATAAAATTTTGCTAAAGTATCTGAATAATGAAGGAATTATGTCAACGTTACATAATACTGTATATACCGATAGAAAACAGGATGTGTTAATCAATTTGCCATCAAAAGAGACACTTTTACATATTCATTTATAGGTACTTAATTATTAGCTATTTATATTTCTATTTATACTTCTATACACATTTTTAAGTGCTTATTGGTACTGCTATTGTTCATTTTTTAGAACAAATATTTAAGTCATTAATTTGATTTGCAATTTAATACATTTTTTTGGAATTAAAATAACAATTTGATTTGCAGTTCGTTCACCCCTTGCAATTATCGTTTTCTATTTCCAGTAATTGCTTGTTATTTATATTTGAAAGCCCTTTGGCGATTTAATTAACATAATCACGCTCATAGCAATTAGTCATTTTTCTCGAAGACTATATCAACATTAAATAGAAATAGCGAAAATTAGAATGCATATATCTTTCCATTCTTGAAAAGCTGCGGAAACGATAGGTGCATTACGAGAAATTGATTATCTTTCAGTTGAAATTCCTTACTCACGTGCTCTCTGAGAATCAGGCGTTTTACCGGAGGCTTGTTCTTTGCACCGGAACTTCTCGGGCTTCTCATCTTTTCTCTTCAACGTCCAATTACATACCCGTTCCATTTTAATTACAGAAAATGTAACATGACTCAGCCTCAGTCACAAAAAAACTCAGGACCTCAGAAGAACGTAATTACCAAGTTGCGAAAACTGAACTGAAGGCGAGCGAATTCAAGTATTTAAATTCAAGGGGGGCGAATTCTCGATATTAGGATAACACGGTGGAGCAGGAGGTAACGCCGCCCGGATCCGGATCAGCCATCGGGCACCATCTGTTGGGCCTCAGCCGCGGTCGCGGATCAACCGTCAAATCAACTGTGCTGTGCTCACGGTCGTATACACAGGTCTGGAAACGAAGTGAAATTTCAGGTAGTGGGGGTAGTCCTCTTAGCGTTGAAAATTTCATGTCTCCGGCCGCCACTACGCGTCGCTTTTGGTTATCCTCCTGGTTAAAATAAAGCTCGTAAATAACCTTACATAACTGATTTAATGTCATTAATACCACGTGTGATTGTGTGATACTGTGCGATATAATGCCTAGATTATGCGCGGTTCCAATGTGCAATTCGCGAAATTAAGTATTCAGCAAAGAAGTGTTTGTTGTTTCAAGTGCCGTCAAATATCGAACAATGTAGAAAATGGATCACTGCGATTCCGCGGGGTAATGTTGATCTGAAGCCGTCGCAAATCGTTTGCGAGAAGCATTTCGAAGAACATCAAATCCTCAGGAAATGGGTCAAATACGATAATGATCGGGTTATCGCCGAAGTAAGTTTAATGATGATTACATTTTTTCTATGTTATAATTATATTATAATTATATATACAAATTTGACGCGTGACTATTGACATAAGTAAATATTTTGACTTGTTCTTGCTCGGTTAACTTTCAAATGATCTTATGTTACCTCATTGCATGTTTATTGAAGGCTCCTTACATGCGCACTCGACTCCATCCGTTGGCTGTTCCTTCAAAATTTGACAGTCAGAGAAAGGTGGAAAGTATCGCCACTGCTGGGGATTCTTCAATTGGCCAACGCATCAGTGCAGAGCATAATTATTTCTCTTTGGACAAGCCCTCGATGAATACAACGGTCGAAGAGTCTTGCAATGAGAAAATACATTCTTCGATGGTCCGTCTTCCTCCGTCTACAGAATTCTTGAACATTGCTCTGATCCAGGAGCCTTCTTTCGTACAAGGTATACTTTATTATTTATTGATTCCTTAGAATAGATATGGACATCGTGGCATCTGAAACAAAGAGTGACTAAATATTAAAATTGCATGAGTGTATATTTAAATTTGAATTCTTCTCACAGATGTAAAAACCAATGGGTCTTCGGTAATGGATGGAGTTGATATAAAAACCACGAATATAATACTCCATGAGGATCTTTTGCCAAGGGATGTAGCCACTGTCGAGTCAATTCAGGAGCAACAAATTCAGGATGTAGCCACTGTCGAGTCAGTTCAGGAGCAACAAATTCAGGATGTAGCCACTGTCGAGTCAATTCAGGAGCAACAAATTCAGGATCATCCGGTGGCACATTGTGCACCTAAAGTGTGTGAACGTCGCTTTCACTTTTCACAAGTCACTTTCAGTACTTTGTTTCTTATTCACGCAAATTTGAGTTTTTTAAACTTAATTCGTCACGTAGAGGCATGTTTTGCTAAATATACATCCCGGCGCGATGTTTTTAATTGCACGCTAGATGAAGTTATGCTTTTTAAAATTCACTTTTCCTTGCAAAGAGCACGCCTCAGACATTTTGTCATATTCGATAATATATTACATACGGCTAAGAATGAGGCAAAATGCCCACCAGGAAAATCGTAAAGAAATTTGTTGTAAAAAAAAAATTGTCGAAATTGACGAATCAATAAAATTTTTTAATGATTTTTAATGTTATGTTTCACCCTCTTCCCCCTTCTGAATAAAAATCGTACATGCTTATCAGCGTCGTTTAGATTAACAAAATTTTAGATTTCTTTCAATATTTATAATGATAAAATTATTCATTTATGCAACGTATAATAGGCATATTAATTTTTGTTTGATTTCTTATTCTTTATTTTTCCGGAAATATCCATACATATACATATATCATACACACAGTCTTATAATATATCATACATACATATATACATAAGATTTCATGCGCAGGACGCTTGCGCTATGCGAACCAGGAGGATAACACGCAGCGCAGCCCTTGTGGCCACAAGCCAAATAAATTTTTCAACGCTAAGAGAACCATCCCCCACCACCTTCGTTTCCAGACCTGTGTATACGACCGTGGCTGTGCTGCACAAATCGTGTTGACACGTCGAAACATTGTATATGTTCTGTGTCAGCCACGCGCCAGCCAGCCAGTCAGTCGGTGATGCGTTGCACGTGGTACTCGTGGTAGCACACTGCCATAACCTGTATCAACCTGCATAACCATAGTCACGTCACGAGGACAATGGCAGGTCTCTTGCCGGAGCTGGTCGACGATTTTCACGATTTGCCGGAGCTGATCGACGCTTCGTATACATACTTTTCGAACGATAATAACCGAACGGTTCGAACGTTTCGCGAGCAAGAGATACAGCGGCTACAGGAACATCATATGACGGAAATGCAACTCGCAGAACATGGATCAGCAGCGGCGCCGGCGGCTGCGGCTGCGGCGATGGAACATCAACGCGACTTCGTTCATCTGCAGGAAAAGGAGGAACAACGTTTACATCGCGAGAAGAAATTGCAACAGTTGGAGCGTATTTCGAAACAGCAACATCATCAGCAACGCGAAGAGGATCTCGAGCAGGAAGATCCAGAGCTCTACCGTTGACTCTGTTTCGAGCGAAAATATATAATGCCAGCAGTCGCACGAAATGTGTGCACTATTTTGTCAGGTAGCCAAATATATTTTTATTTTTTTCTCAAGTTTGTTATACGATACGCTTTATTTTAAGAACAGCCAAATAAGAATTTAAATCAGTGAATAATGAAAAAATTAGCGTAGGTGTTGTTTAATCGACCCAACTGGCCAAGTTTATTTAAAAAACGCGTTTTTTAAATAAACTTGGCCAGTTGGGTCGATTAAACGATACCTACGCTAATTTATTTTAAGAAGCTTTGTTTTTCAACATTATTGCATATTACAGTCTCAATCTTTTTTGTAAATTGAATCCGTCTTTGTAGGGATCCCATCGAAGGTAGCTGCAACGGTGAATGTGGTGGAAGCGGCAACGGAAATGACAGCAACAAAGAACTCCGATCACTCTCGGTGAGAATAAAGATTGTATTTACTTTTATTGGGCATTATTTTCCACACTCCTCCCCCCCCCCCCAATTATTTTTCTGTTTAGTGGCACCCGCCTCTTGCCAGAGGTCGATACGGCGGACGGCCAATATCTTCTAAATGTTAATTTAGGTTACATGACGGTTTCCATAGATTTGTTTGAATAAATAAATATGAGTTGTGTATCTTTGCAAAAATCGTTGTTTACTTTAAGGGAATGAGGACAGAACATCCAATTCTTTATGTATACTGCCTGAAAGTCACAGCAACATTGGCTATACGGTACTCGTAATAAACAGATGACTCGACAGATAAAGAGAAATATAGGCAAATGAATATAAGGTAGAAGCGATACTGTGACCTCCTTTTCAGTTTAAAACTATTCGTTATCGAGAGTTGTTTGGGACTTTAACGTGTATATAGAATGGTCTTTTCTTGAAAGAATTATATATTTTTACATCAACTGAAGATCCATACAGCTTTCCGGATCCACGTATTTTAATTATTTTCAATTAACTATACATGAAAATATTTAAACTATACCTACATAAAGCTAGTTATACATAAAACATTTAATTTATTTATTCTGTTTCAAGAATATAGAATTACAAATGTTAGCAAAATTTATTTAAAAAGACTTCGAAAGAGAAGAAACTCGCCCTGTCTCACATACTTTTTAACACGCACCTTTAGTAATTATAATAATTTTCTAATTAGATTGCTATTTTACGACATTATTTAATTGAGAATGTTCTATACCAATCTTCTTATGTGTATAAAATGTATTACAGTTTTAGTATAAAATCTTGAAAATTATTTACACATTACAAATAATATCGTACGCAATAATTATAAATTATAACAATTTTAATAACAATATGTATATTGTTTAATTTTGTCATATACTTACACATTGTCTTCTTATTTCTAGTTTCTAGTTTACAGTATACCAAGTAATTTTAGAGTTATCATGTCCGCAGTTTTGCAAAATGTATCCGAAATCAAGGCCAAACAACATATGATTTTGTTCAGTTCAATACCGACTTATTACAAAGTACCTAGTTATTGCTGTGTGTTCACTAGAGGAGGTGAGAGTTGGTTCAATGAGCGTGTTTGCCGAATCCACATACGTCAATGACAGTCAATGATAGCTCCACGACGTTTGCGAATGTTGAAGGTTTGATGCAGATGGCCTGCGAATTGTGTGGATATTTTTCGTGGCCAGTAACATAATAATTAAATTCCAATTTATATTTATCAACTTAATGACACAAAATATATTTTTATTTTTGTAGATTATAAATCTCCTTTTTAATTATCATTTTTTTTGTTATTATATTAAAAATCTCTATAATAAACACAATATGTGCTTGTTTCCACAAACTATCTCATCAAAGTATATTTCACAAGAGAAATGTCCAAACTTAATATTTGTAACGCCGACTATACTTGGCGGAGGTATCTCTTTGGATAGTTTCCTCGCTAGGAAAATCTCACTATGTGGACAGAGTATTTAATTTATAGTTACAAGCGAGATTACAATAAGTGTAAATTATGATATCACATGTGGTTGAATAAGAGCTTTGGCATATTTTTTTATAATAAAATTATAAACCGAATGCAGATTTATGAGAAAATAAAAGAATTTTTAAAAATAAAAGTGGACCGCAAACTGGTAAAAACGGTAAAGTATATTATGTTTGATTAAATAAAACAAATGGAGTAATAAATAATTAATGTCGGATATGTTGCTAGATAACAATATTTTGCAATATATATATATATACATATATATATAATTGACACGTATTATACAATATACACACACATATACAAACACACATGTCTCTGTATTCCTATACTATGGGTGCTTTCCAATTGCAATATCCCTAGACACTTTCGTGCACACGGCGACACAAGTTGTGTTCCATATTCTTCTACGCGACCATGTGTCATGTTTGCAAACGGTTTGGCGACGGCGTTCGTCTACAGAGATGCGGTAACTGTGGGATGATCGCCTATTGTGGTAAGCAACATCAGAAGAAGCACTGGAAACTTCACAGACCTCTGTGCGAAGCCATAAAAAAAGTACAGGAATCATACGAAATGGAGCGCGGTGAAGTTCCGAAGGAATCGATCAGGAAGCTAGAGTTAATGAGTCATGTGTCAATAGAGCTGGGACGTCCTTTAGAAACATATGAAACGGATATGTTCATATACCCCGTGGAGTGCACGATTTGCCACGAACAGAATCCTCAGTCGTTGGAGTTACGTAAAAAGTGTGCTGTCAACTTTTGTGAAAGTCACATAAGAGGCACTGAGCACACGGACATCTGCGCTTCCCTGGAACTTTGTCTTCGAATGAATATTCTTCGCGTAAGGAAGGAGATCGGGGTACCAGATTTAAATTGTTATTTACGTCACGTGTCCTATAAGAGTTCTTATCAGAACCTTATAGAGTTTATAAATGCTTTCGGTAATATTCAGACTGACTCCGCGGAGATGTACGATATATTAACATTCGACCATTCATATTATCTGACACGTCCCTTGACGTTGTTTTATGCTATGCAGTTATTAAACTATGAGCCAAAAAGCAAAGATCTAGTCATTCATGTCGTAGGTGCGAGTGGTGTCGAAGAACGTACCTTGAAGGCATGGGAAGTTTTACCGCGTCTGATAGGGACAGTGATGTCAGTGGCAATTATAATGATAGGGCCGGAATTAAAATGTCAATTCAATCCGTTACACACTTGCGATAACTGTACGTCACGAGAGAAAAAATGTTTGGCGTTTAAGTTTCACGATGTGTTATACGAAAACTATGTACGTAGCTCGTTATTCATAAAACCGGACTTGATTGTAGGATTCAACTTAGGAATTTACACGAGTCAACAAACGTGGGCTCCGTCTATAAAAGAAATCGAGAAACAAAAAGTACCATTTATATTGACATGTTATATGGGAATAGAATGTCCCCTTGAAGAAAATAGTATTAATATTATCGTAAAAAAAAAAATGAATCATGCCTACGGTAGAAAAAATGTATTCGCTAGTTTACATCCATCTCGGCAGTACGGGCCGGAGTACGTGTGTTATGACAACCAATTTATCATTGTCTACAGAAGTCTTTGATTATTCTTTTTAGTTCTGTTTGTAATAAGAACAAGATTTTTCGTTAATTGTTTGTAATAACATTTATATCTTTATAATAAAATGTATGTATATCAAGCATTTGCTAAGGGATGGCAATTATTTCTTTTCCATCGATATTCCTGAGATCTCTGACATAACACGTACGTCAGCTGCCTGCAACAGTCGACGATAAGCACAATAGCAGAGATCGAGTGACCCTGCTTGCAGTACAACTTCCGACTGAACTTTATGTGAGTATCATTTCTAGGAGCGTGTATTCCAACGTGTTTATTAATGTTATTAATAACAGCACATACATGTGCTAAGATTAACATAATTTAATTGTTTACTCTATAAAATGCTTTTTGACGAAATATCTCACCACACTAAAATTCTGAGAATTTTCTTAATTTCCAAGAATTATCATCGCAATTTCCAATTCTCTGTATTTTCAGGAAATTTCTCGAAAGTCATTGATGTCATTGCTAAAGTATCAAGATATATTTGTAACAAAATTTCATTATTGTGCAACAAGATAATTCGAATTACTTATTACTTCAATGATACTCTTGGGCTGCGGTCCACTTGACGCTACAAATGCTTTGAAGCATTCTTCTTCTCCTTCTTTCTTCATTGAAAGAAAGGAGAAGAGGAATGCTTCAGAGCATTTGTAGCGTCAAGTGGACCGCAGCCCAAGAGTATCATTGAAGTAATAAGTAATTCGAATTATCTTGTTGCACAATAATGAAATTTTGTTACAAATTTTTTAATTATATGTAATAAATAAAATAAAGCTAATATTCTGTTTATTTTTTATTTTTAGTCGATTTTTTCAAGAATATTCTTGCAATATTTGCATCGCATAATAAAAGCATTTGTGTAAAAATGTACACAATGCTACGCAAGTTTTTCTGAAATTGTTTCAACAAAAATATATAGCTTCCATCATCACTACAAATTAAAAAATACCCAGAACTGGCTTGGATATGGTTTAAGTAAGTCAATATTAACTGACATACAAAATAATTTATTCATAATAGAGGAAAAACGTATAAAAAATGTTGTACAGAAACATATTATACCACATTATTTGCAAGATAACTTTATTAAAATTAAAAAACGTACTATATTTTTTCTGTGAATTGCATATATTTAACGATTGAAAGCGAGTCGATTCGCAGCCACGCACGACGTAGATTTCTATTGGATCGTCATAAACATATTTAAATTTGTGAAAATAAAAAATGTATTACATATTTGGAATATTAGGAATATTTATTATTAATTGATAAATAAACACATCTCAGCATAAACTCTTCATCGATTTCTGCCTTACCTATAATAAAGTAAAATGTAGATTGCTTAATTCAATCAAAACAGCGCAGCATTCTTTGCTCTGCAAAGATCAAATCACAAATATACGAATACGTAATAAATTCTCAATGTAAACACTCTTTTTGAATAATTGTGACAATATAACTTATAAACTAAATGGCCATCCTTATGACTTATGAAAGATATTATCCAATATCGAACCCAGTCGGGACCGGGAGCGGGCGCCACTTAACAAGAAGATGAAAAAGGGTGAGATTTCATTTGTGCGATTTGTCATTCGACAAAATTTCCTGATTGGCTGTTAAGGTTGGGTTAGTAACACGGACAGCCGCGTGCGCCAATCGGAAGTATCGGAACGTCCGACAAGTTTGGTCGCACGACAAATCGCACAAATGAAATTTCACCCGAGTACGAAGAAGAAGCACGTGGCAGCGACGGCAGCGTGGCACGTGGTAGTCGTGGTTGCACACTGCACAGGCCATAACGTGTATCAACCTGCATAACCATAGTCACGTCACGAGGACAATGGCAGGTCTCTTGCCGGAGCTGGTCGACGATTTTCACGATGAGTCGGATATCCATCGGGGGATAAAAGAAAAAGAAAAAGAAGAAGAAGAAGAAGATGATTTTCACGATTTGCCGGAGCTGGTCGACGATTTTCACGATGAGTCGGATATCCATCGGGGGATAAAAGAAAAAGAAAAAGAAGAAGAAGAAGAAGATGATTTTCACGATTTGCCGGAGCTGGTCGACGATTTTCACGATGAGTCGGATATCCATCGGGGGATAAAAGAAAAAGAAAAAGAAGAAGAAGAAGAAGATGATTTTCACGATTTGCCGGAGCTGGTCGACGCTTCGTATACATACTTTTCGAACGATAATAACCGAACGGTTCGAACGTTTTGCGAGCAAGAGATACAGCGGCTACAGGAACATCATATGACGGAAATGCAACTCGCAGAACATGGATCAGCAGCGGTGCCGGCGGCTGCGGCTGCGGCGATGGAACATCAACGCGACTTCGTTCATCTGCAGGAAAAGAAGGAACAACGTTTACATCGCGAGAAGAAATTGCAACAGTTGGAGCGTATTTCGAAACAGCAACATCATCAGCAACGCGAAGAGGATCTCCAGCAGGAAGAGCTCCACCATTTGTACAGTTTCCAGCAACAATGTAGGGCAATACAAGCACGACATTTCAGCAAGATTTTGTCAGGTAGCCGAACATTTTTTTATTTTTTTCTCAAGTTTGTTGTACGATACGCTTTATTTTAAGAACAGCCAAATAAGAATTTAAATCGCCAGTGAATAATGAAAAAATTAGCGTAGGTATCGTTTAATCGACCCAAGTTTATTTAAAAAACGCGTTTTTTAAATCAACTTTTGGCCAGTTTGGTCGATTAAACGATACCTACGCTAATTTATTTTAAGAAGCTTTGTTTTTCAACGTTATTGCATATTACAGTCTCAATCTTTTTTGTAAATTGAATCCGTCTTTGTAGGGAACTACACTTTTGGCAAGAACTTGATGAAATAGACGATTCTAATTTGCTGCTGGAGTGAGAGGTGAAGGTAGCGGGGGTGGAAGTGGTGGAAGCGGCAACGGAAGTAACAGCAACAAAGAACTCCGATCACTCTCGGCGAGAATAAATATTGTATTTATTTTTATTGGGCATTATTGCCCACACTCCCCCCCCCCCCCCCCCTCCAATTATTTTTCTGTTCAGTGGCACCCGCCTCTTGCCAGAGGTCGATACGGCGGACGGCCAATATCTTCTAAATGTTAATTTAGGTTACATGACGGTTTCCATAGATTTGTTTGAATAAATAAATATGAGTTGTGTATCTTTGCAAAAATCGTTGTTTACTTTGAGGGAATGAGGACAGAACATCCAATTCTTTATGTATACTGCCTGAAAGTCACAGCAACATTGGCTATACGGTACTCGTAATAAACAGATGACTCGACAGATAAAGAGAAATATAGGCAAATGAATATAAGGTAGAAGCGATATACTGTGACCTCCTTTTCAGTTTAAAACTATTCGTTATCGAGAGTTGTTTGGGACTTGAACGTGTATATAGAATGGTCTTTTCTGGAAAGAATTATATATTTTTACATCAACTGAAGATCCATACAGCTTTCCGGATCCATGTATTTTAATTATTTTCAATTAACTATACATGAAAATATTTAAACTACCTACATAAAGCTAGTTATACATAAAACATTTAATTTATTTATTCTGTTTCAAGAATATAGAATTACAAATGTTAGCAAAATTTATTTAAAAAGACTTCGAAAGAGATAAAACTCTCTCCCTGTCTCACATACTTTTTAACACGCACTTTTAGTAATTAATAATTTTCATATTAGATTGCTATTTCACGAAATTAATTAATTGACAATGTTCTACCAATCTTCTTAAGTGTATAAAATGTATTACAGTTTTAGCATAAAATCTTTAAAATTATTTACACATTACAAATAATATCGTACGCAATAATTATAACAATTTTAATAACAATATGTATATTGTTTAATTTTGTCATATACTTAAGCCTGATCTACAATGTGCTCTTTGCTTTCTGTTTCTTGCTGTTTCCTTCTTGTTTCTCTGCCTCTCCACGCCATATTTCTCTTCCGAAGTTCAATATTATTTATCTGAGGCGACAGAAAACGCAAAACATTTCGTTACGCGACAGAATTTGTCAAAAAATGCGTTCGGGGAGAAGCTTTAGGGCTATAAACGCAAAAGGCAGAGAACACAAAAAAAAAAGCAAAGAGCACATTGTAGATCAGGCTTTACACATTGTCTTCTTATTTCTAGTTTCTAGTTTACAATATACCAAGTAATTTTAGAGTTATCATGTCCGCAGTTTTGCAAAATGTATCCGAAACTCAAGGCCAAGCCACATATGATTTTGTTCAGTTCAATACCGGCTTATTACAAAGTACCTAGTTATTGCTGTGGGTTCACTAGAGGAGGTGAGAGTTGGTTCAATGAGCGTGTTTGCCGAATCCACATACGTCAATGACAGTCAATGATAGCTCCACGACGTTTGCGAATGTTGAAAGTTTGATGCAGATGGCCTGCGAATTTTGTGGATATTATTCGTGGCCAGTAACATAATAATTAAATTACAATTTATATTTATCAACTTAATGTCACAAAATATATTTTTATTTTTGTAGATTATAAATCTTCTCCTATTTAGTTATTATTTTTTTGTTATATTAAAAATCTCTCTATAATAAACACAATATATGCGTGTTTCCACCAACTATCTCATCAAAGTATATTTCACAAGAGAAATGTCTAAACTTTATAATATTTGTACCGCCGCGACTATACTTGGCGGAGGTATCTCTTTGGATAGTTTTTTCGCTAGGAAAATCTCACTATGTGGACAGAGTATTTAATTATTAGTTACAAGCGAGATAATTACAATAAGTGTAAATTATGATATCACATGTGGTTGAATAAGAGCTTTGGCATATTTTTTTATAATAAAATTATAAACCGAATGCAGATTTATGAGAAAATAAAAGAATTTTTAAAAATAAAAGTGGACCGCAAACTGGTAAAAACGGTAAAGTATATTATCTTTGATTAAATAAAACAAATGGAGTAATAAATAATTAATGTCGGATATGTTGCCAGATAACAATATTATATATATATATATAATATATTGTATATATAATATATATAATAATATATATATCATATAGATATATATAATATATATAATATATATATATATATAATATATTATATATATATATATATATATATATATATATATATATATATATATATATAATTAATATATTATATATATATATATAATATATTAATTATATATATATATATATATATATATATATATATATAATTAACACGTATTATACAATATACACACACATATACAAACACACATGTCTCTGTATTCCTATACTATATTATTTCCAAAACTGTATTATATAGATTAAAAGATTCATGAACACGACATGAACCAATCACAATGGCCGGTATTCATAGTCGGATCTTATTTCAAGACTGTCTTAAGTAATGTCTTAAGATGCTAATACGGCTCTGTGATTGGATCATAACATCTTAAGATTGTACTTAAGACGGACTTAAATATAAGACTTGGCTATGAATACTGGCCATAATCGGATCTTATATTTAAGACCATTTTAAGTAATGTCCTAAGATATGCTGATAAACCAATCACAGAACCGAATATGCATCTTAAGACATTACTTAAGAACTTAAGACGGTCTTGAAATTTAAGATCCGACTCCGACTATAAATACGGCCGGCCAATAAGAGTTATATATTAGCATCCTAAAACACTACTTGAAACGGTCTTAAAATATTATTAATGCTGTTGAATAGGGAGGATTTTACCATGAAACTTTTATATATGAAACGTGTTCTTTGACATCTCGAATACTTTTCGAGATATATCAAGAAAAGTAAGAAACCGCTCTACATATATGAGGGATGGTCCTAGGCCGGTATTCATAGTCGATTCTTATATTTAAGACCGTCTTAAGTTCAATCTTAAGATGTCATAAACCAATCACAGAGCCGTATTAGCGTCCTAAGACATTACTTAAGACGGTCTTGAAATAAGATCCGACTATGGCCGGTATTCATAGTCAGATCTTATATTTAAGATCGTCTTAAGTCTGGTCAAAGGCAGTCTTGAGACTCCATTCAGCCAATGAAATGACCGTATTAGCATCTTAAGATATTACTTAAGACGGTCCTGAAATAAGATCCGACTATGAATACCGGCCTATGAATACCGGCCCTAAAGCCTTGTGTCCACGATGCTAGACATGTGTCCGAGTTTCGGTATAAAGCCTTGTGTCCACGATGCTAGAACTGCGTCCGAGTTTCGGTTTAAGCCAATGAAACTGCTACTTTTCTGTAAGAGCTGCAAGTTGATTGGCTTAAACCGAAACTCGGACGCAGTTCTAGCATCGTGGACACAAGGCTTAAGCCAATAAAACTGCTACTTTTCTGTAAGAGCTGCAAGTTCATTGGCTTAAACCAAAACTCGGACGCAGTTCTAGCATCGTGGACACAAGGCTTTAGCAACGAAAATTTTCTAAATTCATCTTTTTACCCTACCTCCCCCTCCCACTCCCCCCATACGTGTGTGGAAAGTTTAAAATCAGAATTTTCGAGTTTGCGAGGTTTCCTTGTGAGCTACTAATAGGTCTGTTCTCTATTGCTGCACTCTGAACTAGTGCAATAAGTTAGAGTGAGACAAGTATATTTTCTTTCACTCTAACCTACTGCACCAGTCGCACTAGTTCAGCAGTGCAGCAATAGAGAACAGACCTAATAGCGTTTTCGATTGAAGCGGATTTGATCGACCCGAGAGCGATTAATGACGTCACTTCAGCAAATCGAGCAATGCTATTGGTTCGAAATGCAAAAGTGACGTCATTAATCGATCTCGGGTCGATCAAATCCGCTTCAATCGAAAACGCTATAAGCTGCATTCAGCGGAACACAACTGTTGAGTTCGTCTTATCAACAATCTACGTTGATTTATTGGTTCTAAAAGTAGGAACCAATCACGTTTGATTGCTACTGAGCAGCTCTGTCCACTGAATTACGAACGACATACGCGTGGCGGAACAACGTGAGCAAGATGATGCGGGAAAATACGGATTCGGAAGCTTTTTTCCAAAAGTACACATTATCGGAAAAAACCATGGCGAGACTCGAATCTATCAGGGAAACGTTGAAAGATAATATCGCCCAGGCTAATCCGATGTGGAAAATCATAGCAGGACAGGTTAGAATTCCACCTGTTGATGTTTATATCACAGTCTCTAAGTAAATAAAGTTTGCTAAATCATTATTTATTTTTTAAACTGATATGTGTTCTTCTTGGTACTTACAAACATGAAATAATTATAGAAACAAAAGATCACTAATACTAGGCCTTCAAGTTCCATACATATACAGATAATTTAATACAAGTATTAAAAATGTATTGTTCAATATAGAGTGAAGAAAGAATATGTTCAGAAAGTGAAGAAGATAGCGACGGTACTGATGAGCCGATGAACAGTAGCGAATCCCAAATAATGCGTGCCACAAATCAATCAGTGCCACTACAATCTACTCAATTTTACTTCACGCAAGCTGAGAGAGTAGCAGAACCAAATAGATCAGCTGTCGCATTGCCGCAAAGATGTGATATTTTAGAGTGCGCCTGCGAGAATTTAGTCAATTTAGAACGAAATAACGGCAGGCTAGACTTCGCTCAGTTAGAAAACCTATCTGATGAAGATCTTGTCCCACTAGTAGACGAGATGAGAAGAAAATTAAGTCCCAAGGGTATCTATAATCTGTGTCTGTCGATGAGCGATATGACCATCGAGCAGAAAATGACGTATATCAATACATTTTTCACGCATCTCTTGCTACCGAAGGTGCCAATGGCATATTACTGATTTTACTAGATACTTTTTCCTTATACATTAATTATTGTTCGCACTGTGTTCATAGACAGTCGAACTCGAGGAGCCGTCTTGTTTATTATCGTCTGCTATTGTTGAATACATTAAAATATTTCCTGATGAGGTTCAGCAATTTATATTCGTTTCCATTCTCAATACTGAATTGAAAGACATAACGTTGCCTTGAAAATTATTCGTAAAGGCAAGCCGCCTCGATTGTCGTGCAAGAATTACACAGGAATTGTCCGGTATCACCATAGTTATATTTATAGCGGCGGGCTTTTTGACGATATTGCTACTATTTATCTTTGCAAAACGGCAGATCATGAGGTTCGCTTTAAGATCTCGTCGGGGCCCTCACATTCCCATGGTGACATGACGCAATAAAGGTACGTTTTTACGTTTTGACATGTAAATTTGAAATTAACCCAGTGTATCACTGTACTGTTGCTTAAACATGCTGAATATGTTTTTCAGTCCTTGAAGAAGGAAATGTAGAGGAGAATAGAAGTGAATACCTAGGATCCAATATGAACCGCAGCTGATCAGCGACCCTAGGTATATTTTGACTCCGGGTGGAGGGGACAAGCCCCCCCCCCCGCATTATTATAGATTGAAGGCGGTTGATGATGTTAAAACCTTAGGTAAGCTATCGTAGTATCAGTCTCTTGGATTGCCCCTGTTTCACATCATGTCTCTTTACAGAGGCAGAGATCACAAGGTACGACAACTGCCTGAAGAGACATCCTTTGGAGAATATGATTCCATATTTGCTCACCACGCTCGCTACTCCGTTAAATGGAAGTGGCCAGCGTTTAATTCATCAATTCTGTGATTTGTACGAACACGCGAGACACGACCCTATTGGTGATGAGGAGTATCAAGTATACACTCGCCTGTTTCTGAAGTTGATGGACGCGTAAGTACGTTTCGAAACGTCTACTAGTATTCCATACAAGAAGATCCAAAGTTACATTTAAATGCTGTAAATATGTCTCAATTGTTGCTGAAGAAAAGAATATTTATAGGTACAAAGACTTAGGTATAATTTATTAATTGTTTAGGGCACGTTTATATTGAAATAATATCCGAACAGCAGGAAGTCCAGTCCTAGTCGCACGCCGATCAAGAAGAGCGTGGAGACAAAGAGAAATATACTGGAACCCAGGATGCGTCCGCCCGAGGAGCAAATCCTGACTGGTTCGAGACCCAACACTCTAACGGTAATGACGCTAGACAATAGCGAGACGTCCGTGTGGCATTATGAGTGCCGTCACATACAGCATATGTGACGAGGAAATGTGACGACTGACGCTAAAATAATTTATATTGAACTATGCGCAAATGGGACGTCCGATTTAGTTAGGAATTATTGATATGCATTTTTACTTTTACTAATAAATGCACCTAAATGCCATTCTAAGTACGTTTCTTTATGTGATTTATTTGATATTTATGTGATATTTACATTTATGCAAAATTAGCCTTATAAAATAGAATTTTCGTGCTCTTTGTACCGGCATCGCTTGTAAAATATTTTAACAAGTACTGATGTAAATAAGAAGTAACAGTGTGTAGAAGTCGCCGAATTAGAAAATTAGTGGTGGAACAGAATCTTTTTAAAACACCCGTTTTTCGTCATACGTAATTTTTTGTAGATGATAGCACTAAGTCGTACGTTGTACATTCTCTTCTCGATTAACTCCACAAATAATTTATTACTAAAATTTACATATACTCAGTCTATAGCATATAGATCTACATATCTTTAATAAAATTCAGGAAAAATGTCTACAGTAATTAAAAGATAAGAAAGGTATTCACTTACAGTGTTTTGAATCCTTCGTAGATCGCACGTGTAGCATTGCGGCGCACGCGTAAATCGGCGATTTACCTCCCCTCTCTTTCTAATGCTACACGTACGACCTATGAAGGATTCCAAACACTGTAAGTATTTGAATTTTGTCAGTGTCACTGAAGGAGACATTTCCAACGTACGCTACAGGAATTTGAGGAAGAGAGGTAGGAATATCTTTATGCTAAGTAGAGAGAATCCGTTCGCTTGTTTAATTCCATTTAGAAACTTCGGGCCGGAGCGCGTGAATTAATGTTTAACGTTTAATAAATGTAACGGAAGGGACGCAGACAAAATCATATGAACTACAAGCGCGAATCGCGACGTGTCTTGTGTCTTTACGATAAGCTCCAAAAGACTCAGAGCCGACACTCCGAAAAATACCTGCTTATATTTAGAATTTAAAAATTCTAAGAACCATTTTCTACTTGTAGAGTTAATTGTTTTACATTAGTTTAGCATATAATATACTTAGCGCGAGACACTGTGTACCGAGTCTCTTGATGGATTATAAATATAACAGGACACGTTGACGCGGTAAAATATTAGTATAATAATTGTTCTTTTCAATTCTGTTTCTAATGAAGACCTGCAAGACCTTTCGTTAATTGTTTGTAATAAAATTTATATCCTTGTAAAAAAAATATACATCAAGCATTTACGAAACGACAGTTATTTCTTCTTTGTTGATATTCCTGACATTACATGTGACCGCTGCCTGCGACGGCTGCAAATCGACGATAAAAACAATGGTAGAAATCGAGTACGTATATGTATACGTTCCTACTCTGCGACAGGCGGGCTTTCGTAGAAACTCATTAAATTTTGTTAATCTTAGCACATACATATCCTCAGATTTTATATAACGACTATCCTTTATTAATTTATTTATTGCATGCTTTACTTTCACGCAGATACCATAGGATCCACAGATAAATCGCATCACGAAGCAGGCGGGCGTGGATGTGCGCGAATCCTCTATTTAATAACGCCAGCATAAAACAGTATCCTTTCTGTTTGTTGCACAAGTCATGGCATTAGAAGCGAGATGTCAATTGAAGTGTGACATGTTCTTCTACGCGACCATGTGTCATGTTTGCAAACGGTTTGGCGACGGCGTTCGTCTGCAGAGATGCGGTAACTGTGGGATGATCGCCTATTGTGGTAAGCAACATCAGAAGAAGCACTGGAAACTTCACAGACCTCTGTGCGAAGCCATAAAAAAAGTACAGGAATCATACAAAATGGAGCGCGGTGAAGTTCCGAAGGAATCGATCAGGAAGAAGGAGTTAATAAGTCATGTGTCAAAACAGCTGGGACGTGAATTAGAAGCATATGAGACGCAAATGTTCATGTACCCCGTGGAGTGCACGATTTGCCACGAACAGAATCGTCAGTCGTTGAAGGAATGTCAAAAGTGTGCTGTCAGCTTTTGTAAAAGTCACAAATGCAGCATTATGCACACGAACATCTGCGCGTCCCTCGAACTTAGTCTTAGACTAAATACTCTCTTTGTAAGAAATGAGATCAATATTCCTAATTTAAGTTCTTATTTAGGTCAAGTTTCCTACACAAGTGCATATAACAACATTATAGAATTTATAAACTTTTTTGGTAACGTTACTCAGACTGACTCGGAGATGTACAATATCTTCAAAATCCAACACTCATATCATCTGACACGTCCCTTGACGTTGTTTTATGCTATAAAAATATTAAAATATGAGCCAAAAAGCAAAGATCTAGTCATTCATGTCGTAGGTGCGAGTAAGGCCGAAGAACTTACCTTGACGGCATGGGAAGTTTTACCGCGTCTGATAGGGACAGTGATGTCAGTGGCAATTATAATGATAGGGCCGGAATTAAAATGTCAATTCAATCCGTTACACACTTGCGATAACTGTACGTCACGAGAGAAAAAATGTTTGGCGTTTAAGTTTCACGATGTGTTATACGAAAACTATGTACGTAGCTCGTTATTCATAAAACCGGACCTGATTGTAGGATTTAACTTAGGTATTTACGCGAGTGAACAAACATGGGCTCCGTCTATAATGGAGGTAAAAAAACAAAAAGTACCATTTATATTGACATGTTGTATGAGAATAGAATGTCCCATTGAAAAAAATGAAATTAATAGAATAGTAAATGAAAAGGTGAATCATGCCTACGAGGGAAAGAATCCTTTCGCTAGTTTATATCCATTTCGGCAGTACGGGCCAGATTACGTGTATTATGACAACCAATTTATCATTGTCTACAGAAGTCTTTGATTATTCTGTAGACAATGATAAATTGGTTTTAGTTCTGTTTGTAATAAGAACAAGATTTTTCGTTAATTGTTTGTAATAACATTTATATCTTTATAATAAAATGTATGTATATCAAGCATTTGCTAAGGGATGGCAATTATTTCTTTTCCATCGATATTCCTGAGATCTCTGACATAACACGTGTGTCAGCTGCCTGCAACAGTCGATGATAAACACAATAGCAGAGATCGAGTGACCCTGCTTGCAGTACAACTTCCGACTGAACTTTACGTGAGTATCATTTCTAGGAGCGTGTATTCCAACGTGTTTATTAATGTTATTAATAACAGCACCATGTGCTAAGATTAACAAAATTTAATTGTTTACTTTATAAAATGCTTTTTGACGAAATCTCTCACCACACTAAAATTCCGAAAATTTTCTTAATTTCCAAGAATTATCATCTCAATTTCCAATTCTCTGTATTTTCAGGAAATTTCTCGAAAGTCATTGATATCATTGCTAAAGTATCAAGAGAACATATCCGGCCAGACAACGCGCATATCTAAATGTCGTTTTTACGACGTATTTAAGACATGCGTGCTGCTGTGGGAAATTGCGCTATTAAAAATTTCAGTAATTTTCCAAGATTTCGAAGTTTGAAATTTTAAATTCAAAATTTTTTAAAAATAGAATACAATTAGGAACAAGACGTGACATATATTTTAATTCAGAAATCGGAACTTTATTTCTTCAAATGCTCTGAAGCATTCCTCTTCTCCTTTCTTTCAACGAAGAAAGAAGAAGAATGCTTCAAAGCATTTGTAGCGTCAAGTGGACCGCAGCCCAAAAGTATCATTGAAGTAATAAGTAATTCGAATTATCTTGTTGCACAATAATGAAATTTTGTTACAAATTTTTTAATTATATGTAATAAATAAAATAAAGCTAATATTCTGTTTATTTTTTATTTTTAGTCGATTTTTTCAAGAATATTCTTGCAATATTTGCATCGCATAATAAAAGCATTTGTGTAAAAATGTACACAGTGCTACGCAAGTTTTTGCTGAAATTGTTTCAACAAAAATATAGTTTCCATCATCACTACAAATTAAAAAATACCAAGAACTGGCTTGGATATTGTTTAAGTAAGTCAATATTAACTGACATATGAAATAATTTATTTATAATAGAGGAAAAACGTATAAAAAATGTTGTACAGAAACATATTATACCACATTATTTGCAAGATAACTTTATTAAAATTAAAAAACTTACACCTATATTTTTTCTGTGAATTGCAGATTTAACGATTGAAAGCGAGTCGATTCGCAGCCACGTACGACGTCGATTTCTATTGGATCGTCATAAATATTTAAATTTGTGAAAATAAAAAATGTATTAGTTATTTGGAATATTATTTAATTTATTATTAATTGATAAATAAACACATCTCAGCATAAACTCTTCATCGATTTCTGCCTTACCTATAATAAAGTAAAATGTAGATTGCTTAATTCAATCAAAACAGCGCAGCATTCTTTGCTCTGCAAAGATCAAATCACAAATATACGAATACGTAATTCTCGATGTAAACACTCTTTTTGAATAATTGTGACGATAGGTCTGTTCGTTTTCGCTGCACTCTGAACTAGTGCAATAAGTTAGAATGAAAGAAAATATATTTGTCTCATTCTAACTTATTGCACTAGTTCAGAAGTGCAACGAAAACGAACAGACCTAATATAACTTAAACTAAATGGCCATCCTTATGAAAGATATCCAATATCGAACCCAGCCGGGACCGGGAGCGGGCGCCACTTAACAAGAAGATGAAAAAGGGTGAGATTTCATTTGTGCGATTTGTCATTCGACAAAATTTCCTGATTGGCTGTTAAGGTTGGTTAGTAACACGGACAGCCGCGTGCGCCAAACGGAACGTCCGACAAGTTTGGTCGCACGACAAATCGCACAAATGAAATTTCACCCGAGTACGAAGAAGAAGCACGTGGCAGCGACGGCAGCGTGGCACGTGGTAGTCGTGGTTGCACACTGCACAGGCCATAACGTGTATCAACCTGCATAACCATAGTCACGTCACGAGGACAATGGCAGGTCTCTTGCCGGAGCTGGTCGACGATTTTCACGATGAGTCGGATATCCATCGGGGGATAAAAGAAAAAGAAAAAGAAGAAGAAGAAGAAGATGATTTTCACGATTTGCCGGAGCTGGTCGACGCTTCGTATACATACTTTTCGAACGATAATAACCGAACGGTTCCAACGTTTCGCGAGCAAGAGATACAGAAATTGGAACAGTTGGAGCGTATTTCGAAACTGCAACATCATCTGCAACGCGAAGATCTCCCGCAGGAAGAGCGCCGTCTCCGGCGACAATATAGGGCAGCAGTCACACGAACTTTGTGCGAGCTATTTTGTCAGGTAGCCGAACATATTTTTATTTTTTTCTCAAGTTTTTGTTGTACGATACGCTTTATTTTGAGAACAGCCAAATAAGAATTTAAATCGCCAGTGAATAATGAAAAAATCAGCGTAGGTATCGTTTAATCGACCCAACTGGCCAAGTTTATTTAAAAAACCGCGTTTTTTAAATAAACTTGGCAAGTTGGGTCGATTAAACGATACCTACGCTAATTTATTTTAAGAAGCTTTGTTTTTCAACGTTATTGCATATTACAGTCTCAATCTTTTTTGTAAATTGAATCCGTCTTTGTAGGGAACTCCACTTGGCAAGAACTTGATGAAATAGACGGATTTTAATTTGCTGCTGGAGTGAGTGGTGAAGGTAGCGGCGGTGGAAGTGGTGGAAGCGGCAACGGAAGTGGCAGCAACAAAGAACTCCGATCACTCTCGGCGAGAATGAAGATTATATTTACTTTTATTAGGCATTATTGCCCACACTCTCCCCCCCCCCCCCCCCATTATTTTTCTGTTTAGTGGCACCCGCCTCTTGCCAGAGGTCGATACGGCGGACGGCCGATATCTTCTAAATGTTAATTTAGGTTACATGACGGTTTCCATAGATTTGTTTGAATAAATAAATATGAGTTGTGTATCTTTGCAAAAATCGTTGTTTACTTTGAGGGAATGAGGACAGAACATCCAATTCTTTATGTATACTGCCTGAAAGTCACAGCAACATTGGCTATACGGTACTCGTAATAAACAGATGACTCGACAGATAAAGAGAAATATAGGCAAATGAATATAAGTTAGAAGCGATACTGTGACCTCCGTTTCAGTTTAAAACTATTCGTTATCGAGAGTTGTTTGGGACTTTAACGTGTATATAGAATGGTCTTTTCTGGAAAGAATTATATATTTTTACATCAACTGAAGATCCATACAGCTATCCGGATCCACGTATTTTAATTATTTTCAATTAACTATACATGAAAATATTTAAACTATACCTACATAAAGCTAGTTATACATAAAACATTTAATTTATTTATTCTGTTTCAAGAATATAGAATTACAAATGTTAGCAAAATTTATTTAAACGATTATAAATTAAACAATTATAAAATAGGAATCTAGTTAAATATTTCACTCCTCAAGTAAATAGTACGAGTTAGTAATTCTAAGTACCTAATGTAATTTACTCATTTTATTGTAAAAATATATATTGTATACATAAATGTGCAATATACTTATTTTTATTCCAGTACAATTCTCCAGTGTTTTCTTTCAAAGATTTAAAAATAATTGCAATAATTATAAAAATTATCTTATAATACACCTAAAAAAAAAAACAAAAATTATCTTATAATACACTTGAATTATGCCGCGTGATTCGTGGTGGGGGGATTTAATAGGGTTCCAGTCCTCAAGGGTGCGCTGAAACTTGTATACGAAAAATTGTATTGAAGTCTCCTATATGCCGCTTCCACTCTATCTAATCCTCTTTGGTTTGCACTTCTATTTGTATATGTATGTTCTGTACCGTGTAGCCGTGTCCGCCGCGTTGCTACTTGCTCGTCGCGTTTAGCGACGATGACGCTCAATTACGATTCCTAACCCTGGCGCAGCGCGTTTATCGGTGCGGGACGAGCGCGCGAGTGCGAGTCCGACTTCGACGATCCCGGTCGTTATTCCACCGCTGCGCACGAACGGCGCCGACGACGTCTCGGCCTTCTGTGACAGCGCGGAGGTTAGGAACCTCCGTCCTCCGCGAGCGACACGTTGTCTTCTCAGCTTCTCTCCCGTGGGCTTCTCTCTCTCTCTCCTCGCTTTCCCCGCGAGGCCCGGCCTGCTCGCAGCTCGAGGAAGCGCAGCCGACGAGGATCAGGCCGAGTCCGGGCGACGCGATGACCGGGTTGACTCGTCGCGATCTCTGATGCCCCAGGAAGTTCGGCAATGGCGAAATTCAGGATGCTACCGCGCACCTCGCGCATCGTGGCCCTCTGCTCGGCCGCGAACTTCATAAACGCCGCGGACAGGGTCATCATGCCCATCGCCATCGTCCTGATGACCGACGAGTTCAAGTGGAGCCTGTACTGGCAGGGATGGATACTGTCCGCGTTCGCTTTTGGATACTTCACTAGTCAGGTAAGACGATCCATATGCTCTTCGTGTCACTGTTGACAATCTACAACGCGTCATTTTCCTCTTCAAGATCATTGGAGCGAGTACGGCGAGTCGTTTTGGATGCAAGACGGTGCTCATGCTGGCGGTTCTACTGTGGTCCATTAGCACGGTCATCACGCCGTTTCTGGCGCAGTCGGTGCCACTGCTCATACTCTGCAGGGTGGTTCTAGGACTCGGAGAAGGATTAGGTGAGAACGAAGAGGAAATGAAACAGTCGAAGCAGATGCGACAATGCATTTTAAGATCGGGAGTTAATATGGCATTGTTTGTAGGCCTACCCGTGATATTTCATTTGTTCGCACATAATGTTCCTGTGGAAGAAAGATCACGCGCTTTTGGTTACCTGGTGGCTGCTGGTTCTGTTGGCCAAGTGGTCGCGTCCGTTGTAAGATTTATCGTACTCTCAATGTGCATTAAATCGTAAAGGTAAATTAAATTTTTATAAACTGTCTTTTCTTTCGTTAGATATGCCCGCATTTGGCATGGCAAACTGGATTCTACTTGTTCGGGACAATAGGTATCGCATGGACCCTGTTGTGGCTGATGCTGTATCAGGAAACCAACTCTCAAGACGAGATACCGTTATTTGTTCCTAAAGTAAATCTCTCTCTCTCTCTCTGGCAGTTAATTCGCTTTTAATTGTATCCTTGATACTAATTTTATGATTGATCAACAGGTAGCTCAGAATAGAAGCTTGCGTTGGACCGAATTTATTGCTCACTGGCCCCTATGGGCTTTGTATATAGCACACTTTGCAATGAACTGGAGCAATT
Source organism: Leptothorax acervorum (assembly GCA_035220615.1). NCBI lineage: Eukaryota > Metazoa > Arthropoda > Insecta > Hymenoptera > Formicidae > Leptothorax > Leptothorax acervorum. The sequence goes on along the minus strand of JASTWQ010000129.1, from coordinate 193,882 downwards.
ACATAATAATGCAGTGGTTACCAACTTATTTGGCGAGAAACTTGTCTGCGAACAAGGAGAGTATTAGTTTCACAGCTCTCCCTTATATTGTCAATTCTCTCATTGGTATTGGTAGGTATATAATTATATATTTCAATTTTAATTTAAATATATTTAGTTTTTAAAAATATCTCCTTTACTTTCTTTTGCAGTTGCTGGTCACTGCGCTGATACATTGATACAAAAAAGATGGTCCGTTTTATCTGTTAGAAGATTGATGACAAATATAGGCCTAATAGGACCAGGTGCTTTTCTATTAGCTTTCTGTGCTGTAGATAATCTGCTTGCTGCAGTCATGTATGTACAATTATTACATTATTCCTATATTTTATATTGCTGGGCATTTTTTTCTTTGCGAGATATACATATATGTGTAAATTATTATTTTACAGCTTTGTTTCGATATCCATGGGCCTCTGCGCGTGCAACTCTGCTGGACACCTTAGTAATCATGCGGATATAGCTCCGAATCATGCGGGAATTACATTTGCAGTTTCAAACACAATTGTAAGTATTTTTTTTTTCTACCTAATTTAATACCAAATCAATTGCCACAGAGTTGCCCACATTATCTGTGTGTCGTGTACGTTTTGATTTTCAGGCAACAGTACCTGGAATTCTATGCGGACCATTGACAGCCGAATTAGTGACTGCCTCGCACGGTTGGTGGATGCCGGTTTTCGTGCTGGCGGCAGCGATTAATTTCACCGGGGCTATAATATACCAAAGCCACAGTTCGGCGCTTCCAGTGTTGTGATATGCTCTATCTATCATCCAACGATTCTTTGTTACTGAGGAGAAAGTGATCAAGTGTTTGTTGAGGACAATGCGGAGATATCTGTTTGACCTGAAATCACTGTGAATGATTCTCAATGAAGTAGCTGTGAATGTTTAGAAGAATGTTGGTGTGATGCGTTTCGTCGTCACGTATCGGCCAGTCGAAGACATATCATAACGCTTTATTTATACATACATTAAGTAAATTTTTATTACTTCTTTTGAAGCAGCAAAGTGTGAATTTGATAGATAGTGCCATAATTTGACAGAACGAAACTGGTTTGAAAAAAACTAATTGAGAAATGTAAGACATATATTTATGACATTCATTATATAATTAATTTATATATGAATTATATATGTATTGTATCACTCAAGAATTAGCGGAAAACATTTTGTGATATGTTCTAATAAAAGTAAAAAATTTTAATTATACGGTTAGGACATAAAATGTATATTCTATAAAATCGTAAGATTGTACATAAAAAAAATTTAACTTTCACACTTATATATTTTTTAAGTGCATTTTAGCACAGGGGAGACGATCTATTCGCATTGTGAGAACCAAGAAAATAAGAATGGGACTAATGAAATGAGATGATAAATTGCACAAACAATTTAAAATATAATGAATGATTTAGAAATGTTTAAGAATAAAACATATATTAATGATATTTCTGCCATACAGCGGATATTACATGGATTATAAAGACAAGTTATTTCTCAGGTATTCCGATTGCAGTATTTGCGACAGCGTGTCTCTCGATAAATTTTTGTTTAATCCCATTTTAATAAAGGCGTTATCTTGACAATTTGTCACGCTCGACTGTGTCCGAGTTTCGAAAGCTCTCGCGTCGATCGCCTTCGTCAATCGTGTATCGTTATGATCGTTATATAATCCTATATCCTCAAAGGACGTATTATCACGAATTTTTCTCTTTTCTTGGATAGTGTTGGACGTTACTTGCGTTGCTATGGGTGCAATGTTCGAGCAAGAATGATCCTCGTCATTTTCGCTCGTGTAATCGTCCGAATCGTAGCCGTCGCTACGTTTTTCGAAACTTTCATACAACACGTGTGATCCGATATTGTAACTCGCTAGAATATCCGCGATATCATTTGCCGATGGTTTTATATTTCGAGTGCGCTCTTCCTCTTCGATGCCGCGTGATTTATGAATATTATCGCTGTAACTTTGCAAATATTCCTCGATGGAAGATTTAATTTTCGTCCTCATCTTATTGTCTGGTAACGTTGGCTTTCTTATATCTGTAACAGCTGCATCTCGTTTTTTATTACAGGTATTCGATGCAATTGTGTGGACTGATCTAGCATCATTGGCGATATCGTGCGCGTCAGTGTGTATAGATCGCTTTTTCGCAGAGTAAAGAGTATTCGACGAAAGTAAATTTTTATGCGGTTGTTTATCCGTTAAAATATTTTCCACAGCTTCGTCAAATCGTACCCTTGCCATATCCTTGCCAATTATTTCGCTATCGACGTTTCTCGGATGAGAGACCGCTGATTTGGTCCTGGCTTTTCTGTCGGGAAAGATTACGCTTCTCAGAATTTCGGCTTCTTCCTGTAAATTCGGCTTGCTGCCTGTTCTGAGGACATTAGTCGCGCTCCTTCGCAAATAATGATTTGCCTTGGGATCCATGTAATTTTTCTGAACTCTGTCTATCTCGCACGTCATCTTCTCTAACATCTCGTACAATTTTTTCGTCCTGGAATTGCCAATTCGATCTTTGCCTTTCGCCCAGTGTTTTTCATCTCGTAACACTTGCCATGCAGACTTCACGTTCTCCACTTCGCGATCTATATCTCCTCGCTCGTCTATAACGATAGAAATGCGATTTTAAAGCTTGTAATAAATTAACGTAATAAATATAAAGGGTATTAAAAGAAAATTTAAAGAACGAACGGAGTTAGTCAGTATAGGTATAATTTACACTCTTTGTCAACTTGTTTGTTTAGCGTCCTCGTGGGATCCTCCTTGCCAAGTATCGGGAGGCAAGTATTTTTCGTTGGAAAAGAATTCGTTACGTTCGAGTCTGGATCAACTGTCGCAAAATCGGCACGCGAGTTCAATTCCGGCAAGACAGCGGACGACTTCCGTTTTGCGAGGTCCGCGGATTTGCCGAATGACGTGGTATCTATGTATAATAAATGAAAGAATATTAATACGAGTAAAAAATATAAGATATTTTGGAATAGTTAAGTATTTTTTGTTGATTAATATCGATACTTTCGCCTGTGTGTCTACCGATTATGCAATATTTTGAAACGTGTAATCTAAAAATTCCAGTGGAATAATCGGTACAATTTAATTTAGCAATTTAATTAGTTCCACACCTATCTTAAAATGAGGCAATGTTTGCTCCGAGTTATTCGTACAATCCCACAAATGAGTCTGCGACGTTAACGAACGTGACTGTTCGGCATTGGCGAACGGATTAAATTCATAGACGAAATTGCTCGTCGCTGGAATTCTTTTCACGGGATTTACGTGCAATTTTTTCCCCTGCTTCGTTATGTTTTCCGCTATCTGTCTCGGAATTTATTAGCATTTCTATTAGCGTTAGCAATTTTATAACCAGCATTCTCGAAATAAATCAGGAAAGACTTTGTCGTAACAATGCAAATCGTATTTCTTGGCTAAGAGATATATAATTATATATCCTTTTGGGACTTCAATTTAAATCTCTTAAATAACAAACAAACGTACGATATCGCGTTTTGCTTTAGCTCCCAGGATGTCCTTGTTAGAAGGTTTTGCTTCAGTTTTATTCGAGACAGTATCGCCGACTCGTGATTTTCGGTTGCCGTTCAATTTATTAAATTGATTCCGTGGAAATTGTGGTAGTTTCTCGCCATCGACTTTAGCAAGGCACGTTCTGCATAGATTTAAAAATCTTAAGTACATAAAGTCCAACGTGCATTACTTACTTCGCTTACGAAGTACGAGAAGATAAAAATTTTACTTTGCATAAGCATCCATGCAAATATATTCCTCTGAGCACCGCTTATTTCCATCCTTGTCCAACGGAAAACCGTCACAGTCAGCCGTTCTTTTGGTCTTCCTTCGAAGCAACTTCTTAATGATACTGCAAATTAATTCATACGTAATTATGCATACGTTTAAACGTATACGAACTCTTTCGGTTACTTTGTTCCGGAGAGAGCAGCTAATTTGCCATTCGGTTTCTCCGCATGCTCTAACAATGCCTTCTCCTGTTCTTCTCGTTCCGTTTTATCCACGAAAACAGACAGGGCATTAATTCTATTATACTCCTCGCAATTTTGTGTCTTGGTGCGGACAGTGCTTAGATTCGTCGCGGCGAAGGGGGATAACACATAATGAGAATATGGAACGATTCGCTTTGATCCTCGTTGGTTTTAAAATCGGTGTGCCTTTTTTGAATTTTCTTTCTCAAATTGTACTTTTTCGAAACTATATGGTCTGCCTTTTAGAGACACAGACCAAAAAGTATATATTATTTATATATATGTATATTTTTAGCAAATTAAAAGCCAAGCAACGCTTGGACGAAAATGAAAAAACCGTAGATTACGCGTTGTGCATTGACAATAACCCAACTTTATGGTTGGTCATAAAAAAAAATATCGAAATCGATATCACATTTAATAAAAGAAAACCGCTGAAATATTATCGATGGAACGAACATACATTCATTCGTTTGATAAAAAGAACAAAAGGCTTTGTAGCTTTGTTTATCAGTCTTTATTCGTATAACTAATCGACAGATCAAAATATATATTTATTTTTAAATATATATATATATATTATATGTAAAGATATATTAACGATACAGAACTATACGCTCGAGTGCCGAGCGTCCTCGAAAATTTGTCACTGATATAATTTGAGACGCAAGGAGAATCCTGCGTTTTCTTTTTCGAATCAATATTCAATGCCATGCATTCGAGTCGTGAGTTGCGTAAGCTAAATCAAGTCCAGCTTGATTCTTTTGTGCGGGTTCCTTTATTCCGCTGCGTAGGAAAGAGCACGAGCGTAAGCGGTAAACACATTGCGCGATATTGCGTATCGATTTTCTATCAAACGCATCCACCTCGTCTTAGTAATCTCTCTTACAATTAGTCCTCGACAATTAGTCCTCATCGTCTCGAAGGAGAACGCGCACGACCGTCCGACAAACGAGAGACTCGCTTCTCCGAATTATTATACGAAGGATGCATTCGTGGTCTACGAGCTTGCAAGTTTCTAAAACAGCGATCACTCGGACACGCGGTGGCGGAAGAAATAACGAAAGAGTAAGAAGGAAGAATCAAGCTGAGACGGGGATAACGTAAAGGGAACTGAGGCAAAGGAGAGAGAGAGAGAGAGAGGATGTGGATATTACCGGTTCTTTCGCTGTTTTTCTCTTTTTCGCGAAAATTAGAAAATTTTGAGAAGGCTCACGATGCCGCAAACAGTGCACATAACTCAGTTCTGACCGAGAATTGCATCAAATGCAATAGTAATATATCGCGAGTTTTTTACAATTTTTCAAATTGTAGGAAATAAATAACGCGCGAGTAGGTATGTGCGTATGTACATGACATTCGAGAGTTACATATAGAAATAAAAACAAATTAAATCCATTGAAGTAAAATTGAGATAAGTTTTAATAGACATCTTTTTTATTTTTAGACGAATATATTCGTCAAAGTACATTTAATTTGGAAGCTCTTACGCCACCGTGTGTTTCCTCTCTCGCTCGGCTCATGGAAAATTCACATTTTCATTTGAATAACTTTCACACGAAAATGATCATCAACTTCATATAAAACAGCTCTGTACATTAACGAACGTAGCACCGTTTCCAGCATCTCGGATATCGCCTCTTTATGCCTCTTTATGTGGAAGGAATGAATTGAAAGAATCGTGAGATACTTATTCCGCGAAATTTTGATCCCCCGATCTCTCGAGATCGGAAACTGCCCCGAAAATTTTTTAGAGTGTTTTCTCTGGTTTCACCATCGCAAACACTTCTCTTGGCTCACGTCAGCTTTAACATCCTAATTAGATTCTTCCGTCTCAGAATTGCATTGAATGGACGAAGAAAGGATGGGAGGGAAAGAATTCAGCGGTTCGAGGACCAATTTCCAATTACGGGGATTGGGAGATCGTAATTGCGCAAAACGGATTCCTGGCGTTTCCTTCGTGTTCACTCCTTTCTTCGTAGACCTTTTAGTCTACAAAATGTGGTACACAATAATTGATCATCGATCCTCTCTCCCTTTACGCCTGCACACCCGCGAGGCCGCGGGCGACTATATTCTACCCCTAATTAGCGTCTTCCGGATTACTAGTTCTGCTGCTTGCTGGCCTCGTGAGGCAGCACGACGCGCTTAGTGAGACCCGGCGGTGCGTCGACGTAGCTCTGGGAGCCGTGATCGTCGCCGCGGTCCAGAGACAGCAGGCTCCTCGACGGGCTCGGCGAGATCAGGCATTCGTGGATGAAGCTGCACACGGTGTTCACGTAGACGTCGCGGTAGGTCGCGTAGTGCTTGACGTGCGGCGAATTGGTGAACAGGACGAGCTGTACCCGCACACCCCGCTCGGCCCGCCGGCTGGCGAACTTCTCGACGTCCTGGACGTCGAGACAGAAGCTCATAAATCTCTCTTATAATTCTTCTTATTGTGTCTAAGATACGTTAACCAATTAATAATGATGATGTACATTGAATTATCAATAATAAATAAGAACTAAGCCTCTAATAAGTGCGTCCTCATTTCTATACATGTCTTTTCTTTCTCTTTTTATTGAAAGAATTTGTATACCAAGAATTATTTGAAAGTTCAATTCATCACTGCGGAATTAGCGTAAAATATAAATGGAAACTCACAGACGCCGGGATCAGAGTGTCGCTGTTAGAGTACAGGAACAGCTGAGGCCAGGAATAGGCTTCCTCGGCGAGGGCGATCGGGTTCGTTTGAATAGGCGTTCTGCTGAAAGCCTGCGCAATTACCTGACGATCATAAATCGACATATAAGCTGTACAACGTCGGTACAGCTCTGAAATGATCGAATCTATGGGACATGATACCTATGTGGCTCGCCGTCCTGACAAACATCTCATCTCGTTGCGACGCGATCGTGTCGCGTTCGGAAATTAATGAAGATTACGATCGTTTCATGCCAGCTAATGTTCGTGTGACAATGAGAATCATACGAATGTGTCAACATGCTGTTCGCGTTTACCTCGAAGAACCACAGTACGGAGAGGAAGAACGTGAAGACGAATGACATCGGCAGGTTCGTGAGGGGATGACCGCCGATAATCGCGCTGATCGCCTTGAAAAGCGCCGTTAATCTCCTCTCGCCGGGCGCGCTGTCGAATATCACCCCCCTGACCTGCGATATGAGATTTCAATCAGAAATTCTCATATGTCGATAGCATGTAAAAAAGATATAAAACTAAAGTTTTGTTTGGTGATCACTCGATGCGTCGAGGTATCTGATTTCAAGAATACAGAATTTCTATAATTTTACACGCATATTTATACATGTGTCTGCATTTTTATACGCGCGGGTATTTTGGATTTTTTTACATGTTTTTCTCATATTTCTCTTATACGACGCGACGTATAAAATTATGAATAGAATTTTATTCTAAATCTTGACTCGAATCAGAACCATACGTAGATCTATAATTCGCGCCAGATCTATGTTTTGAAATTTTATACAAATTTCTATGTATAATTTTATATGTCGTGTATTTTGATGTATGCGTCAAGAATATAGAATTTCTAATTTTACACGCTGCGCATTTTTGTACATGTATCGCTGCATTTTGCACGCGCGGGTATTTTTATTTTCATACTTTATATAATGACGTATAAAATTATAAATAGAATTTTATTCTAAATTTTGACTCAAATCGAAGCCATATGGTAAATCTATAATTTACATCAAATCTCTATATTTTGAAATTTTATATACATATTTCTATCTATAATTTTATATGTTGCGTTTTCTGATGAATGCTTATATTTTATACATGTTTGTATTCCTCCAGTGTTTTTTTCGCATTACACGGAAAATATAATTATAAATAGATATGCTATTCCCGGCGAATTGCAGATCGTCTGAAACGAACTTTACGCAGAAGGGTGCAATAATTTTCGCTGCGTCAAGTCGTCTACCTTGAACGGCGTGTTAGCCCTCTGCATCGCGAGGCTGACGTGCTGATACAGGAACGCGCCGCCGTTGCTGAAGACGTGGAAGAATATCGGGTGCTCGTCCAGCCGCTTGTCCGTGATCACCTGCAGCAGCCGTTTGCCGATGTAAGGCATCTTGTCCCGGCGCCAGAACAGGCACTCCACCGGCGCCGTGTAACGCAGCGTGATGCAGCTGCGGGGACGCAACACAACGCAACACGGAGATTAATGACCAACAGGGGATTAATTGCGTTACACAAGCGCGGCGTTGGACGACACGGATCGCCGTTTACGATCGAATTTATCGATTTGACTGCACGCGCGTATCTGTCGTGTCGTTTACATTCACAAAAATGGAGAGAGAACTACGGTTGCATTTCCGTTTCCACAAATATCTTCCATCCTGCATTAGGCAGCACATAGAATTTTAAATAAAATTTTGTCCCGAATTTCACCGTGTATCTTAGATCGTCTAAAGTGGGATTGCACAAGGACCTCATAGCGCTACGACGAGTCGAGACATCGCCGTTCCTTCGTAAAATCATTTCTCGCGGATTCTACGCCATTTGTGAAATGTGCATCCGGTGCACACGTACTTGGAGAAGGTCAGAGTCGTGGCGTTTCCAGCACAATTAGGATCTTCGACCTTTCGAGGGAATCAAACGCGCGTCGGCTCGATCGCACGCGGTACCGTACAGTTTCACGCGCGATCAGCGGCTCGGAATACCTCTTATCCTCGTAGATCGAGCTGTACTTGGCGAGGTAACGGTCCTGGCAGCCGGCCCATCCTAGCAGGATCACGACCGGCCGCTTGTCCTCCTCGTACACGAACACGAACTCCTCCTGCTGGTCCTGCCCGGCTGCGGTCAACGTCGGGTCCTTCGGGGACGGCGGGAACGACGGGAACATGATGTAATAATCCAGATCCTCCTGGTCGCTCATCTTGCCCGTATGCCGTGCCTCCTGTTCACGGAGGACGAACGGGGAGAGGAGAGACGACGTTAGGGTGAAGGAGAGAGGAAGAGGAAGGACGGAAGGTAGAGGATGTGTGCAGTCGAGGGGGTGAGGTGATGCGCCGGGCATGAACTAGCCTCGCCAGGAGGGTGACTTGTACTCGGCTTAAACTCGAGTTTGCGTCGTTCGTAAACGCGCGAACGCGCCGGGGGATCGATATCCAAGGGTTACAGGAAGCTAGGTCGAGTCGACGGCGAGGACGACGGCGCATGTGGACGTCCAGTCCAGTCCAGTCGCCGCGTATGCATATGCGGAAGTGCATGTACGCGAGAGCGCGGGACTGTCACCCCCGGATTTTGCGAGGGAAAAATCGGTTTCGTATAATTTTCTAACACGTTATTCTCGTATCGAGAAACAAAAATAACGCAATAATTTATGTTCAGAAAAATAAATTGAGGAGAACTGGGAAATTCATAAGTGATTTCTAAGATTTTCTAAGATCTAAATTATTAGACTTTAGAGGAACCGAGTTGCGCTTGTATTTTCCATAATTTTGCGCGCCCCTTGCAATCATCTGGCTTTTTAATGTTCAATTTTATCAATGCAGATTAACTTTAATCACGATTTAACTTTCTTTTACTCTTTTCTTATAGTTTTGAAAATTAGGAGAAGATAAAAAGTTAAGTCAAACCGAGATTAAAGTTAATCTTCATTAATAAAAATGGACATAAATCGATCAACGTGTCAATCGATTTAAGCTTCTTCGAATAATTTGTGTGTGTGTGTGTGTGAACGGGATCTTTCATCCCGCTCGCGGAGTGATCTGAAAGAAGGGATCTGTAAAACAACATTTCTCCCATGATAAGAGATGCTCATCGTTTCTCGATCCTCTGCGCGATCTCTTCTGATCCTCAAGCGAGTGGCGCCTACTGTGGATGGCACGCGAGGCCGTAGAACGGGTTGCCATCGAGCAGGCGCCTCGCTGGACCGTTCGCAGCATCCGGGAGCTGCGCGCGAGTCCCGCAGCGCGCGGGACCAAATTGAAGCGAGAGAGAGAGAGAGAGAGAGAGAATAGGTGGAAGGGAGGGAGGAAGCGCGTTTCGAAACTCGAAATCTAACGAGAAAGCACACTCAGAGCCACGCGAGCGGCCGCGCGACACGGTACGAGTATATTCGGATGTCGGTGTGAACGACGTCACGTTATGTGCATCGAGATTATCGAGAAACGTGCGAGCCACGCGAGGCTCGCCTGTGCCGTCTTGTTTCTCGTGGCGATTGCTCTGCCGCTCGGTGAGTGCGATTTTTATTCACTTTTTTTTATTCTAGACCAATGAGAAGGTATTTCAATTTCTTTTCTTGGAGAAAAATTTCCTGAATATCAGGATAATAACGTCTATTATTATTCATAGACAGGACTCTGGTTTAAATTTTTATTTAATATATAATTTGATGTAAAATAACGTATTTATATGGTGCATGTATAATTAGCATGAATATTTAATATTTATAAATATTTAATATTTACTGGAAAATCTTTGCTCGCGATATTTTATATCATTATTGATCTACACAAAGTTCGTATAGTAAACAGTTATTAAATTGAGTAACTTTTAATTATATACATATGTAAATAATTTATAAACATAAATATTTTTAGTTATACATATTATCGAATTAAATTATTAATTCTGTCTCTTTTAGTAATAATTAGCTAAATTGTCATCATGTAAATTACTATAAATTATACTCAAATTTCTATAAATTATGTTAATTAAGAACATATTATATATTAATATATAGTTATAATTATATATATTAATTATGTTATATATATATTTAATAAACATAGTTCTTTTAAAGATTAAACGAAATATATTAGAATTAATGAAATAATGATTGACTACGTTGTCTAGTTTTTTACGAATGGTAATCAATTCAGTGATCAATCTTCAGAGAATGCAAGATGATTCAATCTTGAGCACGTCAGCCTGTGTCTGCGTTTTAATTTATATGGCGCGCCTGAAGAATAGAGAATACAAATAAAAAAAAAAAAGAAATACGTCCACGTCCCGCGCGCGCCTGAGATAAAGCTTAAAAACCGAGACGAGACGTTTGCCTCGTATTTTAAGAAGGGTTGGGGCTATGAATAAAGAACGTTTAAGAGACCGTAATAATATGCAAATTTCTGTCTCATGATTTTTAAAACCGCGTTACGAATTCTCGTCCTGAATTAGTCGACTGAGATTCCATTTCTAATTGCTTTATCTCGCGTCGCGTGCATTGTCTTGTAGAAAACACGCGAGAATTATCATGCAATTAGGTTTGTCTGTTTAATCGAAAACCGTCGCGCGCGCGAAGCAGTAGTACGAGTCAGCGATAAATCGTACATTCTAAAGGACGACGAATTATTTTCGACGTTAAAAGCAAGACTCCGGGATCTCTCGCGCAAAGATTTCTTCCTCCGCGACGGGATGGAGAAGAACGACGTAATGGAGCGGGTATTTCACGTTAAATCCTTTTGCACTTTTATTCTTCAAAGCGCAAAGAATATGCCTCCCATACGAACGTCTCCTCCGCCCGCTCCGCGGCGGAATGGAGAAGAACGGCGCGTAATAGAGCGGCTATCTTACATTAAATCCTTCCGTATTTTCGTTCCTTAAGGCGCGCGAGGAATATGCCTTTTACCCCGCACCCTCTTCCGCGTCCGATGGCTCATATCTTAAAAGTGAAAAATAGTCCACTACATCTACGGGAGAAATTTCCTCGTCGCAAGACACGCGCGACGGGAGAAACTCCATTTCAACCTCAGCTTCCCTTCTGCGAGTCGCGAGCGACTTGAGGCGCGGTCTGTTAATTTTCACGATGCATTGTGGACCGCAATCACAATGAAATGCCAGCCCGGTTCTCCCCTGCCCGCTCCAGCGTCTTTTCTATAGCGTGATGTAATTAGTTTTGCCGAGCTGGACGCGTATTAGCAGATTTACGAATTAACATTAAGTGGATTTCCCTCTCTCTCTCTCTCTCTCTCTCTTTTTCTCTCTCCTTCTCATTCACTGGCTCTCTACGTATGTGATCCATTTAAACAATGAAAAAACAATGAGCGCCGGGCAATCTAACTTCACCACTTAACTCGTTTACGATTTATGCGGTTGTTCGCGCGGTTGGTACATTTGCACGTAATTACGTCGTTGCATATTCTCCGCGCAGAACAGGATTAACAAAATGGCGCAAGATTTACGGGGTATGAAACGCATTCATACTGTTTCTACTGCACTTTTTGCTCATTTTCGCGTGCTCCGCTTACGGCTTAAATGGAGTAATATCGTTCGTAAATATCGCAGGTACGTTGCATAAAACTTCAAAACGCATTAGAGAAAGATCTAAATATTTAGAGCGTGGCTTGAAACGCACGATATATCCGCGCGTTTCGCGTTACTCGAAAATATTTGTGTGTGACAGCTATTACGTTTTATTACTTGATTAAAAGCACAGTGATCGCATAAATGTATGTATATATCGATTGCTCGAGGAAGAAGTAGAAAATACCAGGTTCGTGTAATAATTCATAATCATTTCCATTAATATTTCTCGTGCAAGTTCTATATAATTCGCAGTTATGACGTAACATAATCTCCTCGTAATCGGTTTTTCTCATACTCGTCTCCGCAGGCAGCCGTCAAACGCTCAATGAATTATTCCGCCGAAAAGGGGCGAGCTTAGTGCATAATGTGGAATAATTATAGGAGGCGCGCCGCGCCGTTTTTCATCGATCGCCGGGAATATTCTTCGAAGAGGGATTATTTATCCTTTTACGAGGTGAAGGGAGAGAAAGCGTGAGAGAGAGAGAGAGAGAGAGGCAGGCCCTATTGGCCGAGCTCCGGCGCACCGGAAATTCATTTCGTTCGATTGGCGATGCAACATTACCGGAGGTAATCTCGTCGTCCCCAGCGTCGTGTGTCGTGAGCGAAAATTGACAAGGGATCAACGGCGAGGCCACACGCTCGGCGCGCATCAGTGCGATATGAGCTGATGGCGAAATTTCTCCCCCGGTGATGTTGGAGCTTATCGCAGGCGAACGATATAAGCGGTTTGCCAGGTGTTCGCCGGGAAATTCCGAACAGGCAGCTTTCCCCAAAGGTTTCTCGCGTTACACAGCCGAGAGTTATTCAAAGCGCGCCGCGATTATGCGTCTTCGATTCGAAATTATTCCGGCCGTTCCCGTCCCTCCCCGCGACCGGAAATCGCTCAAAAATTGATCGTCGCGCGATCCGAAATTCAGATTCGCCTCCCCGACGAACGGGGTTCTGAAGTAGGTATCTCCCGCGTATACCAGACTCCAGGCTCGATCGAGTTCGCAACCGCCGCGGCCGGTCGCCTTGGACCGGGCGGAGTCGGCTCGCGAAAACCCGAATGTAACTTTAAAGGTGATGACCCGTGAATATTACAGACGCGGCATGTTGCGCTGGGAAACGACCGTCGTTGTACGTGCAATGTGTGTGTGTGTTATGTGCGAGCGCGACAAATGAAAAATTGCCGGCGCGCCGGGTGACGGTGTATGCGCGCCGTTCACCGAAATGTTACTCATTTATTCAAACGTACGCCTGTGCGCCGGCATAATGTGTCATACATTATGTTATTCTTGTCGAGGCAATGCGAAAATAAACGTGAAACATTCAAGCGTATACCGATTGCTGATTTAGGCGGCGCTTGCCGTTAAAGCTTCAAACCCCCATGGCAGCTTCCCCCTAAAACCGCTATATTTGCAGTTCGGTGGTGTGAATCCGTAAACACGTGTAAATCGAAAACGTGCCGGCATCGCGATTCTTTATGTAGTATGTACTCGCATATTGATTAGTCATAATGATAACAAATCAAAAAGCAGCGCGGTTTATACCTTCGATGAAATATATATTCTACGAACGTCGTTTACCACTGATTGAATTTAATTAAACTTTCGCGACAGAATCACCACTCCTGGTCGGTCGCTTATTACGATAGAGAAACGAACGAATTACTCTCTGCTGCCTAAGGCGAAGCTTAGTTGCTCGCTTTAATTGTTTCTAGAGTTGGAACAGTTCTCTTCATTTCGCCTTTGTCGTGCGCGCGCGCGCGCGCGCGCGCTCGTGTGTGTATGTATTCCGCTCTTTCATATTTCTCCGATAATACGCCAAAAACGATCGGAATAAGGCTCCCAGAGGTAACAATTGCTAATATCGAGCAGTGTATAAATTTATTACAATTTCTCCAAATTGATCACAATTCCTATATATTGTGGATTTAAATTATTTCATATCAGAATTCAGGATAGAATTTTATTTACAACTTTTAAGCTCCATGTGTATGGAATGTAATATGGAAAGCTTTTGAATCAGAAATTTATAAAATTATATTAATTATACAATGAAAAATACTATATTATAAATCCAATTATAATATATTTAATTATAAATTTAAATTACATGTCCAAATTTAATATAATGTATATATATGTATTTAATATGTATTTAGATGTAGACACAAAATACTTGCGTGAAATCTCTCCCTGCAGAATAATCTCTTCTTTGGTGAGGTGGCCTCTTGGGCGGGTACTTGCGTTCGTTAACGATTTCGGATACAGCGATAACAACGGAGAAAGTCGATTATCGCTGGATTATACCAATTGCCACTTGATATCGCCTAGATTAGAGTCGAGGATGCCTCTCTCGACGAGCTTTCTTCGGCAACGGCGCGAGAGAAAATGCGGCCGGTCCCGCCTCTTCCTCGAATCGAGGGCCTCGTAAAAAGTTTCGAGTATAATCTACCGTGGAACTTTTCCGGGGCATCCCATAGGCATCCCTTCGTTAGCGCGCTGAAATCCATATTACGGCTAGCGAGTAGTGGAAAAATCGCGAGTTCATTGAGAGAAAATTTCTAAAAGGGGAACAGGCGGGAGATGTTATCACTTAAAATTACTTCCCAGCGTGCACTACTACCCTCCGAAAAGAGTTTCGTAAAAGGTCCCTTGCATTCAGCGGCGCGCGCCGGTTGCATTCTCAAACGTCAAAAAAAATTTGAAAGACGTCTCGTAGGCGTCTTTAAATAGGAACATCCTTCGAGAAATTAAGATATTTCTCGCGCTCTCATCCTTCAGAGACCGCTCGCTCGTCCTTCCGCTTTCTCGCTTATTCCCATCAACTCAATTTTATCGCCATCTTCCGCGCATTAAAGAATTTCCATATCGACGCGGCGGACGGTTCGCTCGACACGGAGCGAAATGACGGGCGGGGGCCGGGGACCGATGACTTCCGCGGTTCCGCGTGGCGTAGTTTCATTGCGGTAACAGACCAAGTTTCGGCCGAGCTCGTGGCACAAGTGTGCGCGAGGCTCCGACAAACTTCACAATAGAACTTCCGCATTTTCGCCTCGCTGCACCTGCATCGCCCGCGGAGATGCAGTTCGCGGGAAGAACGGTCCTTTACTCCCCCGTCTCCTTTACCCCTTCAGTCTAGCTCACCCTTATTTTGCCTGCCTCGGCCAATCGAGCCCGCTCTTAAGATCGAGTTCGCTCGTGTTTACAGGGTTCTGCCAAAATGCCGGGGCACGCGGCACGTCCGGAGACAGGATTGGATCGGATCGTTCCGGCGACGGTTCGCACACTTTGGGAACCCATCGGCAGTATAGGTAAAGTATCGCCGAGTATCGACGATCTCCCCGGAGCGGTAAAAGCTACCCCACTCTTCGTCGAACCTTTCCTCCGGATGTAACGCGATGCAGGAAACGCGAGAAACGAGGCTCTTCACGAGAGGGATATCCATTCGGCGCTCTCGATTCGCAATGACATATGCTTTGTCGTATAAAACTGCGTATCCGGTCGCATATCACAGGGAAATCTTTAATAGAATTACGCTGTAATTATACACTGTTAAATATATTAAAGGATAAAATTTAAATCAAGATTTATTATTTTAAAATAAAACAATATTATTTTAACTTCATTGGTGTAGTTAAATTAACATGGTTTTAGTTAAATTAACGACATATTGAGTAGGAGCAGTGGTGACCTATAAGAATGATTAAAAATGACAAATTGAGTATATTTGACATTTTAATTTTTGACGAATTTAACAGTGTAGCTCGGAATCGCAAAGGTTTGTCGAAATGATTGCACCGAAGAAGCGTTTCAAATTCAAAATACCACCGACTGATAGACAATTAATTAATATTAAGGATGGATTGTAGAAAAAGATTTATCTACTCTTATACTGATAGTACTCTTTTCTTTATGTGCAGCTTATATTTATGTCCACACTAATGTTCTTATAGTTATATTCGATATTTTTCTTCTTTTTAAGCAAGTAAGCCGTATGAATCTACATAAATATAAAAATTTTTTGGCTTCTCTTAGAATAAATTCTAATTTAAGTGGTCTTTTAATCTTGAAACGTTGAAATTGCGCGACATGGTCCTCTTTGTTCCCTCGATAATTTATTTAGTGGACTAAGCAGCGTCTCCAGATCCTTTGTTTTTTGCGAGAGCAAAGATGGTTAGAACTGTTGTTATCCGCCAGCCGGGACGCATCTTTTGAGGGAATGGAGGCTCTCAAGGAAAACAGAAGGACGCTCTCGTCGCGAGGCATTATCAAGAAGCCGGAGGGGACGGAAGCGGAAGCGAGAGCGGAGGCCCGCGGCAATGAACGCGGGGACAAACACCTCCTTTTGTCAGAAAATGGTGCGAAAATTCCGCTTCGGCGAGACGTAAATGTCAGTGAGTAAAATCGTCTCTCTCCCTATAACGTTAACGTATATTCCGGGTAAATCGGACCGCGGCAAGGCGAAAATGCCCGCGGGAGTGAGATACGATATATCCGTTTCTAAGCGGATCACGTTATTCCGTAAAAATTTTTCATGTCAACGTAAACACATATTATATTTCCGATATCGTATCAAACTCGGATGGGGCAAAAATTTCGCTGATTATTAATCGCGCACGTACGCCAGTACCTATCCGATCGATATGTGCTTTTGAAGATCTACCTTTCGCTATCTGCCCGACAGCGATCCTGAGCAAGCAGCAAGAGGGCAACTTCGGCGGTCGGACGCGCAAAAAGCGTCGTAGGGGCAAGGAGGGGTCGGTGCTGGATTCCGGTGTCAGGGATCGCGTGCACGACATCACCGAGGACAGTCGCGAGAACGAGATAACGTTCAAGCGGGATCGATCGCCACGGAAGAGAAACGATCCCTTCTCGAAGTCGCGGGCGAGGAGTCGGGAGGCGCGAAAGTCCCGCGCGGAACGAAGAAAGCGGAAAAAGAAGGACCGGAAGGAGCGTGATAGAAGCGGTAAGGACGCGCGGCGGAACAACAGGCGGCAGGATGTCGCGCGACGCTCGTCGAAGCGCAAGAGAAAGACGCACGATGGCCTGAGCCATGGACGTATCCTTGAAAAACTCAACCATGACGGGACCAACACGTCCGAGCCGACGATCGAGAACTCGTCGAACGTCGCGGCCGATCGCGCCTCGTTGACGGAGGCCACCGACACGACGACGACGTCGTCGTCGTCGAGTCTTCAACGTCGTCCGACACTCGAGACGACGAGCAGGCTGATAAGAACGACGCCACGTCGTGGTGCCTATGCGGCCGACACGGTGGAAAGGGAATTCTCGAAACAGCTCGAAATGGAGATCTCCAAGTCCGCCCTGAAGGACCCATCGATTTTGGACGACGGTATCTTCGATACCTCCCCGAAGAAATCGGTCGGACGGGGTGCGGTGTCGAGCGAAGTAAACGGGAAAAGCGCGGACCGGGACGCTGTCGCGTCGTCGGAGGGTGAAATCGATTTCGGGAGCTCGCATTACGACGCGGAGAAGATGCTGGGCTACTCGAGGACCGAGGAGGACCTACCGATTCTGGATCTTGAGAACGAAGTGCTGGAGAGAACCCTGAAGGACTACAACGCGTACATGACGTCGCGGCTGAAGCCGTTGTCGTTGCCGCGCCACGACGAGCTACCGATTTATCGCGCTTCCGGCTCTCGTCCACCGAGGAGGCCGATAATCAATTCCGAGGAGAGCGTCGAGGAGACCGGCGACGGAAACGCGGAAGTCACCGGCGCGACGGCAACGATGCAGGACAGCACGAAAGGGGACTTATCTTGCATAAACGGGACGTTCCTGCCGGCGCCTCTATCTCGCCACGCGCTGATCAAATATGTAAAGTAAGTGCTATCCTACCTTCTATCATCCATAATTCAATGCTCGGTATTAATCCCGGTGTAAACGATTTACGCGAACGCTATGGCATAAGCCATGCACGACGTGTCTCCCGGAGCAACCGTTAATTTTAATCAGACTCTCCGAAGTCGTTTTCAAATCAACCTCTCTTCGATCAAAAGAAATCAAAATAGGTACATTCTGTTAAATAATAAAGAGTATAAAAATCGTTGGGAATTTAGATGAGGTTCAAAAATAATAGTAAAATTTTGTCCTGTGACACTTTGAGATGAAAATGCACGATCAAATATGTAAAGTAAGCACCTCTTGTCCTTTATCATCCGTAATCCAACGAGGTAATCCAATGTTCAGTATAATCTTGAAGCCGAGATTCAACGGAGTCAATTGGATTTACGTTCGCTAGCTGAATTGTGTACGAAGTATCTCCTGGGACGCGAGACGTTAATTTTAATAATCGATTTTTTTACATCAACTTTTCTTAGATCAAAATGCCGATAAAGCAAAACAGATACATGTTTCAGTAATTAACAAGAAATAAAAATGATTAGATAAAAAACTTAGACGAATTTAATTCGATTTCAAAATGTTAAAGTGACATTATAATTTTTCTTCGTGACACTTTTTAATGAGAATAAATAATAAAATTTGTTAAGTATAAATGCACACACTTCTATCTTTTATATATTTTTATCCATAATTTAATGCGTCCGATTTAATGCGTCAGGTTAACGATGTAAAAAATAACTATGCATAAACTATGTATACGAGGTATTTTCAGAAACAACTGCATTAATTTCGATAATCAAATTCTTCGAGGTTGTTCTCAAGTCGGTTTCTATTTAATTAAAATATCAATCAACTAAAGCAGACTATATCTCATCTAATCAATAAAGATCTAATATTGACGGTCAACGAGAATTTATAGCTCAAGATATAAATTCATCCCAAATCTCTTCGAAAATGACAGCAAAACCTTCCTCCCATGATGCGCGTTCAAAATCAAAATAAGTATATATCCCAATTCCCATTTAGCGCTAATGCCAGATCCTTCCTGCAGAGAAAATAGAATTTTATCGTAAAAATAACTCGTCCGCGTTTGCGTCACAATTATGAAAGGTCCTCGACCCCGGGCCACGAGTATTTGGAAGCCGATTACGAGTGTGTGCCAGGCTACCGTATGGTATCCTCCGCGAGCCGATTAGTCTGCAGGAATCGTCAGTGGGTCGGACAGGTGCCAAAGTGCGAGATCGAGCAAAACCCGAACGGAGTATGCGCCGAGGCATCCTGCGAGCACGTTTGCAACGAAATTAACGGGCGTCCCGTCTGTTCCTGCTACGAGGGATTCAGATTGGACGGCCGCAAATGCGTCGGTGAGCACGATTTCGCCATGCGAGTAATTATCATTAATGGACGCAATTTTCGGAGATTTTTTATGCGCAAACATCGTCCACGCAGAGCGCAAATTTCACGTCGAGTTTTTAATTTCAGTCTGTATGGCTTGACTTTAAATATTTATACATTTTATATATTTTTATCTTTCAGTTTGGTTTTCATTTCGAATATCCTTAGCTTGATATCTCATTTTCTTCGTGTAAACGTCACCTATTTACAGCAATTAAAGCGATAGTAGAGTAGTAATTGCGTTGTTCAAACATCATCAAAGTATCTCACGTAGTTAATTAATTACGCCTCTCTGCGCGCGGGGGCAAAATGCTCGGTTACCGGCAGATTAAACGCACGGTATTTGTTGTGCAGACATCAACGAGTGTTTGCTGAACAACGGTCACGGTCCCTGCCAGGACACCTGTCGAAATCTCGTAGGAGGGTACGAGTGCTCCTGCGAGGGCTTGCGAGACGCGTCGCTGGCCGCCGACAATCACACGTGCGAGCGTGACAGGCACACGGGTCCGTGCAGCGTTAACAACGCCGGATGCTCCCACACGTGTCTGTCCACGATGGGCCGGGTGTTTTGCCTGTGTCCCGACGGATTCATGCTCGAGGACGACTGGAAGACGTGTCAAGGTGAATAATTGGACGGTCAACGATCGATTTAAAGACCTCGCTTGTAAATGACTTCGCAATTCGATATTTTACTTCCTCTTTTTTGTTTATAATAACTCCTTGAGACATTAGGCGTGTTCTTTTTAGCTAACGCTTTTTACTTCTTGCACGGTTTATCTTTCCTCTTTTTCTTTTCACATTGGAGTAAAAAAGAGAAAAGATGAACTGTGCAAAAAATTCAACTAAATAGAACAGACCTGTTAACTCGAGACGCTTTGTTTTACGCGCGACTTACGTAATTGAATTTTCGCGATGAATCTCAACCCGCGCCGCACGCACTTAGGCCAGATTTTATAGACGCGAGCATCCGCGGAATCTCGCTCGGCGCGACGACGCTTTCGTAGGGGAACGTATCGGAGACGCTTGACAAATGGCGATCATTTCCCGCAGACGTGGACGAATGCTCGGTGCCGGATCTTCAGACGGAGCTGTGTCGCTACGGGTGCATTAACACGCCGGGTTCCTATCGATGCGCGCAACCTATGGAGCTGAAGGATCAGCCGATCTTGGACAGCCTGTCCATCACTTGCCTGCCGGGCTACGAGCAGACTTCCCACGGGTGCATCGGTGAGTCGGATAATGGAAAACCCCCCGATTTTCGTCCTCAAGAATAGGGGGAACATTCATCTTGCGGGCCGCGTGTTAATTTATGCGACGACGCCCAGATTAACTGCCGTTCTAACGCGATGAATTGTGTCCGATAGTCGGGCAGGGTTGAAAGATAATTCTTATGTTATTAATTTTTAAAAAGTGATTAATAGCGGCAATAAATTTTCGACAATTCTATTGGGAACTCTCGTCGCGTCTCTCTTTTGTTAAAAACTACCCGGAAATGTCAAAACGAGATTTTGACAATAATTTCAACGGGACTCACATCACGTCTGACTGCATCCCCGAGTTTATTGTTAGACGATGCAGCTACGCGCACGAATTATAGCGCGCGGATGAATCCACTTTGCAAATTTGCACGTGTTAGGACGGCTGCTTAAGTCAGGAGTTAAGCTAATAAGTTCTCGTTAATAAGTCGGGAGAGCATCGTGTTACCGTTAGGAATGGAGATGTGACCTTCCGCGACGTGTACACGAAAACTTTGTCAGAAACGCCATTACCTCCACAAGCTCTCCATGCGCGCATTTCTTCTCGAAATAATTTATAAGAAAGCATTTATATCCATCCTTTTAATTCTTAAAGGCTACACTTTACGGACCTCGCAAATTTGATCGTATATATTATCTCTAGGTCTAATCAACCAAATTTTAAAAAATTTAATATGAAACATGGTTAGAAAAAACTGAAGAATATAGTAAATTAGAAAAATCGCCGATAATTAATATTTAATTGTCCAAAAACGGCAAAAACATAAATTTTTGAAGTGATGAATTTTTAGCAACGCGAATGAGCGTTGAAATAAATTCTAAGTCAATCTATGGACCTAGTAGCCTTTAAGGGTTAAATTCTTTCGTTATGTCTTCCTTATTTATTATTTTTTTACTTCTCAGCTTTTACTTGTAAAATCGCGAATCTTTCTCGAGCTCGGCGCGATTGACACCATTCCGTAATATTTTTTGTCGTGGCGGCGATATTTCGTTTCGCGGAAAGCTCGCGCCGTTTAAGTTCCTTCGATCACAAACTTCTCGGACAATTCTCCCGTACGATCCCGACGAAAGCACGCGGCAGCTTCAGTATTTCCTCGAGGAAATCCGAGTTGCCTCTCTCTCTCTCCTTTTTCCGCGAGACGGCGAACGAAGTACTGTCGAATCGCAACCCCACAGCTCCGCAAGGACGATACCTATATCACCATCGGTTACTTTCGGATAGAGAGAGAAAGAGAGAGAGAGAGAGAGAGAGAGAGAGTGAGAGAGAGCCTTTTCTTTTCCGCCAATCGTGCATTCCTCGGGAGAGTAACCTTCTTAGGAGTCTTCCGCGAGTTTCACCCCCAATACCTTCGAATATCTCGGAATGGCTCGCACAAAATGCAGTCCCTGCTGCAATCCGTTTTGTCGACGCGCAAAAGCGCGCTCGGAAAAACGCGGCGCTTTTATCGGCATTTTATACGAAATACGCTTCCGTGAGCCCCTCATACTCGCACGCGCGTATATTTGGTCATGATAATAACGAAAGCTTTCGTATACGCGTGCACGAAACTTTTGTTATCACTGCAGATAACTCGTGTAGCGCGTTTGAATAATTGACGTCTAAACGAGGAGGCGTATCGATACCCGCGCATTTTTATGGGGTGTCCAGCCAGTTTATTTTCTTTCAATCCAAGTACGTGACAATAATAATAGCTTTATTGCAATCACAAGCAAAAGGTGAGGCACCAACAAATTGCCTACCAGTATACAGCGGTTATGAATAATACATTGTTTAAACATTGTTAAAATAAAAATAGTTTGAGATGCATCTCTTCCTTTTCCGATACGGCTCACGACATAGATACACGCCGAGGATGATGTGTAACTTCTATTTTTACGCGTTCTTTCCGGGCAATCCAATTTCGCGGGGCGTAAATCCTTCAATTACAATTGATGCGGTGGTGAATACCTCGAGAACATTACAGCTCGTTTGATAAAACGTAACAGACGTTCGCGGTTTGCGAATCTTATTCCACGGAAATTCAATCCATTTCCGCCTCCTTTTTCCACGGCAACTCTCGGTCGTTAAATAGCCTCGAGGGGTGGTGGGAAGTTTTACGTGAACGGCATTTTATAAATGATTGACATTACGAGTCGCCCCCGAGGCGGAAATGTGCCACGAGAATAATGCCACACGTTCGCGGGGCGCGATGTAAGAATCGTCCTCCTATAACGATCGGCGAGAGTATTAAGTCCTTCCCTTTTAAAACCAGAAGAGACGCGCGTTTCCTGCCTCCCCTCCTCCCCCGCGAGGGAGATAAAAGAACCCGTAAATACACGCCGATCCCGCGAAATGTCACGTTTATGAGAATCCTCCCCTGGTACTCCCGCGTCAAAGCGAAATTCTAATTTCGCTCCCGCAAAGGCGAGAGACGCGTATACCGTTTATGTACCGGCGAAAAATAGACTATCTCTCTCTCTCTCTCTCTCTCTCTCTCTCTCGCGATAATCTTACAATCTCCGGCGTGTGCGCGCGCGAAAAGAAGTGGGCATGCCGCGGCTGAAAGAACGCGCGGGTGGACTTCTCGTGGAAACTGGAACGCCGACGAAAGAAATTCTTGCTCAGCGTTCCGTTCTCGTTGCGGCTGCTGATCCTGCCCGTCGCGGTCGCGTCGCATCGGGCGCGAGTTCTTGCGGCCGCGCGAATGGCTCCTCTCGAATAAATAAATGAGCCGCATCCCGCGTTCTTGCTCGCGTTTTCATATACGGGGAGAAGAATATTGGAAGATTTATCGCGGCGCAAAATGTGGGATTAAAACGGGCGGGGAAGAGCGTAGGGTAAAAATTGTACGGTGATGAACGACGATGAACTTCACTTAGCGGCGAATACAATTAGTTCTCGTGGACTGCGTTTATATATACGCGGCGACCCTATAAAAAGTCACGGTTTTAATTAATCAGAAACGGAGAGAAGGGCCGATCTCCGCGCGAGTTTGTTGCTAAAACATTGAGAGCCGGGATTACGGGACACCCTGTATATGCATGCTTCCGCGCGCAGATTTATAAGCCGTGAAAGCCCAGCGAAAGTCGAGTGCTCTCGGCTATCATTGAGAGTGCTCCGGGCAATAGCGGCTCTCGGCCACTTCGGTCAATTTAACGTAATCTCGCCGACGATTGAAAGACAGATCGGGGGCCAAAGAACGCGAAAGATCGCCGGTGAAGCAGTCATTACGGCGCGAATGAAAGGAGCCTTGTATAACGTTCTATTCGTTTCTATTCGTCTCGACGCGATATGTGGCGAACGATCGCCGCTCCGGATCCGTTAAAGGGACGGATCGCTTGACAGTCGTGACACTCGCCCGAAGGCGCGACTACGCCGGGCCGATCTTAGATCTAAAGATAACTCGCGTCTACAAGATCATTTATAGCCCCCTAATCAATTGCAGGATATGTATCGCAACAACATGACGTGAATGACTTCTAAATGAAAAGTGATTAAGCCTGAGAGATAACGAGAGATAACGAGAGAATGTATAGGGAACGTAGGTATAATATTAATATGATCGATACAAAATATTTCGTAAAATATTAATTTTTTGATAATATCGCTTTGATGTAACTATTAATTAAAAGATACATCATCCATGTTAATTATATATAATATATAATTGTAATATATGAAAATTCATATATGGGGTCATAAAAAGAGAAAAGTCATAAAGAAGTAATTAATTTTATATTCCCGGCATATTTTGGCATTAAACATGAAATATTTATATTAAAATGTGCCAATATATATGGTCGGGCTGGATCTTTCGCGCCTAATAAAATTATTCACGTGAATTTATGTGCGTTGAAATATTGATTTCCCGATGACTCTTTAGCGCTCATAGTTTTTCAATAGTCGCTTAACTTTAATCTTATCTCACTCTTAGCTTATCTCACTTTTCGTCTCTTTCTAACTATCCCTTTTAGAAAAAGATGAAGAGTGAGTTTAGCTAAAATTCAGTTTAAACTATACTCGTATTGAAAAACTGGCTCTTAGGCGCAAGAAATGAATTGATCGATGTAAAAAGAGCGCAAATTGCATTTGGGCTTCTGTGTTTAGATATCGACGAGTGCGCGGTTGATAACGGTGGCTGTAGCGAGGTGTGCGAGAACACTGACGGGAGCTTCTTCTGCGCCTGCGACGGGGACGAGAAAGCCCTGTCATCCGACGGGAAATCCTGCGTAGGTACGTGCTCCTTGACAAATCACTTTCCGTGCCTCGTTCATTTCGCGCGGGACGCGTTGCCGCGACCCGGTATGGCACAATGATCGAGCGCGATGGGTGAACGCGACGGATGAATGCGATAAGTGAACGCGATGTACGGGGGGGGGTGCTCGTTGCGCTTTTCTTAGTCGAGCGATTTTAACGCGATCTCTCCCCCACAGGAAAAAGTTCTTCAACGCTCAACGCCATCCCTCTTTTTGTCGTAAACTTTTTAACGTTTTCAATTAATGTGTAACTTTGTAAATTTCGAAGCCGCGCGTTAACGGGGGATGTGAGATGGGGGAGGGAGATGGAGAACATCGGGTACATCGGTACCCGGTTAGTCGCGGCGCATCCGCCAAGGGGTAGCATTATGCAAAGCTGTCACGCAGGAGCGACTTCCACCAGGACGCGTCAGCCGCGATAGGTCCTTCCTCTCTGCCGCCCGCGCCATTGGCATCTGTAATTCCTGTCTTATGTAGGTACATGCATACATATCGTATTTGATACGTGGAAGCCTCGCGCGGCTGACGTGGCTGACATAATATCGCGTCGATGTTGGAGGGTACCGTGCGCTTTGAGCGCGCGCGCGTTACATACATAGATTACGCGCCGAGCCCGCGAGCTTTATGAGCCGTACGTGAATGCTAGGCGCGCGCGTTGACGCACGACGCACGCTGTTAGTTCAAGGCAGGTTGCTCTTAGTTGCGGCGAACACAATCGATATCTGCCCACCAACGAAGCCACTGAATCGTTTATTTATTCCCGCGGCCACAAGGGATAATGTTGCGTCAAAGGAGAAGGAGATATTCTCGTTTTATCGAATATCACATCAGAAATTGATGCAAATAACATTTCATCGGAGAGATCGATATAAATTGGATACAGATAACGCGATCGATATTTATTATACTTATTGTTAGTCTGGAATAATATTTGTCAATGAATCATAAATTAAAAGAAAAACGTCTTAAAATTTTTGATGTCTCGTGAGTGAAAAAAAATTATTTAAATTGCAATTTAAAAAATAACGAGCATTATCCTCTTTTCTTTCGGTGGTTCCTCGTTGGTGGTTTAGAGTTTCTGCGTTACAACGCATGGATTATAATCCCGAACTGTAATTTTCATCTTCCAGACCTAAATAGTATCGCGTGCCTACCGTTAAATCCGGTCGATCGCGGCTATTTAATATGCTCCCGATCAGCTACGTCCAAGTTGTGGCGCGACAGGCGAAAAGTGCCCAATCGACCCAGCACGAGGTGCTTCCTGAAGTGCCCCCGTGGGTATCAGCTTCGCGGTGAGTACGAGTTGACCTGTCGATCCGACGGCACCTGGGACGGACCGCAGCACGGAAAGTGCGTCAGTGAGTATGGAACTTTCTGAAAGAAAAAAAAAACGTATTGTACGATTTATCGGCGAGGTTTTCGTTGCGGTTTTTTTTTCCCTGTCTCTCTCGATTTCGCTTAACGCATCTGAACATCTAAATTCGAGATATTTTAATATTAATAAACAATTGGATTTCCGAATCAACGAAGCGACGAGTTCTTTAAAAATATTTAAGTTTTATTAAACTTTTTAAGTTTCCCTAAAGCGACTTTAAAATTTTTTTACGATTTGAAGAATTCTTGTTTTTTCTCACAAGAGACAGGCGAAACTTTAAAATGCTCAACTAGACCATTTAGTGACACAAATATTATTTTAATTATATTACTCATACACTGTTAGGTAGGTACATATTAAAAAATGAAATTTAAATTAATACCTTGAGTTAAATAACATTTTGTTATTTTTAACTACCATGTGTGTCAAAATTTATTATTTTAACACAAAATAGTATTATTTTAACTCCATGGGTTCACAATTAGTTAAATTAACGACATATTAAGTAGGAGCAGTGGCGACCTGTAGGAATGGTTAAAAATTACTCAAAACTCAAATTGAGTACAATTTGACACTATATGAATTTAACAGTGTATAGAATTTCGAGTGGCTATTTTTTTTATTAAAGAAAAAGAAATAAAACATTTTTGCGTTGTCGCCTGAAAAATTGGCGCGATATAAATCGGCGGAGGAATATCGTCCTTTTTCTCGCGACAGGATATAGCAAGCCCCGATTGGAGTGTCCGAAGGACGTCGTAGCCGAGTTACCGCCGGGCAGGGACGAGGCGTTCGTGACCTTCGATCAACCGGCGACGGATCTCGATTGGTTCCGATACGTGCGATCGAAGCCTTCCTGGGGCACGCGGCTCGAGGCCAATCTGGAGCCCGGCGTGCACGAGGTCACATTTTTCGCGCGACACCCGGTATCGAAGAAGCAGGCCAGCTGTGTATTACGCATTATCGTCAAAGGTAATTAATTTGCGCGGATGCGTGTTAACGACGTATTACGGGGCTGTAAGCCCCGCTAACGATGATACTCGTTCGAGCGCTCGTGGTAATCACGGTCTCCTCTATATAGCGAGCAGAATTAGCAATTATTAGTTTGTAATTGCCCAATATCGCGATCTTTCCCCGTTCCGGCATTGTATATACTTGCGTTCTCAAAATTAATTATCGCATCGCCGCGGCATTCTTGTTTTGAAAGAGATTTTTGTGGTTTTTTCAAACTCGTTTTTGCACATTTGTTAATAACTTTCGGTTTGAGAGAAATCGGCCGCAAAAGTCACCGCGAACGATTCACCGGCGAAACGAATTACCGTTTAAACGTTGGTTTAAATACCTTAAATCATGCATCTAATTATTAGCTCCTTGAAAACGTGGTCGTTCACGTATAGGGTCAGTTACTCCCGGGTAATCCGCGATACACCCCAGCATTAATTAATCCGGATTATAGAGATTG
The DNA here is from genome assembly GCA_035220615.1 of Leptothorax acervorum. Taxonomy (NCBI): domain Eukaryota; kingdom Metazoa; phylum Arthropoda; class Insecta; order Hymenoptera; family Formicidae; genus Leptothorax; species Leptothorax acervorum. The sequence goes on along the minus strand of JASTWQ010000129.1, from coordinate 165,988 downwards.
CACTTTGCAGAAGGTAGCGGATAAACGTCTCTTGAACCCCCGCGAATCTTGATTAATAACGGATGGAGATGGGAGGTAACACGTAGGCTAATTCCATCGGAGGAGCACATGTTAAATAAACTATAATACAGCGCGCAGAATGGAGGGCCCGCTACATCATTTAGCCGTCGTGGAGAAACTTTGCAGTTTCTCAATGATTAACAGCGCGAGATTGAAATATTCTCTCCCTTGTTTCCGTTTCTTGGCGATGATAACTCGAGATTCGCGCGAGGAAAGGGGACGGCTTCGGGCGTTACGGAGGACGGAGCGTTGTAAGCGTAAAGCGGTGATACAAGCTCGGAAAAGAGGGAGAGTATAGCACGCGAGTTGGCAAATTGTTACGTCGCCTTATAAACGAACGTCGTCGTGTCAAAAGTTTCCCACGTCGCCCGTTAATGCCGGCCGTCGAGATCCTTTAGATGCGTCTTAAGAATATTACGTCCCTCGTGCGCGCCGCACCCCAACCCTATCCTCCCGTCTATCTTGACGCATCTCGCCGGGACGTGAGCGAAATACGCGCGGCAGCTCGTTGCACCGGGAGTTAAATCCTTATATGATTCCGGGAAAACTTACTTCTCGCGGCCAGCAACTGGTAAATTATTACCGCGCTCGTATAAAAAAAACCCTCGCTGTCTCCCTTCACTCCCTGTCTTCGTGTGGCGCTATTCCAATTCGATTTTGCATCGAGATGAAACGCGTCGCGCTGGAGAAATGCAGTTTTCATTTTCATACACGTATATATGTACGTGAAGAAATATTTTTAGGATTTCTCGAGAATATACCTAAATCTGCTGGTAAAAATGGTGGAAACAATCCGCGATTCTGGGCTGTTTGCCCCCTCGAGCGAGTCCTCTCGGACGATTTAACATGCATTCCGAGGCGTGTACCGGTGCAAAGCCCCGCGGTTTCGTTTAACCGGACGGCGTTCTGAAGATTGCAATCGGGTGTTTCGCGAAATCTTGTAAGAGTACAGCGCTCTCATTTATGTGTGCCTAAAAGTAAGTTGACGAAACTAATTTAATGCAAACTCCGGAGCTTCGTCACTGACACTCGAGCGAACGAGTTTTCTCGGGGAAAACGTTGGCCTGATTCGCGCGGACTGGGTCTCTGCAACTCGACTCCCTATTTCTTTTTCGCGTATAAACGTAACGAGCGGGGGGACTTGGCGCGTGAATAAGCTTTTCCAGACCGACGAGAGTGTACGACGAAAAAGAGAAAATATCAAATTATACTCCCTTTCTCTTACGAGAGAGCATAATTCGCTCTCCTTCCCCCCCCCCCTCCCCCGCCCCCTTCGTTCATTTGTTTCCTCTCGCACAGATGAGAAATATATTTACGAGGGAGGACACGCGCGCGCCCGGCAGCCAGGAAAACTTGAATTAAGCTCGTTCCACCCTCTTCCCCGACCCCCCGTTTTATGACTCCAACGTCATGTTACGCGCGACGAGCGATAAATGAACCTCGCGCTCCTCTCGGACTTCTTCCACTTTGCCGTCCTCCCTCGATGCTCGCGACCGCGCCAAGTCGCCGATTCATCATTCGACGTCGATGCGGAAATCGAACTTTCTGACATCGCCGTCGATTCGATTCGGGCGCGAGGGGAGCAAGTTTTCTCACGGTCCGCAATTTCCTCGCTCAACGCGGGCGCGAGCGATAAAACGAGCAGCCCCGGGAAGGTCCGCCGCCGTTACTTCAATTTGCTAATCCTCCAACTCCTAGGCGGCGAGGCACCAAAAGTCAAAGACTGTCCGGGGGACATCGAGGTCGTCGGTAGGAACGGAACGGCGATCACGTGGACGGAGCCGACCTTCACGGATAACGTGAAAGTGACGCGGATCAGCAATAATGAGGTAAGGGTGCGGATGTATCTCTGTACACCTTAGAGGTGAAGAATCGTATGTCTATATAGTTTTGGTCAAAGTGGAGTTACCCAGACAACACAAAATCGGGACATAAGACGTCTTAGGGCCAGTTTTTCAATAGTCGTTTAAACTTAAATTTAGCTAAACTCACTCTTCGTCTTTTTCTAGAAGGGATAGTTGTTAGAGACGAAGAGTGAGTTAAGCTAAGATTGAAGGACTATTGAAAAATTGGCCCTAAATGACATCTTTAAGACGTCTTATGTCCCGATTTTGGACATTGTGCTGTCTGGGATAATACATTTTCCAATATAGGTATACCAGGAGTTTGAATTGTATAATGGTAAAGAGTCTTATGTCTATTATTACTAGATACAACGTTTAGAAAAAGTCGTATTGAAAATTGTTATGGTGCCTTAATTTGGTCAGAAGAGCGTGTTATTGGCAGTTGTATTATTAAACATGTCAGTTAAATTAATTCATTAAAAATTCAATAAATCAAGTTGCTACTTTTATTCTGTATCTTAAAAAAATACACCACATTTCCCTATTTAAAACTAAACCATATTTTCTCTAAATTCACAATAATGGAAATACGATTATTTACCTATAAGGTACAGATCTGTGAAATTTGTGTTAACGCGCTCGTCATGAAAACGTGAATGACGCTCGAGCTCGTTTCGTGCGAGACGGCCGCGGCGATTGCAGCGGTATCGTAATTACGCCTGAATAATGATAATTGACATTCCGGTGTGCACGTTCTGTAAACTGATGTCTACATAATTATCCAATAATATCAATGTTATCTGATACGTTTGATTTCCATCTCGGATATTCGGACATGCAGCATCGCGAACAAAAATTGGTTGATATCTCGATAATCGATGTTTATGCATCATAAAAAGCTGTCGTATTCGGCATGTGCATATTGTGCATTCGATACGCATACCAACGATACGTATCGCGTTACGCGGAGCTTAATAATCGCGTGGGATTGGGCGGGATGCGATTTTCAGCAAATCGTTAATATTCTGCAAGTGTGAAAATGCCCATTATGTGATATTATCCGGCGGATATATTTGTATATATCGAGATTGCCGTTTTATAAACGAGCGAAAATTCGCCGGCAGAGATACGGGCGCGATATAAATTAAGTTTTCAAATAAATGAATGATCACGAACGTTTTTCTAATAACCGAGAACGCGCGCGCGTTGCGTTACGGCCGTTAAAATTTCCTTCCCCCAATTGCGATAATCGCGGCGCGCCGAATGACTGATTAATTAACGCCGATCTGAAATTAACGCGCGATAACGGAATGTACTGTATCACTGGCTTTAATTAGCTTGTTTGTCGACACGCGTCAATTATATGTATATATGTATGTTACCCGAATTGTATCCATGGCTCCCCGTCATTCGTCCTAGAACGTGCTTTTTGATGAATAATGTAAATTTTTGGTGCGGCATAATACGGACGAGCAAAAGCCCGATTCCGGCTACGAAAGCCGCGAGCGTAAAATTAGTTAAGCGTAATTTCCCCGCTGCAAAATAGAGAAAGAGAGAGAGAGAAATAGAGAGAGATTTTTGGGTATAAATCCGTCAGGAAGCGAGATTTCCGCGCTCGGCTCGTGCCAAAAATTCTCGCACGAGCTCACTCTCGGAAGGGTTAATTTTCACTTCAGCTTCCCGGAAGTCCGCGACGGCGAATTTTGCACATCTCTCTCTCTCTCTCTCTCTCTCTCTCCTCTCCGCCCCTTATTGTCGCGCACCGATATTTTTCCGTCTTTACGTACCTTGTCGCAGAGCCCGGGTCGTCGCTTCGATGTCGGCGGTCACAGGATCGAGTACGAGGCGAGCGACGAGGCCGGTTGGTCGAGCAAGTGCGTCTTCGTCGTGGTCCTTCGTCAGGAGTAAACGGTCGGTGAGGTGCGACGGGGAAGGATCAGGGATGCGAGAGAGCTATGGAAAGAAAGGGAGGAAAAGAGAAACAGAGAGTGAGAGAAACGGACGGAGAGAAGAGGGAAGAAGCAGTGCGGAAGAATAACGATAAGGTAATATAAATGGAAATGTTACGGGAATCGGGCACACAGACGTTCCTTACATAGGCCCCCCGGTAATGGATTCCGCGTTTTGTCCGGCAGGTTACACGCGGGAACACAGTGAGAAAGAGAACGAAAAACGGATATCCTTTCGCACGTACCTACCGGTGCACCCCTTTCTTAGTCCTCTTCCCCCTCGCGTACTCGCGACACCTTGGGCGCTAAATGATGGTTTTTAGGACAGGGATGGAAGTGCGTAACGTTTAGCCGCTAGATTTATGCGATCGAACTCCCATCGACTGCCACTTTTGATAGAGTAAACGTATAACGATAGTTCGTATAGCGTTGTACGAGGCATTTCATTGTACGAAGATCATCGTCTTGCGCGCAGACGGGGGAAGGTGGGACTTATTTCCAGGTATGAGAAATGCGGAAGCCTCATGTCAAATTCCTGTAAAACTTTCGCGCGAAGCCGAGCCACCTTTTTTGTTGATCAACGGTTATCGCGCATTCCTGCCTTCTCCCCCTAATCACCAAATTGCGTCACGTGTCGACGCAATTTTCGTGGCGGAAAGACGGTTGCCAGCTACCATGCTACATAATGCGTTAATATGCACTTTACGGGGCGGAATTCGCGTTATCGACTCCCGCTGCACGTTGAACAGAGATTAACGGGCGCCGATTACGTCGTCGTGCGAGCTCCCGATGAACTTCCGGGGTGACATATAGCGCACCTCGCGAATATATTCCGTGGTAATTAACGCGGCTGTCTCGCGTACGGAGGCGTATACCCCTCACCGAATTTCTTGCTCGCGACAAGATTCCCGTCGAATGTGTGCATCCCCGCTGACAAGGCCAGACAATGGGGGATCAACGTGCGTTGCCATCAAAATCACACGCGTGCGCCGATATTCCGAGCGATCTGACGCGAATTATCGCGGCAAGTTGTATGAGCTATCGCGCTTTAAGGCTAATATTTAGGGATACCGATAGAGAGGAAGATAAATGGTTGGAGAAAAAGAGAGAAAAAGAGAAATACAAATGTTAGTATTGCTACATCTCGAGATTGGAAATTCTTAAAATGTCTTAAATGAATAAAAAAAAATGCAACTAATGTGATATACAATATTGATTTTTTTCGTACAACTTATTGTTAGTTATATTGATTATGAAACACTAATTTGTTAGCGTTTCGCAATGCATTTAATTGATTGAGCGGTATAATTGTAATTTTTAATTGACATTGATTTTCTCACGGAAAAAGTACTTCGAACTTATACGAACTTCTTTTAACTATACCATTATAAGAGCATTCACAAATGTATCGAATGTTTTGCAAAATGTTTTGCAAAAACCACTACATTATTATGAAATATCATTGCTTTTCTCTCTCCTTTTCAACTCTGCTTTATATTAAATGATGAATAATAAATTATTCTCGAGGTGCGGGAAATGAAAAGTAATCCCGCGAAGTACGGTTGCGAGTTGCGAGAGGTCTGTTTACAGAGTTGGCGCGACGAATAATTAACTGCCGCCTAATTACAACGTTCCGGCACAAGCAAAACGCGTATTTGTAGGCAACGGCAATCCCACTTTTTTAAAGCGTCCCAATTACGATGCAGCCGTCGCTCTTCTTTCGTCGCAAATCGCAAATGATTATTGGTTACAGTTTAGTCTCGAAACCGACGCGAGAGATATGGAAAACACACAAACACGTGTGTGTTTGTGCAGCACGCTCTCATTAATACGCGCTCGCGCGAAACCAACAATCGTCCGCGTTTGCATCATTGATCAATTAATAGTGTTCGTTATGTAAGCTGGTAGCGAGCGGCGCGTTTAATAATCGCGGCGCCCGATGCGGTTTTGCGTTCCGCTAAAGCTAAACGACGAGATCATCGTAGCATAACGCAAAGGGGTAAAGGAGAAGCGGACTACCGTAAAATGAGCTCAGATCGCACGTGTAACTTTGCGCCGCACTGAACGGGCCATCGCGTCGCATTTAAACAGGAGAAAACATCGCGTAGCGTTTAAAGAAGATAATTCGTTGCGTCTTCTCCTGCAATTAAATTGATTTCTCGTCGACCTCCGACGAATTTTCGAAACTCGATGTACATAATCTTGTTTTTACGTATAGAGTTACATGTAAGACTTGAGAATTTTTATATAATTCTCTATCGTGTTTAAAATTATCCTCCCCAGGGTGCGATCCAACCCCATGTCCGCGGTAGCGCAAAGACAGATGGATATTTCGTTTACTATTTATTAATATTCCTCTACCGTCACTCGCATATCATTGTTACGATACTTACGATCGATTGTCATCTCGTACGACATATTAATATAGATGTATAAAATTTATATGTATTAAATATACGTGTATACATACACATGTACGTATGTATATTACAAAAAGTCGCCGGACGATCCGCGCGAACCGTCGCGGCTTGGCGCGACCGCGGCCGCGCATTGTTGTTGCCGCTGCATAACAAATGCATATTTTATTGACATCGCTTATTAAAACGGTCGGGCGCGCCGCGCCGCGCCGCGCCGGTCCGCGCGGACCTCTCTCTCTATTTTATATCTATCTACTCTTAAATGGCATTATTGACGACGGCAGCTTATTCCATTGCTGGATCTACTTGGCTATGCGGAAATAATCTACTGCTGCGACGTCACCGATCGAGGCACGAGGCTCGTCTGAAGTGTCTACCAAGAAATTTCAGGAACGTGACGAATTCCGGAAGTCAAACGATTATGTGCTGATTACATGTAGTACCTTTTTTAATAGGCTTATTTAAATCTTCTCTCATTTAAAAACCGCGCGAAGAAAATACCGAATAATGGATACATCACTTCGAAAAAAATACACCACCGCTTACGAAACGAAAATATCGGTACATTTTCCTCCAGGCCACGCTTCACGGAGTTAATTACAGCGATCGATCTTCGTACCAGTTGCGGGTACGCGCAGGTGCTCGCAGGTGCCGATTTACACGACAGTCTTTCCACGAGGGTGGGACTTGGCGGAATTAACTTACGTTCGCCTATTACGTGTCGTTCACGGTGGCCCTTACGTGCAACATTCATGCCGCGGCGGCAATATTCTAGTCTCGACGCGGCCCGCACCGTAATGAGTCGATGGCGAAACTACGTGATCAGTCCTCGTGGCGCGTTGCCGATATTGCCGCTGCCGCAGCTGCTGCTCCCGCGCCTGACGAAGAGGGTGGTATTGTTGTCGGCCCGGGTGTCGATCTGAGAACACACGTTTCTTTATTATCAAGTATTGCCCAAGTGTGCGAAATACATGGCCAGAAATATTGTTTTCAAGTCATAGAACCAGCATTTTCATCTTCGTGTGTGTGTGATAAATATTTTCTAATATCTCTTAAATATTATCCAATATATGAGAGAGCACGAGGTGAAACTGAAATATACCTATTAAAACTGAAATATAACTTTTATGACTGAAATATACATACACTGTTAAATTCGCTGCAGTGTCAAATTTAAACAAAGTTCCTTGAGTTAAGTAAAAGTAACTAATATTTCATTGTTTTTAACTACCAGGTGTGTCGAAATTACACAACATGTAGTTATTTCAACCCATTATTTAGTTAAATTAACGACATATTGAGTAGGAGCAGTGGCGACCTACGGAATAGTAAAAAATGACTCAAACTTGGTTTAAATTTGACACTACGAATTTAACAGTGTATATTTACTGAAATATGCCTATTAAAACTGAAATATAACTATTAGGAAATTTCTTCAGAGTATAGAGTACCCAGCCTATTTATAGCGTTCAAATTTGAATGTAACAATCGTATGGACACAACTTCGACGTTTCTGCAGCTTATATATAACCGGAGAACTTTCGCGAAATCGAAATTAATCACGTGAGTTTACAAGGAGTTTACAAGCATCGAGAGCTTCGATTACCGCTGTAATCAGCTACCGAATCGCCTTAACTGACGTTGGCTTTTAAGTAAATGGGTCAGATAGTCGTCGCCAGTCGTAAGTCGAGCTGTCGGAATGCAGATGCTGCGTAGTCGTTGCGAAAAAGTGACGGGAGAAACGCAGAGGAAAAAGGAGAGAGAGTAAAAGTCGCAAACAAAAACTTTCCAAGTACCGGGTGTATACTGTCGTTAATCATATAAAGTCAATCTACGTCAGATTACCAAGATTGATTAGGTACACTGAAAGCCTGATGCATCAAAGGGCACGGAAGGGGATTAAAGTACATTACGTCGATGTTCAATGTTACTTCGACGCTTCTGAACGTTGTAACGGCGGCTTTCAATATCGGATTCTACGAATAAAACACGTGTAGAGCTGCGATTTCGCGCGCGACAATCTCATCGAAATAAAAATTCGATAAGCAGATTTGCAAAATAAAATTGGCAATCGCGGTAAGGCAATGGTGGTCTGATTCCATTTCTCGATCATCTATCATTATCATTGTCGTTATTGCTATTATTGCAGCCACATTATTGTATAGGGACTGCGATGAAAGACGTGCAGAAGCCGAAGACAATCCCGTTTCATCTTCAGTAAGTGGTTGTCGTCATCCCGGAAACCGCTTTCAGCTCGCGGCATTGTCGGTGCCCCCTTTTTCTTCTCCATGTCTTATTAACAAGCGGTGGCTCTAACGCGCCTAAGAGATTGCGCCGCAAACCGTGGCGTATGTAAATCACGCTGGCAACATCAGGAAGAGAGGTAGAGAGAGAGTGAGCGAGAGAGAGAGAGCGAAAGAGAGAGAGAGAGAGAGAGAGAGAGAGAGAAAGGGCGACGACTGTTCGAGCTGTTCATTAACTACTTCGTGGTGCGCCAACAGCACTTAGCCGTCGGTCCGTTGTTACGATGCAGATGTTAGCCCTCATTGTAAGTTGCACCAGTGAATGACCACCGAATGTATATTTATTAGTGCTGCAGTTGCACAATACAGTCACAAATGAAGTGACATGTTATTATATTTCATATTTTAAAAAAGGTAAAAAAAAAAAATGTGAGAGTATCAGTTGTTATTCGTTACGAAATTATAAAAGGAGAGATATGTTGTGAATCATATAATTGCCTTCGTAACCGCGCAATGTGTTAGTTCTTTGTCGGTTTTCATTTTTTATCGGACTTTTAGCGAGAGCTTTATAGTCCCACGCGCGCAAAATCAATTCCGTGTTATTTTCAATCGCGTTTAACGTTTGTTATTACGGTAGACATGCGATTTGCCAATAATAACAATAATAACGCCAGCAGAAATATAAACATCGATCGCGATTTTATCTGTTTGCCAATTAATCGGCGCCGCGTTTTTGTTTCAACTCCCACCGCGTGTTTCGATTTAAACGGGTTTTATACATTTGAAAATTCGTTACGCCCGGCTTAGCGCGCAACGAACCGTAACAGCAAATCGTTTTGCAACAAAGACTAATTACATTAAAACACGATGTAAATATTATAACGCTGGTGTATTTGACGTGAATATATGTATTTTCACGCAACGCTCTCCATACTGGGGCACGACAGTTTGCACAACAGCTCGGGATTTCTTTCGATTCTATCCAGCACGGCTTGCAGCTCCTGGATCTCCTCGTCCGACAGAGGTGTTCTCTGCTCCGACAGGATGGATACGGCGTCGGAGAGGCTCAGTGACGCCAGGGCGACGCCGTCTTTATCGCCGTGATTCAGGAGGCCCTGCTTAAGCATCCTAATGTATCTCTTCAGCGCGGAATTCATCGCGAGTCCTATTTTCGAGTCGCGTCGCGGAAGTTGCAGCTCCACGTCGGCGTCGCGACCCGCGATATCACCCTGCCGCGTCTCTTTCGCCACCGCGACGTTACTACCGCGTTCGCGCGGCGCGGGGGATGACGCCTTCGCGAACGGAGATTCATCGTATCTCATTTCGTCGACCGCGCTGTTTGATCGTGTATTCAATTTCGCGCCGTTTAATCCGCTTTTCGTCGCGAAATTTGCATCCCGCCACGCGGTCGGATGCGAGGCCGCGACGGGCCCGCGGCTCTCGGCAAGATCGTTCGCGCTGGCTGGTCTCGCTCGCAGATCTCGTATAATTTTCGGCGAATCCCTCGATCGAGCGACGTCGTCGGTGCTGTTGGATTTCACGTCGTTTCCCGTCGCCGCCCTGATCGCGCCTTCCGCTCGAATCCTCTTGTCGCTCTCAGCCGCCACCTCTGCATTCTCCCGCGGATCGATCCGGCACGTAAGCTCCGCGAGTCTCTCGTCGTCGTCCGGGATCGCGGATTTATCGGTATCGTCTCTCTCGGCCGCCGGGTTTAACACTTCGGCGGATAATTCAATCTGCGGGCTTAGCGACGCGCCTTTCGTTGGATTCTCCGCGCTTCTTAACTGTCGCCTGCTTCCACCGTGATTTAATTTCGCCGGGTTCTCCCGCCGATCACGCGCGAGGCTGGGCCTCGGCGCATTATTCCCGGATACCGGTCCCCCTCTCGCGCCGCATCGGCTCGTTATCAATTCCGGCTTCTTTGTCGCCGAAGTTTTGCTCGCAGTTGCAGGTGCGTCAGCGGAGAAAGCGGCCCGGGGGGGCGAGCGCTTCCTCGAGCGAGCCAGCGTCCGTGCTGGCGACGACAAAAAGGCGGCATTGTCGGGCAACGTCGGGAACGTCGTTCCCCTCGCAGACGTTTTCTCCCCGAAGGGCGAATCAGCAGTCTTCAAAGTTCGTCCCTCTTCGTTATCTTCCACCGCGACGCTACCGATATCCTTTGACTTACTTCGCCGCCCACGCGGCCGTGTCGCGAGATTTTCTTCGCGTAATTGTTGTTCGGTCGTCATCCCGATAAATTCCCGTCCCCGCGGAGACGCGACGAAGCTCGCCGCTCTTCGTCCGGGTAATCCCGGATTACGGCTCGTCGACGCAGTCGGGGATTCCCTCGAACGTCCACGGGACGAAACTGCCAATTTCTGCGGGCCGCCGCCCCCGCGCGCCGACATCGGTCTCGCGACCCTCGCCGCGGAGATCTCCGCGATATTTCTCCCGTATTTCCTGTTGAAGGAGGTGCCACGGTTCCCCGACAGCCAAGGGGGACGCGACGACGCGCGGCTCCTGGGACTGATCGATGACTCGCGCGAGCGGCACGACACTTCGTCGTCCCGGCGCTTGCTGGAATCGCTGCGGATGCTGGCAATCTCGCTGGAGCTCACCGAAATAAAATTCGACCTCCCTCCGACGTCCCTCTTCGAGGGACGTTTACCCGACAACGGGAGCGCGGCGGAAGGGTGATCTTCCAATTTTTTCCTGGATTCGCGCGAACAACCCGCGCTCGTCCCCGGCCTCGATGTTCCCGTCGCCTCCTGGGTTTCCGGCGATGTAGCGGCGCGGGGTAACGACGAGATCTTCGAAGCGTTTCCGCCGCTCGCCGGTCGTCCGTTTCTCGTCGACGAAGACTCCCTTCTCGTGCCGGATCGCGAACAGTCTTCATCCGCGTTGTGCCCGGGTGCCGTTTCATCGGCACGTTTACGAGATCGCGTCGGAATCGACCTTCTCAAAATTGGCACTTCCGATTTTGGTTCCCGATCGCTCGTCGCGATCGCGAGAACGTCGTCCGGCGGCGCTCGGACGCACGGATTCCCATTATCGTCCACGCCGGGCAGTTCTGGAGGATTGCCGTCGACGTTTTCCGGAAGATGATTTCTGCTGTCCTCGCGATCGACGCCATTGTCGAGAATCGTTTCCGTTTCCTTATCGCTGGTTCGCGGTATTCTCGCGTCTTTCAGCAAGAAATGATCCAGCGGGTGAAGACGCTCGACGTTTTTCCGGCTCGTTGCCACGGCGAGGTCATAATACTCTTCGACGAAATCGAAGAGACTGTGATCGTATCGATCGTTCAATCGCACGCCGATCAACGAGTCGGCCGAGTTCAGGTGCAGCGAGTTCAGGACGACGTCGCCCGGCGGCTGGAAGCCGTACTGCTTTCTCAAGGTTGCTTCAATCAGTTTGTGACGATGGGCTTTGTAATCGAGATTCGATATGTCGATCATTGGATGCCGCGAATCCGCGAGGGACGAGGGACGATCCAACGGCGGACATTTCCGTGCTTTCCGCGATCCGCGATCCGCGATCTTCCCGTCGATTCGTATCCCGCGTGGACTCGAGCTCTTCGTGGTACCGCCGCCGTCGTTTCGCAGAGTCGGCGTGGAATTGATCCTACGAGCGGATTCCGGATGCAGACTGGAACTCGACGTGGAGTCGGCCACTTCTATCGGAGCCGGATAATGTATCAATAACGCTCGACTGGCACAATCGCGGCGACAGCGATGCGAGGACGAGGCTGTCTTCGTGAGGGCTCTCAGTGGCTTGTCCTACACGTAACGTAATATTCAATTTCACCCCGGGAAACTGCGGGAGGATTAAGCCGTCGTGTGGCAGTTCGTTTATACGCGACGTTAAATTCTCCCTTTAAAGAGAGAGAGAGAGAGAGGAAATTTTTCGACAAACTACTTTAATCTCGTTCTGAATCTTTCTCGCAATTACATGCGCTTCCGCGAGAAAAGACGTAAGACCGTCGAGAAAATTTTCTCACTTCGATTCTGACTTTATAATGCAGTATATATTATCGCCTTCAATGGATTCGGTGTCGCGGTATCGCGCCTCGCCATTGTGTTATAAACGCGAATGTTATATCACGGTTACGCCGAAAGAAATTGGAAAATTTACAGTCCAGCGCGGTGCTTCCGCTCGAACACCGCGGAAGCGTTATCGATATGCGCACCGGGGTTTTAAAGCGCCCGCGCCGTTCCCGAACGCGCGTTTTTTTTCTTTTTCGAGATAGCGCGTCGACGGCGCCGTTATGTCATATGAATAAAAGCGGAACGCCAAACTGGCCCTTGGCTCCCTGTTTATCGAAGGAAACGCCGGGTGAATACAAAAATGATACGAATAAAAATAGTTACACCGCTCTCGTCGCGCGAATCCGCGATAAAAGATAATTCGCGGGTAACGTTTTCACGCCCGACTACCCTCGCCGAGGCGAGGGGCAAGACAATTTATCAGGGGGCACGTACGAGGAGGAGGTAAACGCGCACGATCAGCGGCGCCGCTAACAGGATCGTCAGGGCTAAAGCGAAGGCGCTCTCGGCCACGAAGGGTGGTGTCGATCGCAAGGTTAAGACGAGCTTCCCCGGCGCCAGCACGTCGAACATCCCGATCGCCTTGCTTTCCCCGGATCCCCCGTCGTAATTGCAAATCGCCCCCCGGTCGTCTTTCGCACGTTTCACTTTAGACCGCCGATCGCGAGGCTGCGGGCTTTCGACCGGTCGATGCAACCTACGAGACGCTGGCTGCCAACAGCGGTGTCTTCCATAATGGAGCACTATCGTCGATAGTCGATACCTCCGGTCTCGCATCGCTCTCTTCTTCTTTTTTTTCCCCCTTTTTCCTTTTTTCCCCCCTCTCGATTTTCCTCTCCTCCGTTCGGATCGGCTCCATTCAGATCGTTAGCTGAATTATCGATTGCGGCACGCGCACCGTTTTCGACTATCACATTTTATTGTTCGTACTTTATACGCATCATCTTACATGTTTATAGACATGAATAATGACATTTATGTTAAATGCGTCACACGCTTTTGTTGCATATATTTTCACGTTTAAAATAAAGTACTCTTTCTTGTCCGTTCGTTAAAGACGACTTATATATAATTCATACAAGATATAATTTCAAGATAGAGTTCCATTTCTAATTTTATACGTCAAATATGCATTCGTTTACCTTACACAAAGTTATAATCGGAGTCCTATCCTGAATTTTGACAAGAATTACACAGATCACCTAAATTGGATTTCAGATCATGTCGTTCTGACATCATGTAGAATATTTAGAAAGTTAATATTTAATCGCGTTAAGCGGAGTCTACAATGAGAATTTAAGGTGTAAAATTTAAGTTTTAAACATAAGCCGTAAGAAATTGACAAATCGCAGTCCAATGTGAAAAGAATATTTGACTGCGATTGGTCAATTTCTTACGGCTTATGCTTAAAACTTAAATTTTACACCTTAAATTCTCATTGTAGACCCCGCTTTAATAATTGACCTCACTTCAATGAAATACTGTCTAGATCGTTAACACGTACAAATACTTACAATCGTCGGCACTGTACGTCCCGGCGACGTCTAGGCGACTCGGAGTCTGCCGGATAGGCGGAAATTCGCGATAAGGGGCCCCGGTGTCCTGGTAACCGTTCTGTCGATGTTCCGGATGTCGCTGATAAGCCCCGGAGAAGATTCTGGTGTATCTTAAGTAACAACCGCTCGGTATTTGCCACTGCAAGTCGAGTTAGGGTACTTCCTGGGAAATTCTCGTCGACCTCGCGTGTAATGTCGAGTATTCTTGTCTACTCACCCCGTAAGAGGAGCCCGGCACGGGCTGGGGCGGTCTGCCGGGGCACATCAGCATCCTTCTTCTATAGAATCTCGGCTAAACGAGGAGATAAGTGCACTGTGAGACCCCCCTCTTCCTCCTTCCCGCGCGAATTTCTCTCTCGCGCTTTAATCTACGGCTACGTCCTCGAAAAGGGGTCCTTTCTACGGACCCGCGCGCGGCAGAATCGCTTCTCTTTAAACGGCTTATAAAGGATTATTTATACTGGTGCCTCGATATTTTCGTTTAGGTTGAGAAGCCGTTACGAGTGAAATTCTTTACTAAAATCGACGCAATAAGATCGTCTCGCATCACAAAGATTTATGTAACTCAATTCAAAAGAAATGGATCCAGTTAAACTGAATGAAAAAGTGGGTCGATCAAGATTGTTAGTTCGAAGCATCTGTGAAGATAATTTATTCGTACTCACCTCGGAGTCGCGACCATCCGCGGGTTCTGTAAATATACGAGACAAATATTGGATCAATTGTGCTCTCTATCGATAATTACATTATATATTTATGAGAGAGAAAGACGCGACGTGACGATATTCCTGCACGTCGCGTCGAGGGGAATTCGCGGCGTCGTCGCGCGTCGTGTCGCGACGCCGTTCGCGTCCCCCTCGCCGCGAAGCCCTTTCTCGGTTCCCCCCGCGGGGCACAATGGCATAAATTTACCTCTCACGTGTATCGAGAAATGGCATTCGGCTCGATTTCCGGCTGCATCCGAGGCGACGTAGCGCACATTGTGAACGCCGGGATACATCACGTGTCCGGGTCCCTGTGCGAGATATACGATAATTAACTTTTCGCGCGATTGCATGGAAATTTCCTCCGAGCAAAATATCCGCTGTGCACATGTGCGAGAACATGTACGCGCGGCGCTTCGTCCAAAATCGGATACAAATATTACGAGTCAATCGACGCGATCGACCTCTTTACTTTTCTTTCTCCTCCTCCCGAATGACCCGATTAAAGAGATCGGCGCACGATTCTCGTTTCAATTTGCCTAATCAGATTAACCGTCGGGTTGCATAATGTGCCGAGGCCATTTATAACCCACGCTATCGAGAGCGCAAGCCGCCAATTATCCGCGCGTCGGTTATCGCGCGGACAGGGTAATCTCTGTTATTACCGTTAATAAAGTACACGTACGTTTTCCACGCGCGGCGCGACGCCAAAAAGGACACAATAAAAACAGGGCGGAGGCGTCGACCGACAATGATTAATCATCCAGCTGGTTTTTCCTTACCGGGCACCACCGTTCGCGAGGAAAATCGTAGATGCTATCATCCGCCGCATTGCAGCAGTTTCTTCGCGGGTCTCATTTCCACGAAATACGAACGCGGATAATTAATGGACGATATCCTCCCTCGATTAATATGCTCGATTGTCAACGGCAAAAGGGGGTTAATTAACTTCGGGATCCGCTAACAGGAGAGTGGGAAGTCCTCCGACCGCTCGATATCGGAGACACGAATTTGCGAACAGTCACGGAAAATTGAGGAAATTTCGCAGATATAAGGGAAGTAGGTATATATGTGTAACGCTGTATCTGATAGCGAATACTGATACGGGACGCAAGAACGGGTTACCTCTTCGGGCCGAGTACGTACCCTCGTTTTGTAAACGTGCTCCACGCCGACGTTATCGGTGAAGGTCGGTTCCTGCCAAAATATCAGGCGACTCCGCTCACCCGGGCTCAGCCTGACCTCGAAAGACACGGGACACATTGTAACCTTGGGGGTTTCGGTATCTGAAAGTATCGCAACGCCCAATCTTGATTATCGAGCTATCTCCCCCGAAGAGGCTCGTTACTTTGTAGAGCGAGCATATAGAGCGAATAGAATCGAGATAAAGCGGGCGTAATAAAGATAAGATAAAGTGGTTTCTGGGATCCGCCAGGATCCGCGAAAGGAGTATAACCGGCGTGACTCCCGCGAGTTCCGTCCTGATCGGCGCGAGCTTATTCTGCGTAATCGCGTATCGACCACACGACGATGCACTCCTTCTTCCAGCCGCTGCGTTGCGGAGAGAACTTGCTTAAAGCGAGTTTCACAAACTTTCCGAATGAGTAATTAAGCGGGACGGGACGGAGTGCACTTCGCCCGCTGAAACTAAAGTTTACTCGCGTCGGGACGATTCGTGTGCCGATCGATTGTCCCCTGTGCGAGAAGTTTTCCTCGGGAAAGTGGACGAGTCGAAGGGTAAAAAGAGAGGAAGGAAAGGTATTGATATAGAAACTTCATGGGATTCATCGGGATTTTGATCGTAGATTGATAATCTATATGAAATCAAAGATTCTTCCGCTTAGGAGCTGTCGAGAATTTCCTAGTCCCCTCTTATCCTCATCCGCTCAATTTAACTCCCAGAGAGGGGTACGGTTGACAGGTAAAAAGAGACAGATGTTACTCTTCGCGTTAGAATACGTCAAGATAAATCCTTTCCCATTATATCTTTCGTAGAATTGCCCTTCAATGCCGTCGTACAGATTTTATCAACGTTCAGTTCATTGATACGCTCGTTTATCAATAATTCCGATCCTTATTATCGCAACGATTAACTTAGCATAAAATGTGGATATAGTCTACACCGCTATATTTGCCTCACGTTTGCTGATACTTTTATTTGTACTGTTTATAATAGCGGCTCTTATCACCGTGATGATACTTAGCGTAAGAAAAAGGAGCTCGCAGAAGAGATCCATTTTCCTTTCCACTTCCCAAAGCGGATTCCTTTTGCTCCTGATCTCTCTCCTATATGCGCCGGACTTACCGCGAACTCTTATCACGATCCTACAGGTGCTGGTGTAATTAGAGACCGGCGACCACGCCGTGAAGGTAACGACCGTCGTGCCTGCCGGCAGATCCGCTTGCAATTGCTTTGCCCATGGAGGTGAAGCGTGCACATATCTGAAAAACATAAAAGGGAAAGACAAAAAGAAGCGCACAGAGGCCGGCGGCGGTGCGGCGAGGCGGATGTGCAACCGTGTCACTCGATGTTTTGTTTAAAAAAACTATTTCGTTTACATTAATAGAGGGACGGACAAAAACTTTGGATGTTTTTGGTTCTACCACAGCATAAGAATTTCTCAAACCCTTTTCATGTACCCAGAATGCTCCAAATTCGATCCAACTGACAAATCTATTTTTATCCCAAATACGGAGTTTCTATTTGAAATCTAGACAGAAATAATTCGCGTATCTCTAAACAGGTCATCTCAAAACGAGAGTATAGCAATGTTTGAGTATAAAGATAAACCTAATATACAAGGAATTTTACATATTGTACTTTGAATGGCATACATGCGAATCGGATCGACTTTGGTAGCCTCGAATTTTGAGGACCACCGCGCCCAATTATGCGCTTCTTACCTCCACCAATCCATGTTGGACTTGGGTTGCGGGAAAGTTACGCGTATCGTATTTTGCCTAGCCGGTAGTTCGACGTCCATGTCCTGGGGGCAGCTCACGAACGGTCGTGGCGTGTCTACGGCGATAAAGTCGATAGTTAAACTCTCAGATACTGATCGCCCAATTTCCCCATACCGTAACGCGATAAGAAACTCCGATGGCGAGCAATTCCGGTATCGTCGGCCCCGCTAGTGTTCAAGAAGCGTTATTTCACTCCGGAAAGTATCACGTCGCGCGTGAAAGCGTTTATCACGCTTCTATCGGTTTTATCGGGGACGTAATAACAACAACCATCGCCGTTAGGTATACACGCGGAGTCCCTAAAAACCCGTTAGTTTCAACGATAGATACGAAATCGATTCTCTTTTTTTACAACTAAAAAGCATCGAGCCATCAATCATTTATTTAATCTATCGTTAAATTGAACGCGAGGATTCTCGGATATCCTGTATATCCCGTCTGTAGAACGCGAAGCCCACCCCCTTTATTTATGAAGCAAACCGTAAACGCGCGTAATATCGTTTGATGCGAGATAGAAGCTACTTAAAGAGCGCTCCGCTCCGAAAGGCAGCCCGCGCTTTCAAAATGGGAGACGATTTGAATACCTCGTGCCAAGAGTGGATTCCCGAGCGATAGCTGTAAACAGAGAAAAACCGAAAACGGCGCGACGGAATCAAAATCTCCTTTTCCATTAAACGAAACAATTAGCGCCACCGGAGGAAAGAACCGTGAAAATGCGCGCGGCGGATGAAAAAGCCAGGTAAAGCGGGCAAAACGAACGGGAAAAGAGGCGGAACGTAAAAACCCGCCTGGGTCCGAGTAAGCTCGTTAAGGGGCGGCGTTAACGTATGATCTCGTTAGCAGGCAGCCTCTGCACAGGAACTTTGTATTATTAAAAGCTGCTCACTCTCCGAGCGGCATGACTAATTTAGCGCGTCCGAGAATTTCCGTCGTTAAGTTATTTGCCCGATTCTCGGGCGATATTTTACGTTCGATCGCGCGCGACCGACCGAACGGTTCCGTTCGTTGGAAAGAATAATGTTTCGAAAATCGAAGGAAAATTCAATGCAAGCTCCACTTGTGTAGGCGCTTCCAAGCTTCAATGCTTCTCTGAAAAGAGCGACGCGTAGATCACCGAAAAGAAGAAATGCCACTGACGCGTCTCAAAAACTGTAAAGCGGCTAGAAAAAAAATTATACTCGAAAATACCAACGAGGAAAAAAATTCTCGTCGAAAATAATTACGTGGACGATAAAGTGAGCGTGCAGCAGTTCGTGCTAAAGCGTCGCACGATGCAACAGTCAGCTCGTTAAAAAATTTTATCGGATAAACATTTTGATTAATTTCCCAGCGAAAGTTACGGACGCGAAAGACAGGGCGCCTGCAGCGTTTTTCTTGGCAGCCGCGTGGTCAACTGTGCAACTGACAATGAGTTATACTTGGATTGTAAAGGGGGTCTGTCGCGACTTCGCTCAGACATATAGGCTCATCCCCGTTCCAGTGGCCGTCGCTAACGCAGTGTCTCGTGTACGCCCCCTCCAGCCGGAAACCTCTGCGACATCGGACATGACACTTGGCCCCCTGCGGGTAGACGGATGCGCCGGAAGGGTGACCCGGACATCTGATCTGCTCGATTAAACGCGGAAGAACGTGGAATGAATAACATAGTTGAGAGAGCAAAGCTCACATATTTGTATCACTAAATAATATATTACAATATAACAATAAATTATGATATTATATAGATTTTTTCAACATTCGGCTATCCCGTGTCCGTTTTTGTTTCATTTTAATCTCATTTTAAAACCCCGCAGCTTCTGAACACTTCTAAACTCTCAACTTTTTTCAGCTGGTTTAAAAACTGAATTTTTCAGAGTTTTTTTGAAACATTTTAACACGACATGTGAAATGCAAAGTGGAAGAGATACGTTCGAAATGTCGGTGGTGTATGTACGGTGTATCATCTACTTTTGAAAGATATTTTAGAATATATTTCGGTTATATATCGAGAGACTCGACTCGATCCATCTAATATGACTTGCGATATCCGCGCGACAGTTCGTACCTCTCCATGTAGGGGTGGCTCCATGGCATGGCATCCCGACGTCGTCGGCGAGACGCAAGTTCTCTCGTCGGGCGCCAACACCAAGTCCTTACTGCAGTCGCAATAGTAACTTCCGGCGGTGTTGACGCACTCGCCGGTGCAGCCGCCGTTCCGGTTTAGACACTCGTTCACGTCTTGACATTGACTCCTGCTTATATGCAATCCAATGCATGAAGAGCGAGAATCGCGCGAGCCCTGTCTCTATACTCCACCCCGCTGTATGTACTTCGATCTTACCTTGAAATTAACGTGTATCCGGCACGACAAGCGCAAACGAACGACCCTACGGTGTTGACGCACTCTTGATCGCATCTGCCGCGGCGCCATTCGCATTCATCGATATCTGGCCGTAGGTTGAATTTTCGAGATTAATATTATAAGAGTACGTGCACAAAATATACGCACACGATTATGCAATATGTAACGTGATTGTTGATGCGCGATCGTGACAACTCATCGCGTGATAGAAATATATCAAAGCTCACAATCAGACTTGGTTTTTACGTTATATATATACAGGTAGCCCTCTCGAATAACACGGTACTTGAATTGTACGGAGTCTCGAATAGCACGGTAAAAAAATTTTGACAACCCTACTTTTTAAAAGTTCTTTTAAAAATAATCTCTTGGAACAAAATGCCCAATTTTATATGGTCTTGAATTGCACAGTTTTCAATATAGCACGGAACGTACGATCTTCAAAATCGAAATTGTGTAAATCCTAAGTCTCGAATAACACGGTTTTTCAATTAATCGTTATTCGAGAGTTATTGTATATACTGTATATACAAAATATATATGTATCTAATATACAATATGTGTCATACAACACTGTTGCATTTTACAACGCAGGGTGCGCGATTGCGCGCCTCAACTTGCCTACGCATTCGTCCCCCTGCAGGCGAAATCCGGTGGGGCACGTGCAGTAGTACGAGCCGGGTATATTGACGCATCCCTCGCTGCAGGGCGCCTCCTCCGCGCATTCGTCGACGTCTGGGAAAAAGCAAACTCAGTTCAGTTACGATTAAGCGACATCGTTTTTTCTCAAGAGCACACGTTTCCGCCTTGCACACGAACCTACACAGGTATCACCGTGGAATCGATATCCCGCCTCGCACTCGCAGCGATAGCCGCCCGGCACGTTGATGCATTTGTTGCCCTTGCAAATACCGGCTGCGCATTCGTCGACGTCTGAAAAAAAAAATAAAAAATAAAAAGAAAAGAAAAAACGCACACACACTCAAACACACGGTCGCGCTCCGCGCGAGAAACTTCCGCTCGAGCTAAGCGAGTCTAACTTTGCAGGGAGCTTCGAAACTGGAACACAAGTAAGGGAGAGGGAGGAAAGGGCGAAACCGTGTAACCGGGAACCGCGTGTTATCCCTCGGATTTTCCAAAGGTGACGATAGTATCTTTAGCTACGATAATAAAATGAATTGAAACAATTCACAAAAGCAAA
Source organism: Leptothorax acervorum (assembly GCA_035220615.1). Classification (NCBI taxonomy): domain Eukaryota; kingdom Metazoa; phylum Arthropoda; class Insecta; order Hymenoptera; family Formicidae; genus Leptothorax; species Leptothorax acervorum. The sequence continues at coordinate 144,687 of JASTWQ010000129.1, read as the reverse complement.
TTGTAAGTGTTTTTCTTTTTTTCTTTTAAGAAAAAATACCTCATCAAAGTGAGACAGAGATTCATTTGTATGTGATTTAATATTCACAGTAACGACGATTAATCCTTAAATGACATACGTAATTCATTCTTGTATACATGCATGTCATCATTTCAAACCTTTTCCCATCTCTAAGAAATCCTTTTAGTGATGCAAATGGCTCTCTGCTCTAAAAAAGCTTTAAGATGATAGGGGTATAAGCGAGGCAACGTGAAATTTAAGTTATCCTCCAAGCAGTGAAGAAGCAAAGTTGCGAGCGACCAATATGCACCGTTAGAAGCTTTTCGACAAGTAAGTGAAAATTTTTTCGCTAAATCTTTGTTTATCACGTATATTTGTATGTCAATAAAAATGCTTAAAAAACACTCCTGTTTGATCGCGTTTCTTTACAAGTAATAGCTAGAGTGTCTGCTTTATTTTCAATAATTTTCCACAATTATTTTCCAGAAGCCTTAAACGAATTTTTCTAAATTTTCTTGAATACTTATCTTGATAAGGTCAAAATTGGTCAATGAATCGGCCACTTAAAGATGCCGAGAATATAGTGAGAGTTAAAATAAATATATTCGGTATCTGAAATTTACCAGCAGTTATATCACTTACCTATACAAGTAGAATTCTCCAATCGGAATCCCTCCTTACATCTGCATTCGTACGAGCCGGGATTGTTGACACAAATGTGATCGCAACCGTGTTGTTCCTCGCACTCGTCAATATCGCGACACCTGAAACCATCGATCTCATCCCTTTGGAAGCCTTTCTCGCACGAGCATACCGCAGTGCCATTTTCCGCGACACAGATCTGCTCGCAGCCGCCGTTATGATCCTGGCAAGGATCGGACGGTCGACAGGATCCATTCCATGACTCGTGATTCGGTGGACACTCGCAGCGGAAGGACCCCACGGTGTTGACGCACTTGTGGCCGCAACCACCGTTGTCGCTCGCGCATTCATCGATATCGACGCAAGTCCTCTCGTCCTGCGACAGCTCGTAGCCGGTCGGGCAAGAGCAGAAGTGACCGCCGATGGTGTTGGTGCAATTATGCGAGCACTCGCCATTTCGCTCGAGACATTCATCGATATCCAAGCAGGTGGAATTGTCAGTGTGCAGGTGATGCCCTTTATAACAGGTGCACACGTAGCTGCCTAGCAGATTCACGCAATCGTGGGTGCAATTGTGGCCGCTGGTCAGACACTCGTTCACATCCACGCAATTCTTCCGGTTGTCCGGCATCAGGATGTAGCCGGCCGGACACTCGCAGTGATAACCACCCTCGGTGTTCACGCAGGTGTGAGAACAGCCGGAGTCCACGTCGTTCTCAAACTCCTCGCACTCGTTGATGTCCTCGCAGGTCCTAAGATCGCGCCTCAGGCGGAAGCCGAGCGGACAGGAGCAACGAGTACCCGGAATCCCGTCAGAATCATCTACTGGGTGACAATGATGGGAACAGTTTCCGTTGTCGTTCTTGCAGCCATCTATCAAAATGCAGGTCCTGTTGTTCCGCTCCAGAGCGTATCCCGTTGGACACTGACATCTGAAAGTGCCCACGAGGTTCACGCAGGAGTGCGAGCATCCTCCGTTTTCGACTTCGCACTCGTCGATGTCGTCGCATAGGGCCGGATCTTGAGGATTCCGCGAGAAGCCGGTGTTGCAGCTGCAGTTGAAGCCACCGGGGGTGTTCAGGCACTGATGGGTGCAGTTGTCTTGCAATTCCAGACACTCGTCGATGTCCACGCAAGTAGCGTTGTCCTGCGACAACAGACGGTAACCCTCGGGACACTCGCAGACGACTGAACCGTCCACGAAGACGCATCTGTTCTCGTGAATGCAAAGAGTGTCGTCATCCTGCGACAAGAACATTCCCACGGGACACGAACACGTCACGTTACCATCGCGATCGTGGCAAAAGTGAGAACAGCCGCCATTCTCGATCGCACATCCGTCCTCTTGTACGCAAAATTTCTGATCCTCCGCCAAGATCATACCGGGTGGACAGGCGCAGGTCACGTTCCCATCTTCGTGGTAACACAAATGGGAACAGCCGCCGTTGTCCTGCAGACACTCGTTCTCGTACGTGCACGTTGTTTCATCCTCAGACAGGACCATTCCAGGCGGGCAGGAGCAGGACAACCGGTCATCCTCGTGATGACAGAAATGTGAGCATCCCCCGTTATCGATGGAACATGCGTTTATCTCTGCAGCGCACGTCTTGCCGTCATCCTTCAGCAACTCGTAGTTCTCGGGACACGCGCACTCGACACCACCTTCTGTGTTCGCGCAAAGATGCGAACACCCTCCGTTGTCCTGGATACACTCATTGATATCCTCGCAGGTCCTGTTGCCTTCACCGACTCGATATCCCGCGGGACATAAGCACTCGTAAGTGCCGTTATGATTTATACAGCTGTGCGAGCAAGGATTATTCAAGACAACGCACTCGTCCACATCCTCGCAGGTCCTGCCGTCATTCTGTAGCTCGTATCCTTTGGGACAGGTGCAGTTAAAAGAGCCGTTTGTGTTCAGGCATCCGTGAGAGCAATCGACCTCCACGGACGAACACTCGTCGATGTCCTGGCAGGTCTTCCCGTCGTCTCGTAGCTCATAGCCCTCCGGACAACCGCAACGAACGCGATCATCGTCCCGTTCGCACGTATGTGAACAACCGTGATCCTTGGCGCAAGGATCATCCGGCAGCTCCTGGCAGGTCCTGAAATCCTCCCGCAACCGCCATCCGAAGGGACACTCGCAGTAATAAGAGCCGTCAGTGTTAATACAGCCGTGGGAGCAATTGTGTTCGTCCTCGCACTCGTCAATGTCCTTGCAAATATGTTCTCTGTGTGAATAAGTATATCCCGCGGAACAAGTGCAGTTATTATTTTCTTGGGATTTCGCACATTCGTCCGGGATGTCCACGCACGTGCGATTATCCTCTCCAAGCTCCAATCCGGCCGGACAGGAGCACGAGTAGGAACCCTCGTGATTCCTGCAATCGTGACTGCAACCGTTCATCGCCTTGTCCTCGCATTCGTCTTTATCCTTACATGTATCCCCGTCCAGAATATAACCCGGAGGGCAATCGCATCTATAACCCGAGTCTGACGGAACGCACGAGTGCGAGCACGAGGAATTGGAGCAAGGATCGTGGCAAGTGAAAAAAGGGCCGTCGCCCTCCAGAATCCAGCCGAAGGGACACGCGCAACTGTAAGACGCATACACGTTGTGGCATAAATACCGGCACTCGTGCTCGCCCTCGAGACACTCGTCAATATCCTGGCATTGACCATGCTCGTCCCGTCGAAGTCCTTGCGGACATACCGTGTCCCCCCCGCAGGTGAGGCCGTCCTCGAGAAGTCTCATACCATGCGGACAAGCGCACCTGTAACTTCCGAGGGTATTGATGCATTCGTGCGAACAATCGTGCTCATCCTCGAGACACTCGTCCACGTCTGAGCAGGTTCTTTCGTCCTTCTGCAAGATGTACCCTTCTCGGCATACGCACCTGTAGGTGTCCCGCTCGTTCTCGCAGACGTGACTGCAATTCGCGCTTTCGCACGCGTCGAAGAGAACGCAATTCCTGCCGGTATCATCCAAGGACATGTCGTCAGGACACCCGCATCTGTAAGTGCCTTCCTCGTTGTCGCATGAGTGCGAGCACTCGTGTGATCCTTCCGCGCACTCGTCCACATCGATGCAGGACCTGCCGTCGGTGTCCAGAACAAATCCTGAATGACAGGCGCATTCGTATCCGCCGTGCAGATTCGCGCACCGGTGCTGACAGCCGTGATCGTCCCTGCCGCATTCGTCTACATCGGTGCAGTTAAATTTACTCGCGTGGCCGAGGATCTCCAGACCGTTCGGACACGTGCAGATAAATCCGCCGTCCAAATTGACGCACGAGTGCGAACACGGAGCCTCCCGGTCGCACTCGTCGACGTCTTTGCACGTCGCACCGTCCTCTTCAAGTTCATAACCAGCTCGACAAGCGCAACGGTAGCTGCCCGGCTCGTTGACGCACTCGTGCTGGCAGCCGTGCGATTCACTCTCGACGCACTCGTTTATATCTGGGAAAGAATGTCAGCAGGATGGTCTCGCGTCAAAAACAAAACGCCGCAATCTCGCTTTCCGAAATTTACAATAAAATTCGCTCTCCCGATTAAGTCCAGCCGTATCTCATTCGGAATTTTATTTTAGCTTTATTTTTTTACGGAGAAGACTTAGAAATTAAAAAAATATACATATATAAAGAAATTAAAAAACGGAAACATATCGCAAGAAATCTTAATATATTTATTTAAAAATGTCAACGTTTGGATATCATTTTTTAATTGGGATATTATTATCGGGAGATATTATTACATAATAATTGTTATTGATAAGAAATCTTACCAACGCACTCTAAATTTTCGTTTTTCTTGAAGCCGACCTCGCATTTCGGACTCCGCGGAACTTCGGTAATCTCTCCTCCGTAATCATCGTTGTCATTGTCTTCGTCCTCGTCATCGTCTTCATTTTCATCATCGTAATCCTCTTCTCGAAGGATCTTCGTTTCCACGTGCGGATGTATCCTACTTGTGCACTTGTACGATCCCACTGTGTTCTCGCATTCGGTATTCTCCGCACATATCTTCGGTGTCGCTTCACATTCATTAACATCTAAAAAAAATTTAAAGAAAAAACGCGATATTTAAAACTTTATAATATTTATTTTTGCAGAAGAAAAAGCATAAATCAAAACAAAACTTTAATGGAAGAAGAGGTTCTAGATAGTAAATATTGTAAAATCGATCGATCTAAATTATGAGAACGAAATTAACCAATGAACCAGTCTAATTAGAAGAAGATACACTACAATTAAACATTTAATAATTTATTAAACTTTAATAATTTATTACAAAATTAAAAATATAAATTAAGACGATTGATCGAAAACAAAGAGAGATGAGCATTTACCCTGACAGGTCTTCCAATCGTTCGTTAGGTAAAAACCATCCGGGCAGAGGCAGAAGACGCTCCCGGGTGTGTTTAAGCACAGGTGAGAACAGTTCGCGTTGTTCAGCGCGCACTCGTCGATGTCCTCGCACGTGTGATTGTCGGCGGCTAATTTGTACCCAGGGATATCCGCGCAACTGCACTCGTAGCTACCTTCGAGATTGCGACAAGTGCCTTGGCAAGGCCCGTGACCGTTGTTCGAGAGGCATTCATTGACATCTGAGCAATACATATACGTACCGTACAGAGAATTCTCTCTCGACAAGTCTCTCGTTTGTTAAATAATAAATTAAATTAATCAATGAGCGCTGAAATAAATTGCCTTTCGAAGCTACGGTAGATATCAGGTGGCACAGATGTGTGAATGTAAGTGGAAATACTAGATACGCCGGCACACAAAGAGGGACCGACGAGTTAGTAAATATTTGTCGAAGATATCTTTCTTCCTATATGACTAACCTTGGCAAGAGCGACCGTCGGTTCCAAGCTGAAAACCACGATGACACTCGCACGAGTACGAACCAGGTTCGTTCCGGCAAATATCGGTGCATTTCGCAATTCCTTCTGCACACTCGTCGATGTCTGCGAGGATATCAGAGAGGAAAAGAAAATCGATAATCGAATTTTAAGCACTCGTTAATTTTATGCATGATGTAAAAACATCGTAATTAAATTTTCCAACATTCTTATAACTTTTGTTTCTTCTTTTTTTTTTTGCGAAAAGTAAAAACTGATGAAATTTTAGCACAAACGAGGGAGCTGCGTACCAAATATTGGATAATTAATTTGCACGTTCTGCTGGGAAGGAAGATTGGTATTTTTCTTTAAAATGCTTCTCCTACAACCGTTACGTCGGTATTTTGTTAGCATTTTATCGCGAGTCGCAGAGTGAGAGATTCAATGGCAACGATCGCGTATTATCGACACGCTGGAATATCGCGTGTTGTAACACTCGGGCTACGTTACACGCTGATCGGGCAATCATCGGGCTACAAACGCGATACGATCTGCAAACATGCTGCGTATTACAGCAGGGCGAGGGAGCGAAAATAGAAGACCGATGAACGCGCCGGAGAAATGTCCGAGCCGATAACGGCTTTTAAACTCGATATATCGCGCAACAGGATGCGCAATCTGACTCTTAAATGGTCCGATACGCGTCCAAAACCCGATAATCCCATCATTAAGACGGTGATGGTTTACATTACGCGGTCATTGGTTCTCGAGAGCGCTAAAAAATGGCTATTCGTACATACATTCTCCGGCTAAAATTATTTTCTTAAATTTAAGAATATAAAGTGTGTGCGGCAGATGTGAAGAACTGACACGTCGAAGGGAAACGTCGCGTCGAAAACAGCGAGTATGTACAACAAATCGATACGAGTAGATAGTCAATACGAAGACGGTACGCGAATTTCGTGGAGAATATCGACGGAAATATCGCATGTCGAGTGAGTGAGTTAGAGAAAGAAAGAGAGAGGGGTGGGGGGGGGGGAGGGAGCAGGGGGTGCGCGAGTTTGGCTTTCCTCAAAAGATATAAAAATGTGGAATATGCGGTGGTGAATTTATATATGGCTGTATGCATATGGATTACCGATACAGTACGGTCCTTTAGCTCGAAAGCCGTCGAAGCAGGAGCACTTTATGCCACTCGGCGTATCCTCGCACACGTGTTCGCATTCGCCTGTTCCCTGATCGCAACGTTTCACCTTATCCGTCGGCATTTCTGGAACAGAAAACACATTTCATAGCACGCACACACACACACACACACACACACGTAAACAGACTCTTATTACATATTAAATTAAAAAATATAATTAACAAATGCGTAAACAGACAAGGTGCTTGCTATATTTTGTATATTATTACTACGCTGGAGATAATATTTTTATTTATGCTTACGAGGGTCTTTCACGCATTTCGGACGACGTCCGAGCCAGGTGCCGTTGCTGCAAAAAAGCCTGTCCGTCGTAGAATCCACGAAGACGTAACCATCCGCGCACTCGTAAACCGCAACGATGTATCGATTATACGGCGGCAATACGTTCTTCCTTCTACAGAACAATACACATCCTATTATTAGATATATATATATATATCGTATTAACCCTTTTGTAGTTCTACATCGAGTTGGGTTTGATATAATGCGTTGCGGTAATGCGGTACATAATTCTTTAAGCATTCGAATCTATACGCGATTATAATCGACAAACTATATTTTATCTCCATAAATTTCTCCATGAAACAAATATTCTTTGATTCATGTTGGATCAATAATATGAAATTGAAAATCTTGAACTCTCTCCAAGATAAATCTTTTCATCATTTTAGAGTTTTCTTTTTTCGAATCTTGGCTGTTTCAATCGGTGCAGCTACAAACCTGGCGTATTTGGCGGGACGAGCATGCTCGATCAAAGGGGCCTTAATAAGTCCCTTTCCGAGGATCTTCCTCGCGAAGCAGCTGATATCCAGTTGAGACACCACGGTTTCGTTTAATCTTGTTGCCGTAGGTAGTCTCGACGAGGATTTCGCCGGCCTCTTCCTTTTCTTTTTCCTCTTCTTACCCTCCTTCGTTTTTCTACGCTTCTTTGAATCGTCCACCCTCTCTAGCGTCTTAAGACGCTCCTTGGCTACTTGTAACTTGCTCTTATCCGGGACGATTGGTTGATCGCCGAGATATAGATCGTTACGGAAACGTCGTAATATATTATCTGCACAGTGGACACACAACGTAATGTGACGTCAGCTAATCTTCTATCTCGCGAATAGAATAATGTAATTGCCGCATATTGTTAATGAATAATAAACGTAAATATTCGCTCATCAGCGCGAAATCATTAGCGCGTTTGTAGGTTTGCTGTACTAGCACAAATAAAATATTCATTTTGCAATTATAATTAGAGGAATTTTAATTAAATTCTCGTCACTCACACACGCCTGCCGAATGGACTTTAAATAGAATATTCGTTTTGCTCAGCAAAAATGTTTCTAGAGATATTCCGGCGTTAGCGTTACATCACAGAGGATTAATTTCATCAGATATATACGGTAATCCAACACGGAGACAGATAAATCTTTCACAGTCTTTTACCACGTATGAGATTGTCATCAAATAATGAATTTTTCACACGCGTTTCTACTTCTTCTGTGTTATAAGCTAAGTAACGCATAAAGCGGTCGAGTACATTGCGCTCACGTAAATCCTTCAGGATTAGTTTCCGTAAAAAAATCTACGCCGTTTCCGTTTAACCCAGATGCGAGAAAAGACATTCGCGCAGTAATTATTTTCGACCTATTCGTAAATTAGGGATTTCATATTTCGATGACGCGGCAACTTCTTGTCGCTATCTAATTCTTTACGACCGGTCTCGTCCTTCATCGTTGCGCGATATTTTCAAGTAATTTACATTTACGCGCGCGTAATAATCGAATAAGCGCAAGCTGGCACATGCAAGCTGCTCTCGTCAGGCACACCAGCGGCATATCCCGACCAAAGCGCCGATTTAAAGGGGGACAGAAAGGTAGGGGGGGACGTGTACGTATGCTCATGTACGTCCGGGAGGGTGTATGACTTGGCCGGCTTATCTCCATCGAGGCGAATGCGAGCTATGCCATGTCGGCGAATCTCGTGCCGCCGATAGCACGCGCGATGGAACGAGGCGCGTTCCTGGAGCACCGAAACGCCACTCCGCGAATTTTACCCTGTTCGGGAATTCCGTCCCCGCCTGGTTTCCGGTTCCGTATTAAAGGGCCGGGCGTCGAGGGGCGGCGCGGCCGGACAAACATTCGCGATCAGAATCGCGCGCGCGATTTATAAGCACGTGATTTATAAGCGTTCGTTAAGTATATTAGTTTCGATATCTCTCGTTGGTTTAATGACAAAGAGATATATGATACGACGCGCGAAAGGAGATAAAATCAATTATTTGACATCGCGAATAACTCGATGGTAGTTACAAGCTGAAATAAATAATCCGATCGCTGCCTCCGTCTCCGCGTTCTCCCCTCTCTGTTTTTTTAATTAAAAAACTTTTCTGCCGATTCCGCGAGGGAGCGCGAAGAATGGAAGACACCCTATATATTCGCAGTCTCGGGAGCAATGCCAACCCCCGGCTTAAGATATGCCGATAACTTGAGCATCGGTGAAAATTGAATCTCACGGTAAAGTCGTGTTTCCACAAATCATAGGAATGGGCGTCTTGGGTAAATTGTTCTTCGAAAACTTTCGGGACTTTCTGATATATCTCTCCCCTCCCGTCGCGTCCCGCTTCTTTCATAAAACTGCGATTTTAAATATGGTTCCGATTCCAGCTTATTAGATTAACGCAATAGAATCCAGTCGAACGAAAAAAGACGACATTTATAATTCCATATGACATTTTTTTATATTCATGCTTTCGAATAATTATATCTGGATGTAAAAATTATGTAATTATATCAAGAGACGGGGAGAAGTGGCTTTAAAATCAAATTTATCTCTGAATCGTATACGTTGCAGTCAAAACGAGCGACGAGGAAGCGAGTTTATCATCATATCCAGCAATCTCCGTCGATCATGAGCTCGTTGGTCGAACGAGTAAAACCGCGATTAGCGTTACGGTATTAAAGAGCGAGTTTGACGCCGTCCCTTTATTTCGACAGCGCGATGTCTCGCGGTAAACGGATTTGTCCGTCAGTCTATTGAACACCGCGCGTCGAGGCTTCAGCCGAGCCAGGCACGAGGAGTTAAGCTCCCTTTCATGTGGATAATTGACTTATGTCGATCAAATTAGTATAATGCCGCTACAGCTATGGACATAGCGAGAGACATCATGCGATACGTGATATGCACAAATCGTTAATTCCCCGAGATTCCAATTCGAGAGAATAATTCGAAACAATTTCCTTAATGCAGAGACGTGTCCGGAATAAAGACGCGCGATTTTCAAGCGGCGCGGGCGTTTAATTAAGTCATTCGCATCAGCATAAACGATTAACTGTTCTAAACGACGTAAACGGGCGTGTGCAAAATTGTTAAAAATAAAACACAATTTCCCAATAATACTATTTGTATACCGCAATTACTGAGGATGCGGTGTACATATACTCGGAATGAATAATCATCGAGACGACGATTAGTCGCCGCTGTTAATTGACTGTCAATTGAATCAGAGTGACGACAACGTGGAATGTGATCATGGGAATTGATGTATAGATTCTGCGATCCGCGCCCGATTGATCCCAACCGGAGAATGTTCGAGCTTAGAATTTAAACGCGCGTTCTCGCGCGAGACGATTTCGGTCAGTTTGGGGAAGCGATATCTTACAAGGCACGCATTTCGGGACGAGATGGTCCCAACCGTCGGCGGTGCAAGTCGCTATCTTGTGACCCTTGAGTTTACGGCCCGGCTCGCACGAGTACACAATCTGCAGAGTACCGTCCTGAAGAACTCTCTCCCTCACGGTTCCCCACTGCGGCGGCTGCAACACGGGACAATCGCCGACTATCCCTGAAAGCGAGGAAAATGAACGTTACACGACGGGTATATCGCAAATGCATAAGCCATAAACATGGACAAGCTGTACGATGGCACGCCGAATTGGCACTTCGACGGGAATTTGGCGTGCCATTAAACCTCCCCCTCCCTCCCCCACTCCCCCACGTTTCCGAAAATCCAATAACAATATTTAATCAGATGAAACACGCGTCGAATTTTATATATCGTATATTGTACACGTAATAGATAAATATTTACGCATACATTAATATTTGCATATGATTTAAATATACAGGTATTAGCTTTTATGCTGCATTTATAAATATCTTTCCCTCTATATATAAACGTTAAAATATTGTAAATCACAGTCTGCGATTACAAGAGTTAAATTTTCTATTTGTTCTTTCACGTCCACATTCCATCGGTATCGCTGCATGATCTCACGCCGCACAATAAGTACCGTACACCCTGACAATGCACGTACTCCGGCAGCAAGTCCTGCCACGAGAAAGAGGAAAAGACGTGTGTCAAGCACATGGGGGAATCTCGCGCAAGCACGGTGCGTGACGCGGGATTAAAATTGAATAATTCCACAATATAATATACGGTCACGTCGCGACGTTCAGCGTGTGTGTGTGTGTGTGTGCCACGCGCTTCCGCCGCAAAAATTTTACCGTAGGACCACCGGACGCATGGCGATGCGATGGCCATCAACGAGAACGAACGTGGCTGGCGTAAAATAAATCGTCCTGACGTCTCGCGGGGCATGAGTCGCGAAAGCGGATGACTTTTCGTTTTGCTCGCGCGAGAAGATTGCCTCGAGCCTATCGAGAACTGCTTTAGCATCTACGATGAACTCCGAGCCGATTATTTCCTCTCGCGAAAATCCCCAATTTTAATTATGAAGGCATTTTATATAGCTATAAGGAGAATACTTGCGCTGATCGCACAAAGATGGAATAGCTTCACGCGCGATTCCATTTTTGCAGATGTAAAGGGATGATATAAAGAACTTCGTTTTATTGCCCTTTAATAGAATTTTCACGCTTATTCTCGACAACAAAATTTCCGGTGAAAATTAAAAAAATTCTCGGCGAGAGAAATATAAATTTTCAAAAAAAAGTCTGGTCTCTCTAAAATATCTTTTGGTTCCTCCGTAACTTCCATTGTCGGGCCCCTCACACAGTCTATCGACCGTGGTGATAAAATGACCAGTAGTAAAACTTCGGGCAACTTGCGGTTTACCTGTCTCTCTTTCTCTCGCCATTTTACAAAGTGCATCGTAAATTGACGTAAACATACCGCCAATGTACCGCGTCAGGACTCTAATTTTCTCTTACATTTAAATATAAATTTAAGCACTCTCATTAATTTATCTCCCTTCCACAGGAGCAAGCCGCTTTTGATAGCGACGGCGACAACAAGCACAAATTCTTAATCGAATGACCTGAATCTCGATTCAAGCTGAAATTTAAATCAATTGAATTAAATCGCTCGTTTTTATCCCCCTTAAGAAGCTTAGATGCGACTTTACGACTTAAATCGGATATTTCGTTAAATAAAGAGCGCAAATTCCGTTTCCGAGTTACGTTGAAGTATTCAGTAATATTCTTCGCCTCTCGGACCCTCGTCGGAGGGCCCCCCTCCACCCCCCACCTCTCTTCAAACGCGCGAGATCCAGCGCTGTCGAAATGCCCAACTTTTGCAAGGGCTACAAGACGTGACGCGGCTTTCCGCGGGATTAAGCGAAGAATTAAACGCTTAATTAAAGTAACTCGCGGGCCCCAATTTACGTAATTGACTGCCGGCGAGTGAGTCAGTTTCCCTTGCCGCTGCGTATGGGAACGGGCGCGAATAATTCTAGTCACTCGAGATTATTGGATTACTTCTCTGATTTGCATAGATCGGTAAATCAAAGGCTACAAAGCCGACAGCGCTAGATCAGCTATACGAGCTACGAGTATGCTCGTCCTTGAACCGAGTCGAAGATCAATGAAACTTTGATAATCTCGCACCTCTCGAGCGCTTGAACGCACAGGCAAAGGAATAAAATACGCGAGGAACGCACAGAAGAAAAAAGAAGTGTCAAATTAACACTTATATGCTTGTATATACGCAAGAATATATAATCTTGAAATAAGATTATATTGCGTTAAACGAAGAAAACTTGCTTATATAGTTAAACGAAGTTTTATATAGTTCATGAACCAAGAAAAAATATAGTTAAAATAAAAATTTGAAATTCTTATAAGAAGATTATATATTCTTGCGTATACATATACCAGCATATAAGTGTTGATTTAATACTTCTTTTTTTTTCTACGCGGACGTGACATAACAGCGCTGCGGCAAAATGATTCATTGTTCCCTAATTCGTCCCTAAATTAAGCGATCTGTTCGACACGATATCGTTAGTCGTGACACAAGAGCGAACGGTCGCGAGCTATACGTATCGCAATTTACGTTTCGATTCTTCCTCTTCCGCTTACTTCGTACGTTTTTCGCTTCTTTCCCCTTTTCTTTTTTTCTTTTTCTTCTTTTATATTCACGTCTATGCCCACTGGTCTGCCTCGTATTGATCTTTCCTCCCGAAACATCCTTCGGCATAGAGCGCTTCCTTCGAATAGCTCTCGGTACGCGTATATGTGTGCAAACGACGCGCGATCAATGATCTCGACTCCTCCGGTGTCAACGACTTTGACAGCGCGCCGCGCGAGGTAAAGGACGGTTAGTCACGCGCGCGTCCATTAAGGCCCCGTCACGATCGAAATCGCAGATTCGACGTGTCTACCTCTTAACGATATATATCCATCTCGTGGCGAGATCCCGCCCATGCCATGCCGTCCGGCCCGTCATGCTCCGCGAACACAATTGTTGCGGATGTCGGGTGGAAAAAGAAAAGCTCATCGAGACGTTCCGGCATAGAAGCGCGCGCCGGATATACTTAAATAAAGAATTGATGTGCCCTCGAACGTGCCTCGGGAAAGTTTTATCAGATGCGCTCTCCCTATATTCGGGATATAGTCAGCTACTGAAATAATACGAGCGCGCCGCGACCGGATGGAAAAGCTGCTCTTAACGCCGGACCAGAAGTATGTGATGGGAATATACTTATACACTTGTCCGAAAGAGCGAAAACCGCACGCCACAATTCGCGTCGATCTCGTCTTCTTACTTATTCAAAGCATTTACCTTGTATTTTGAAATATTCTCGCAGCTTTTAGAAATTTCAAAATCGACGATCAGACACGCACCCGTGTAGAATTAAAATTGATTGATTCATTCATCTTCTCGCGATATTTCGTGTACATAGAAATGTATTTTAAATCGAATGCGCACACGTGCTCTCGTGTTTGCGGTATTTATCGCGGTACTTGCTTTGATAAACAAAAAAACAAGAGCGTTTACCGCATACTTTATTTACACGATTCGCTCGAGAGCCCGATGCGGTTCACAGAAGAGAAGTAATTAATTTTCCTAACCCGCTCGCATAAAAATCGATTCCTATCCTATCTTCTCCGCAGCGCGGGCGTCCCTTCGAATCGCCCTTCCACGGTCGTTCGTGAATAAGGCAAAAAAAAAAAAGAAATAAAAAGAAATAAAAAGAATAGGATACCTCTCAGTCTAAATTATTCGCGGCTTCCGTAAACAGGGATCTTTTTTTTTTCTCCAAGGGAGATGGGCTACCGACGACGAAGGGGAGATATCGGTCACGTCGATTTATTTGCGGCGCGCACTTTCTCGCGCCTTCGGACCGGACTGACGTCCTCGGTCGGGCAATCTCCGCCGCCGCAACAGGAACAACGTTTTCCCATTTGGCAGTCCGAAACCGAAGACACAGCGCGCGACGCCGTCGGTGCTCCTTCCCCGTGAATTTTTCACCCGATAAATCTGTCGTCACCAGGCTCCGCGCTACGCGAGAATAAGTAATGACGTTCGCGCGAGGAGGAGCGCTTCGAAGAGCGCTTCTCTCTTTCCCTGCCTCCCTCGACTCGCTTATATAGCACCGAGAACTGCGTGCCTAAGTTTCGCGCTTTAATGCCATGGATTTTCTATACCGCTCTCCACGAACCCTCCCGATACCTCTTAAACTTCGGCAATTATGCAGGAGATGGCCCCTATAAAGAAATGTCCGTAGCTACACCGCGATAAATAGTTTCGCGTTTTCTTCTTTTTTATTCATACATTTAACGCGACGTGAAATTTCAAAGAACTTTGCGGAAATCTAAAGCTCACTTTAGGCAATCTATTATTATGGGTCAGATTGCAAGAGAACAGAATTCCATTTATAATTTTATGTCGTGTATTTTATTACATTTTGTACCAAATATATTTTGCGACTGTCAAACGTTTCTCTGTTACGCAGCACGTAAAATCATAAATAGAATTCTATAATCTTGAATATTAATTAATAATTATTAATTAATGATTAATAATTCGAGATACGAATTATGATCGCACAACGTGGGCTTTAAGCTCGCACGACCAAAAGTCACCAACTCATTATACAATTATTTCCCTCCTACCAAGCAAACGCTTTTTAATAATAATTTCCTAAACGCATGTTAAGATCCAGATTTCAGTTTTACGCTCTAAAAAAAAAAAGGGAAGAAAAGAAATTGTGCAATTTTTCTCCGGTGTACGGAAAAGTTGCTATCAGTACGTCCGATCTTCGCGACGCCCGTCAACCGCGAGATGGATCCCGCTTGGGGAGGAAGAGAACGATACAGTTCCGCGTATTTCATACGAAGGGAAGACTTTTTCCAGAAACGACGACGACGACGACGACGACGTCGACGTCTACTCTTCCAGAAACTGCTTTTAAGGCGGCACGAAGTTTTCTCCGCTGCGCGAGACGGGCACTGACACAGTTCTATCGAATTACTTATCGAAGCCGCAAAAGGCTCGCTCGACCCAGCAGCCGCGCGACAGATCGCGTCGAGCCGGGGTACGACGATCGGGGCTCGCAGCATCGCAGGGAACCGAGTCGCGTATCAGGTTCGCGTGCCGCTTCATTATAACGGATATTAGCGACCGCAAACGCGACGTCTCGCTCGCCTCCTCGATCGCGCCGCGAACGTCGTGTCTTCGTGCGATCGTCTCGCTGACATCCCGACAGATCCGTTGTCGGAGCCTGCAATCTGGACACCTCGATAATCGGCGCCTCTCGATCAGTTTATATTATGCAGTTCGCGGGATATTATAATAACCGCCTTCCGACATGCGCTGCGTGAAGACGCGATTACTCCTGAAATTATCCGCCGCTGCGAAAAGCGATAAACAACCTTCTCATCATCCGGGATCGATTCCGATCGCGACGAGGGGAAAAGAGAAACAAACCCGGCACGATGATTACAGGCGGTCGAGAGGAGATCCGCGCTTTAGTAATGGGCGCGTTCGAATCCTCCTCCTGAAAGTTCTCAAACAATTCTATCTCGTATAAAGATTCCGATTGCTTCTCAAATATTATCGGAAAGCGGAGGTTCTGAAATTGTTGAGTGTCTCAAGTGTCTAGAAAATCTTTCGAGAAGAGTGTTTGAATATCTAAAACGTTCAAAATACTTGAAATAAAATTGTTATTCGTGCCCGTACAATAAGGGTATGAAACAATAACGTAAAGTGTTATGAAAGGAAGGAATACAGTTTTCAAGACTTCGAAAGATCTCGGTTTCGATTAACACGCGCGGGAACAAAGTGAGATTGTCATCACATGCTCGAAGAGATTCTACTTGCATCCCGCCGTAGCTGCGTGATAATTATCTACCAGAAACTAAGTCATCATTAAGTTATAGGGCTCTGACGAAACACGCGAGATATAGTCGGTCACGGCAAGAGGAAGCCGGCTTTGGCTCTCGTTACACAATTTACACACAGTGTTCAAGGAACACGATGAGAGGACGGCGAATGAAAATAAACGCTGCTCAGGTCCGCGACGCGAAAGAGTTCGGATCGGAGTTCTGGATAATCGCCCGGAGCCATCGGCGATTTTAAAAGTCCTATCATGATTGTGACTCCGAGTCGACGTAATTTCACGGCTAATTTCGATCTTCGACACGCTACGGTGCACACGAGCCGCGATATGTAATCTATATCTCGTCGATGTTATTCACAACGATGTTATCACATTTTTGATGAATTTAAAACGGTAACAACGCCTATTTCATATGTATATTAAATTTCTGAAGAGATTTTGATGGGAAGGGGAAGAGGGGAGAGGATCAAAATACATTTCCATGATTTAATTATCGAATTGCATTCCATGTAAATATGGAAAATGTCGAAAAATAAATAACAAATGAAATATTGCCGCTGGAATAAAATCGCTACTGGATGCGCGTATTCGCATAAAACTTTATCGAACAACAAACTATTGTTGACAGCAATAAATACTCTCTTTCTCTCTCTCTCGGTATATTGTTAAAAATGTTTTATTGCGCGCGACGGATCACAAACGCGAATTCTCAGAAAATCGCGCAAAATTGAACTTCTTCCTGGGAAATATGGAACTGTGCACGACGATGAGAGGCAAATTTTACTATACGCGATAAATTTAGCGAATGTCGCCGAGCACGGAAATTAATTAATACCGTTTCACAATCTACCGGTTACAGCCATAAATAACGTAAGGCGTTCGAGCTATTATCATCCCGCAGCGGTGAGGTAGTTCGGATTTCTGATATAAATTGGTGACTCTCTCTCCCCGTGAACAATGGTGGCCTAAAGCATTTTCGTGTTCGGTATTTGTGTTCGGGCAACAATGTAAAAGGGCTTCGGTGAAAATGAAATACGCGTGCACGTCGGGATACCGAAAGTGCGCGCATCCATCCGGGTTGTTGGTGCATGCATATGGAAATGCATCTCACCGTGTACTCGTACATGTACTCGCACATATATGTATTACCGCATTGGTTTGTCCAATTGCAAAGTCATAAAATCATGCATTGATCAGAAATGCGGATTTAATTAACAAGTAGGAACAAGAGTTCAAATAAAACGAAATCGATGGCAATTGAGAATCTTGGGTCAAAATAGCGAAAATTATTAGCGCGTCACTGCTATCTCAAATTGTCTATCGCAAAAGATAAAAATTACGTGCCCTATAGTCCCTCATATCCTCTATATTAATGAGCTGAAATAAATGATATATTATAGTTATCAAAATCTTTCCTTTTATCACAATTCAAAAACTACTATCTCATTGATCAAAAACAATTTAAAAAAATTGATTATATGCCATTTATTTGTTTGAAATACATAAAAATGTTTCAATAATAATCCTTCGATAAAATAAAAGTTATAATAGTCCCTGTCAAACATCTCTTCACGTGAAAGGTACGATATTTCAATATATTGAAACTCCATCATATTAGATTTACTATTCTAAATTTTAAAAATTGCACGTGATTTTCAAAATTAGCCACAAATCTCTTTGACACATGAAATTCGCAAAAAGATAGTGATTTTCATGTATGTTATATTCGCTGTATTGTGTCTACCATTTTTAAAGTTGAAAATTTTAATATTATACTCAAAATAATTACCCTTATAAAAGCCCCTCAATTTATGTTAATTTTATTTTCATACAAGCTTATGTATACTTAGGGACAACCCTTTATAACTCCCTTTCAACGATGCTGATTAAAAGTTATAAAATTTCACAATAAATACAATAGAAAGACCTTATTTAGTATAAATAAAAAAAAAAAATTTCATAAATTTTCACCGCACGTTCCGCGCATTTTTTATATTTACATTTTTCACGTGATTTTTTACAATTTCCACAGTAATGAAAATGAGTTTTCAAGAGGACAGAATATTTTTTGACATGTATCATCTCGACACACTATTCCTGAACAAAGTTATGAGTTTTTTAGATAGATGATACATATGTATCTACCACGGACACAAGGGAGATTAATGGAGAATTATAAAAAATTGTTAGAAATCTAGTATTTATTTTCAATCAGCTGACGAGCTATTTCATTGTCGCACGTGAATGGCGGGGGTCTTCTCAAGAATTTATACAGTCGCATCGCGCACTGGTGCGGCGATGCACTCGTCCCCATGTCGCCGCGGGGCCGGATCTAATCGTAGACAAAACGAGAGATCGGATTTCGAGAGAGGGATACTTACCGACGTACCGCGGACACGCGTGCAATTACCCGCGAGTTTCAGCGTGATTTATCGCCCGTACGTTTCCGCTAAAGCAAACAGGGCGTGCACACGCGCGCGCCCGAACAGGCGTGCACGCCCGAGTTACAGAACTCATTAGCATACGTAATGGACGCATGGAATTGTGCGGAAAAATAGGAACGGGGGTCGAGGAAAATTCGAATAAAAATCCCGGCTGGATCAATTTGCGGGGTATCCGGGTATGTGCAAATTGCTCCGCTTGCCCGGCGCCCTTCCCCCGCGTTACCGCGGGGCACGTTTTATCCATTCGATCGCGCGCCACAAGCATTTTCGGATTGTGTGCGCGCGTGTTCCAGTGACTCGTAACTCGTAACCCGATTCCGACGAAAAAAATAACAGGTTAACGGGCGCGCCGACGCCGTAGTGTAACAACATAGGGTTCGAAAATAATCGCTGATAATCACGCCAACTTCCATCGCATCGATAAGAAACGGGTGAAAGGGAAGAGACGTCGTCGCGAAGTTATCTCGACGGGGAGTCAAGCAATTATTACGTAGAAAAAAAGAATATTCTTGATTTAAAAAGCGATCTTTAGTTTCAACGTGGAAATCTGGAAATGAGATTATATTGCGTTAAACGAAGAAAACTTGCTTGAATGAAGTCATTTTATATAATTCAATCAAGAAAAAAAGTTGAAATATAAAAAGTTGAAATTCTTACAAGAAGATTACAGATTGTCGCGTCGTATATAATGAAGCGTTAATATTTAATTATTGAGTAAATGAGTTTTGATTTGATACTTCTTATTTTTCTGTGTATACGAATCGATTGAATCTTAAACTACTGATAAGTTCGTTTTGCGTATAGCAGGGATATTTTTGCGATAATTATATTTCAACCTCTTTTCCATAATTTAATAAAACACAATCATAGAACAGTATCTTTCGGTCGAAGTCTCTCCGAGAGTTTAATGTATCATGAGAAGGCGCATCGTTATTATCTTAATGTTTCACTGCTGCCGTTCTTCTACAGAAGAGATTCGACAAAAAGATACACTCTAAAGATGAAACTGTCGCAAAAAGCGTTGAATTTTTAAATGGATCTCCACTTCCGTTGTCGCTCGTTACGCGGAGCGATCCAGTGAACTTGATGCTCTTACATTTCTTCCGTCGCGCGTCGCGGGAGGATTTTCTTCCGCCTCTCCGCGACCCGATAATCGCGAGTGAAGAGGCGCTTAAGGAAAACGACGGAAGAGTGGCACGCGTGGAGTCCTTCGATGTGAGTCCTCTCTACTTAAATGACGGCAAACGATGCAGTGCTTCGAGCTTGCACAAGCCCGCCAGCTCGTGCAGTCGATGTCGGGCGGGAGAGAAACTGCTATGACAGTAGGGGAACAGCGAAGCGGAATTTGGGGAATGGAGTCCGCCCGGAGCAGCCGGTCCATGGAAGGAACCAATGTACCGTGAGAAAGCGAACCCAGTCGAAACGACAGAAATGCCGATGGTGATTCCGGAGCGAAACGGGAATTGCAGGACGTTGCGGGAAAACGCCGATCGTGACGAGGATCTAATATTAAGTACGAACGTATACTTTTTTTTATCCTAATTGTCTGTACTATCATTTTCGAATTGATAAAAGAATAATGGTGGGGGGGGGGGGGGGGAGACTCGCGCGGAAGTAATGTGCCTGCTTCCAAGATCGCGAGTGGAGGGTCGGCGTCGTAATTGAAGGAAAAATGGCGGAACAATTGGCAATAATGACAAAGAACGCGGAAAAGCGATAGTATATAGGGTATCGCGCGGTAATAACCGGTTCTTTGACGAATTAAAAGCTAATTTTCTCCTCAACTGTATAACGCCGAGGTAGCAATTGTTCTTCGCTTCGATGAAACGACGAAGGAATTAAAGTTCGCTCCTCTTATTTTTCCTCAAAAGTCCGCGATCAGTTTCCGAAATAACGGGTCCTATTTCGGTCTGCGCGCCCCGCTCGCTCGCTCGCTCGCTCCGCATGCACGCGGCGCGGTGCCCGAAGAGTATAGGTAACCCGGAAGAGCCCCGCGCGGGAAAATTTAATAAATCTCCTCCGCCGTCCGCGTCCCAATTCCATGTCCGGAGTTGTGGCTCGCGCCTCGAAAAGTCGAGTTTCAGCTGCAGCGTCTCGCGATCTTCTACTACGACGCTCGCGCGCGTCCGCGCTCTCGACCCTCGTCCGCTAATAGCGACAAGTTACTTCTGACCCGTCAGCGGGACAGACCCTTGCGACGCCTCTATATTTAGACCGGGTCGAACCACCAGAACGGCGAGAAAACACAAAAGAAAGCACGCGAACGCGAGAGCGCGTCCGCTCCGCGTCGCCTCGGCCGAGATGAAGACGAGAGAGAGAGAGAAAGAGAGAGAGAGAGAGAGACAAAACGCGAGGAAGGATATCGTCTCCGACGGCGATGTCTCGACGTCGAAAGAAATCGGATTATGTCCTCTCCGTGGACCTCGCGACTTCTGGCTCGCAGCTGCGTCACGGAGACGATCGCAAAAACGCCGTCATACTCAAAGAGCGACCGCCGCTGCAAGAGGACCTTCGCTGTCCTCTCGACGCTCAACAATAATGCAGGAGACAAAAAGTCCGTCAACTCCTCGATCAGCTTCGAAGTCGACTCCCGGCAACTTCGAAACTGCGAGGAGACACCGCGAGACGAGCGTGCCGTGCCGATTTTCAATAATTAAACGTCAAGCGTGCGAGATGACGTAAAATCTTTAATTTCATATTTTAACTTTTGGCTTCAATTCGTCCGAATTCTAATTTTTGACTCCGTTAAAAGTATCAAAGATGAGAAAATAAAGGAAAAAAAAATCTTGGTTTTATTATAACGAACATCGAACTGACCGGAGAATTAATGGACGAAGGCCGGTGTTGTTGGACATCGCGGGCTCGTGTGGTTTGTATTCGTTGCTTCGCGTATACGGGAATCGGCTGTGGTAAGGTCGACGCTGTATATTACAGTCAGACAATATGCGACAAGAAAAAGAACAGCGAATTTATGAACGCGAGTTGAACACGACGCAGAAGCGTATTTAACGATTCATGGGCCGTTTTTGTTCCTATTTCTGGAGTTTAATTTCTGCACCGGTCCTTCGGCCGGGGTAAAAGGTTTCAATATAGAGTGTACATACTCGCAGGCAAAGTCCGATAATTTGCTGACTTATTGATACATTCGTATATGCATTTTTTATATTTACATGTATATAATTTTCATGAACGTTTTCAATAAAAGAAACCGAGAGAAAAAGGAGCATGTTAAAATACAAATTTTATTGTAATCTATCGACCAAATTCACTACTTTTAAATCACAGATTTTACCGTTATCTAAATAACCATTTGTTCCTTTTTTATAAATAAAATTTCTTTTATTTTTGACATAAAATCGTTTTGCGTCAAATATGCTTGTTATATACATATATACATATGTACGTTCATTTTGATAGTTCTGCTGATGGCGCTTAATCGAAAATTGAGTTCCCCATTTTACTATTTGGTCAACCGTAGTTGATAACAATCAAATAACGACGAGCGGTGTGCAGCTGCGAAAATTTATCTTTATGCGAGAACACGAAATAAAGTCATCTTCAATATCTTAAGTTTCCTCGAATAAGTTTCCTCAGCGAAGAAAGAACATTGTTTTCAACTATTAATACAATTTATACACTTAAAAGTAAAGAATATACTTCTTCGAAACTGTCGATTAAATAAATTTATCTTTTTGCGGACGCGAGTCTTTCCTCAGATATGTAAAACGGTAAAAAACTTAAGTAATATGTAAAACTTAAGAAATCGATCTTCGTCGAATATAAAGTTCAACGTTGACTCTTTTTTGCATGATTAAATTCACGTTTCAATCGACGTTCTCCCCATGTTTCTAAACTCGACTTGGCATGCTTTCTCAGAATGACAGCAGACCTACAATAATCTTCACGATGCTGCAGCGCGCGATTAGAACTCGAGGTGTTAAAGGTTTTCCCATCTCCGGTTAATAGGCATTTCTGATCTATCTCGCAACTTACCCGGCACCGCCGAGAGGAGTATCAAACAAACCGCCAAGCCGCTCATCTCCGCTGATGGATCCGTTGTCTCGCGCAACACCAGCTCGCTTCAATCTTGTATCGGCGATCCTTCAACCTTCTCTCCGTTTCATGCTTTATCAGCCCGAGTTAACGGAAAAGAAGCCGGATTTCCTTTCCAGCCCTTTCCTGACCTTTAGATTACCATTGGCCTTGTCTCCCTATTGATCGAGTACGAGCCGTTAAATAACGCAATGATATGTCATTGGGTAAAAATAAAATGCTTATACGCAGATTTTTCTGCGTGATTATTTCGACGACGTAAATTTGGACATTTCTTTTTATAGCATCGTAACGGTGAAATAGAGTTGAACGTCCGCTAACATACGTATTACCAAAGTCTAGTTCTATGGATTAAGTAAGAAATGACAGGATGAATTTAGTGTGCAAATTTACGTATTCCTGCATTTTTTCTACAAAGTTACTATAAAACACTGTGCTATAAAACATTAAACATTGTAAAATATTAAAGAACGAAATTTAAACCAATTTCTTGAGTTAAATAAAATTTTGTTACTTTTTAACTACTATGTGTGTCGAAATTTATTATTTTAATACAAAATAGTGTTATTTTAACTCCATTAGTTTAGTTAAGTTAATGACAAATCGTAGTGTCAAATTATATTCAATTCGAGTCACATTTAACCATTCCTACAGGTCATTACTGTTCCCACTCAATATATCGTTAATTTAACTAAAACAATGTAATTAACTAAACCAATGGAGTAAAATAATACTGTTTTGTGTTAAAATAATAATTATAATAAATTTCGACACACATAGTAGGTATTTAAAAATAACGAAATGTTATTTAACTCAAGATATTAGTTTAAATTTCATCTTTTAATATTTAACAGCGTAATATGATAAGAATTCACGTTTTTCCCTCGCGGTTTTCCCTTCACCAAGGGATAAAATAAAGCTCGACTATTTGCCGCTGTGGAGCCCGGTTTTGCGAAATGACGCGCGGAGTGCGATCTGTACCACTGTTGTGCCCAACGGCGTCGGGGGAGGCTTATCTCGCGTCGTCAGGGAAGCGCACCGCGGTGAAGTATCACGCGGCGGATGCTGTGACTGACGCCCGTCACGCCAAGCACACGGGACCGAGTTCGAGGACCGAGTTAGACTGAACGCAAGACCCGCAGTTCTCTCTTCGAGTTCTCTCAGCCCTACCTAAGGTACAAGGCGTACTGGGTATGGTACATGCGGAGTGCGGCACGCCCGTCTCTCCCCGTGTGGATAACGTTTTCTTCCATCATTAGCCGTACGCATAAATACACAGACGCGCACACGCGTGTGATACACGCTCACGCGTGAACGGATGATCGATGTGTGTCGCGTGTGTCCAACCGAAAGCGGGATGATCGTCAAAGCGAAAATGAAATCATCGGTAGAACGACCGTCGGGCTTGATTCGCTGAAGCTTTATTAGGAGAGGAAATTGGGGAGTGTAATCTTCCATGAAGAGCCGTCGTCTTCAGAACTTCGTAGATGCGAAAAATTGTAATTGAGACAGTCAATTTATATTTTACGCTCTCAATGTAATATTAACTCTTTCCAAATTACATATTTTTGGACGAAAACTAAATAATTTCAAAGTTTCTCAATTCTGTTTTTATTGATTTGTATGTTAATTGCCCCAATTTTCTTGGAAATGCAGCAGGAATTCCAAAAAACTTTTTATGAAACAGCCAGATCTTTCACAAATCGTCATGCATATTTAGTTTTACGTCTGAATTTTTCAACGTGTGTGTGAAAAAGATAGAAATGTTTATTTCTCTGATTAAAAAAACACAAGAAGATAAGTACATCCGCGAAAAGCATTAACATGATTCTATTATTTTTAGAATAAAGCTTATTTTCTAAAAACTAAGTTATTACATATGCTATCGAATTTATCCAATAAATTATTACCGTACATTATATTTTACATTGATTTTTGTGTTGATTTAATTAAATTATTTTGTATTATTATCGTTTAATATATTTAAATTAAATTATATTAAAATTATTTTATATTAATTCTTTTTATGGCTACGATTGTACACGAATAATAATACAGATTTTATTAATATTATTTTTGCAAATATATTTTTACCTATAATAGAAGGAATCTATTTTTGCACATAGAAAGACAATAATTTCTCTTATTGTTGATATAACCATTCAATAATATATTATAATATAAAAAGCCTTAGAAGAAAACCTTAAAATATTTTTATTTTTCATTCTAATAGAAAACTTTTGCTTATAATCGTAATTTGAACATTGACACAAAATAATTAGCGCGAAACAAGCAAACAAAAATAATTTGGTTGCCTTCTAACTTGTGATTTTTCGCGATAGTTATGCAACTATTTTTTTTCACAATACTGAATAGGTTGGGAGCGATAGAAAAATATGTTATCGGTCATGTTTTTCGCCGCGGATGGTTATTGAATTTCGCGATGAAAAAAAATAGTTTCGCATCTCGCTGGCGTGCGAAATTTTTAATTCACTACTCGCTGCATCCAAACACGTTGCGCGCCGTAAATAATTGTGAATGTGAAACGCGCAACACAGTACTGCTAACAATTACACGACGGCCGCTTTTATTTCGCCCATAGGAAATAAGACGAGATCTGTAGCGATAATGACAGACCTTCGAATCTTTCGAACGTAATACTTATTTTCATTTATTATTTCCTATTGAACGGCTTTTTGTGTCAAGATAGTGATTTTTGTGCAGTTGAAATCACCGTCTTTTTATCTATGAAAAGATGATTCTTTCTATTATAAGCAAAAATATAAAACTTGAGGTTTTCTTCTATGAAAGTTTTTTATACATGTATATATCTATACTATAATATTATTGAATGGTTTCATGTGTGTAAGAGAAATTATCGTCTTTCTATGTGCAAAAACGGATTCCGTCTATAATTATAAGTATAAAAATGTATCTATTTGTAAAAATGATATTAATAAAAAATTCTCTCCAACACCTGGCTTATTACGGTATTATTGAACAGTTTTTATGCAAGAGAAACTATCTATCCTCTCTGTTTCACGAATAAAAATTCTTTTGCTATAAATAAAAATACTTATAAATATTAAACCGTTAATTTTCTTGTACAAACAATATTTCTAGGTCACGAAATTATTGTGATTTTATGAAAAAGAGATCATTTGTTTTCTGTGAAAAAAATTTCTTTTATTAAAATTAAAAGTATATTTATAAAAGTAAAATTTTCTAAAATTTTTGGAAAAAATACAGTAAGAATTTGCGTTGATGCATATTACCATATATTTGGTAAAAATTAAATTAAAAAAGTTAATAATAATTTCTCTGTAAAGTTATAGCTTTCTAATTTCCAAAGTCTCAGATAAATTGATTTAAAAATACTATATTTTATATTTGTCAAGAAGAAAGCAGTCAAGAAAGGACCTAGTAGAGCCATCAGTTAGTGATAAATAAGTTTCCATCAAAAGTCTGCCATTACAAACAATACCTTCAAGCGGTATATTCATAGTTCGACCAGAGAGCGGCCATGGCATGGGCGCAATTTAGCTGTTACTTTATTTTAAAGCGCCTCATGTTCATAAAATGTGGACATTGAACTACGTAGCCAATGTCCCTGAATCCCGTAGGCAACGTCCACAATTTTATGGTTCTCTTCCGTGTTATGTTCACGATTTTTTCAAATAAAACGACCATTAAGAATAAACAGGAAAATAATTACTCTTACACAAAATCAAAAATAATATTTACCGCAAAATGATTCTGCTGGCGCCCGATGTCTCTCGCAGACCTTCCTCCTCTCATGCTATCCTCTCGGGTTGTCAGCTCGAATTACTTCGATGAGACGATGCGACTTTCCGTGTCGTTATTGTCTGAAACATTTAAATAAACGATTATTCAATTAAATAATTTTTACATGCATCTTATTTATTATTTCTAAATCATCAATATTTCTGAATCATTGTAAAATAAAATAACTCAAGAATAGAAAAGAAAATATATTACTTTTACACGAAAAAGAATATTTACCAACAATATTGTTACGACAACGCCCGACGCCTTTCCTAGACCTCCTCCTCCTCTCTGGCTGTCCTCTCGGGTTGTTGTCATCTTTTAGATTCTCTCGATGCGACTTTTCGCGTCGTTATTGTCTGAAACATTTAAATAAACCATTTGATTAAATATTTGTTGCGCGCATCGAATATCTTATTTATTATTTCATTAGCCACTTATTTAAATAATTATATATTTTCTCGTTCAAACGCATTTCGCGAAATATTAATTTTAAGAAGTCAGCAATGTACCGAGCGTCGAATCTACATCGTGATTGTATCAAATATTAAGACACAATTGAATATACGAAGCTCATAACGTTTGCGCTTACCGGTTAAACGCGAGAAATAGATCCGTCCTGTATCCGCGACGTTCCGTTCGCGGCGACGAAATAAGACTCGAGAATCTCGAGATTCGAGTGACGCCGGCGACGCGACGCCGCTATGGTTACCGTAATACCGCGCGGCGCGCGACAGCTTTCGATCGGACGTATCTCGTTTTAATAATAAGCGATACGTACCGCGCGTCGAATCTACGTCGCGCAAGTCTCAAATACTAATGTAAGATTAAATACGATGCTCATAATGATTGCGCTTACCGATTAAATATGCTGCGACGAATAGATGGGCCGTGCGACGTTCGATCCGTTCGCACTTCGCAGCGACGAAAGACTCGAGAGTGACGCGCACCAACTTCATTGTGACGCCGTGCGACACGACGCGAGTCAACACAGCGCCCGATACGAAATGATATATTGACTGTTCAAAAATACAAAATAATAATTTTTAATTTCCATCAAAGTTTCTCTCTCTCACTCATATTCCTTTATATATTACTTCAATTTTTTATAAACAATTAAGTCGCTCTGAACAGTTTCGAGAAACGCATAATCGAATCGATCGATCAACTATAAACGATTAGTCGCGCAGCTCAATTAATCGGCAAATTACCGCGAAATATGATAAAGGTAACAGATTTATTTTCGAATGTTATTCTTATTAAAACAGCGAAACTGTATTAATTGATCTTGCCAATTATCACTGATATTATATATTCAAACTTCATTAAATCTATATTGTTATCTATTGCGTATCTTTATTTGAAACAATTCCTAAGCTACACTACTAATATCATCAGAGAGAAACCTGAGAGTGGGCCACCGGGAGAGTGGCCACGACAAATATACCTACATATAATAACACGAAAATTATGGGCGTACGTAGCGCGGACACGCTATATCCACGATTTTGTGGTTCTCTTCTGTGCTATGTTCACAAGTTTTTGATTCTTTTCGGAAGAAAACAAAAAAATTGTGAACATAAAACGGAAGAGAACTAAAAAATCCTGAACATAACACATAAGAGAACCACAAAAAAGTGGACATTACCTGCGGCCTAGGGGATTCATAAATATTGGCTACGTGGTTCAATGTCCACATTTTGTGGACCTAAGGACGCTTCAAAATAAAGTAATTAACTAATTAGCTAAATTCAAAATAAAGTAATAGCTAAATTGCGCCCGTGGCCGCTCTCAGGTTTCTCTCTTCGACCTTAATTTATCCAAAATTATTACGTGAATTAAAACATCAATAATATTTATTCATTTTAGAATAAAGAATAAACAATAATCAACAATTTATCATTATAAAAGCAAGATAATAAATGTTACACTACTTTCTTAAAAGATTAGTTACTTATTCGTTTATGTTCTCCCATTGAAGTATTAAAAAACATATGCAGATCTCATGTATAACTTACTACTAGAAATATACGTTAGAGTTAGATATTATTAAACAGTTATCACAAAGTTCAATTTGTATCAATATTAATAAGTAAATTTAACACATCTTAGATAATTGGAATATCTGTAACATTTTCTTACTCAAGGAGGTCAAAGTATTAGGATAATAAGATTGTTCGAGGAAATGAGGCATTATTACGGTATGCAAAATTAATTCCTTTATTCGTCAAAATTCAGTACGCAAGATTCCAATGTGCGAATAAATAAAATTAAAAACTCTTGTAATAGAATTTACTATAATAAAATTAAACAAATATAACGCGATGCAGAAATCACAATTGCAGAATCAGACATCCCCGCCTCTAAGTCGAAGTACGAGGTGAAGTGTAGATTCTTTCTGGATATTGTAGTCCGATAAGGTGCGTCCATCCTCTAGTTGCTTGCCCGCGAAAATCAGTCTTTGCTGATCGGGAGGAATGCCCTCTTTGTCCTGAATCTTGGCTTTGACATTTTCAATTGTGTCAGAAGCCTCGACTTCCAATGTGATGGTCTTTCCTGTCAGGGTTTTGACGAAGATCTGCATACCACCACGTAGACGAAGAACCAAATGCAAGGTCGATTCTTTCTGGATGTTGTAATCAGAAAGTGTGCGACCGTCTTCGAGCTGTTTTCCGGCAAAGATTAACCTCTGTTGATCTGGAGGGATGCCTTCCTTGTCCTGAATCTTGGCTTTGACATTTTCAATTGTATCAGAAGCCTCGACTTCCAATGTGATAGTCTTTCCTGTCAAGGTTTTGACGAAGATCTGCATACCACCACGTAGACGGAGAACCAAATGCAGAGTTGATTCCTTCTGGATGTTGTAATCAGAGAGTGTGCGACCGTCTTCGAGCTGCTTTCCGGCAAAGATTAACCTTTGTTGATCTGGAGGGATGCCTTCCTTGTCCTGTATCTTCGCCTTCACATTCTCAATCGTGTCGGAAGCCTCGACTTCCAATGTGATAGTCTTTCCTGTCAGAGTTTTGACGAAGATCTGCATACCACCACGTAGACGGAGAACTAAATGCAAAGTTGATTCCTTCTGGATGTTGTAATCAGAGAGTGTGCGACCGTCTTCGAGCTGCTTTCCAGCGAAGATTAACCTCTGTTGATCTGGAGGGATTCCTTCCTTGTCCTGAATCTTGGCCTTCACATTCTCAATCGTGTCGGAAGCCTCAACTTCCAATGTGATAGTCTTTCCTGTCAGAGTTTTGACGAAGATCTGCATACCACCACGTAGACGGAGAACCAAATGCAGAGTTGATTCCTTCTGGATGTTGTAATCAGAGAGTGTGCGACCGTCTTCGAGCTGCTTTCCAGCGAAGATTAACCTCTGTTGATCTGGAGGGATTCCTTCCTTGTCCTGAATCTTGGCCTTCACATTCTCAATCGTGTCGGAAGCCTCAACTTCCAATGTGATAGTCTTTCCTGTCAGAGTTTTGACGAAGATCTGCATACCACCACGTAGACGGAGAACCAAATGCAGAGTTGATTCCTTCTGGATGTTGTAATCAGAGAGTGTGCGACCGTCTTCGAGCTGCTTTCCGGCGAAGATTAACCTCTGTTGATCTGGAGGGATTCCTTCTTTGTCCTGAATCTTGGCCTTGACATTTTCAATTGTGTCAGAAGCCTCGACTTCCAATGTGATGGTCTTTCCTGTCAGGGTTTTGACGAAGATCTGCATACCACCACGTAGACGAAGAACCAAATGCAAGGTCGATTCCTTCTGAATGTTGTAGTCGGAGAGAGTACGGCCGTCTTCAAGCTGCTTTCCAGCGAAGATCAAACGCTGCTGGTCAGGCGGGATGCCTTCCTTGTCCTGTATCTTCGCCTTCACATTCTCAATCGTGTCGGAAGCCTCGACTTCCAAAGTGATAGTCTTTCCTGTCAGAGTTTTGACGAAGATCTGCATACCACCACGCAGTCTGAGAACCAAGTGGAGAGTCGATTCCTTCTGGATATTGTAGTCAGACAAGGTGCGTCCGTCTTCAAGCTGCTTTCCAGCGAAGATCAAACGTTGCTGGTCAGGCGGGATACCTTCCTTGTCCTGAATCTTGGCTTTGACATTTTCAATTGTGTCAGAAGCCTCGACCTCCAAAGTGATGGTCTTTCCGGTCAACGTCTTCACGAAAATCTGCATGGTGCTCTGTAAAAAAATTTTCCGTTAGAAGGTTATCTCTTGATTATTATATAAGAAAATAAACCTTTAAATCAGTCCGATTCTAATTATTTACGAAATAACGGACAATGTCAAATTACAGACGCAGACGGATTAAAGAGGGAATAAACCGTGTTCACCTTCGCGAGTAAGAAACCGTATTTAAAAAATACTAATATTTACGCAAAGTGGAGATAATCGCCACCAACAGCTCAAAGCTGCTTACATGACGCAGTAAAATCGATGGCCGCCATTTCGTCGGTCGTCCGGATTCATGTTCTAGTTAACAAGCGTTCGACGCCATGTTTTATGATTTGAAAAAAAACTCGTAATAATGGGTAATATTTGACTGATCCGACGGTCTTCCGCGCGTTTTCTACATTTCTTCTCGCGCTGATGCAGAAACAACCAGACTATTCGACTGAATCTCGGAATATACGATCCAATATAAAATATGCTAATTGAAGTGAGCCCAATCTGCCCCGCCTAGCAACAGACTCGAAACACGATCGATATTGCACACACCTTGGAAATGGCTCATTCGCGACGAAAATATGACTCTTGTTAAACGTAGCGTATCGACGGCTTATCGAGAAACTCCCACGATTATTGTTAATTATTATTATCTATAGTAATCTATACCTCGTTTGCGCGAATAAAGATTGGATTCTAGGAAGAGCGAAGATTCGAGATTTTCGAGAGCCAAGAATTTATATCAGCGAGTAAGTATAATCAGCATACCTTTTGTCTAAAGCTTCTCGCTTTGTCTGTATTTCACGTAGGACGACTTGCCGTAAGAGAACAGTGGAAACACCTTTCTTCGCTCGAGCTCACTGAAATTATGGAGCGCGGCCGATGTGCACCGCGCCTTTATACTAAGGGTGTGACGCGCATTGCGTGCGCCCCAACGCGCGCGTCCGATTGGCTCGTCGGGTCGCACACGTCATTGATCGGTGTGACGCGCTCTCGCGGGTCTCGTATCGACTTGGCAACAAAGAACGCTCTAGAGAGTTCTGCGTGAACCTCGTTATATATGTATATATGCATGAATACAGAGCATCGCAAAATTAATTGTCTCATTTTGAATGACAATATTTTTTTGCAAAATACGAAAGGATTCGTATAATTAATGGATGTACAGCAGTACAGCCCGAGAACGGGCTACATATGCATTAGTGTACGCCAGAAACGATAATTCGATTATCGATGCAATTTTGTCAATAATTCGGGAGGGTTTCGATTGCGCGCATAATTTGAAGATTGATTCGATTTATAAGAATTCGAGAATCAGACGATCGTATAAGAAAAACGCGAATAAATTGCTTTGTGAATATTCCACGTGTAAGAAAGCGCTCAAGACTGAGAGAAAAAATTTGCGATCATATCGAGGATCATATTTAGGCGACCGCTTGTCAGATACAATAATATTTCTGATAATTTAGAAAATTTTAATTGGTAGAGCTGCTTACAATTTGCGTTTTTACTCCAATAAACTTTGAAAATCGATTCGCAAAGGAAATGGGGCGATTAATTTTGCGACATCCTGTACATATATACATCTCTGTTCCCATTTATCAGAAACTGAAACCGTTATAATTTCCTGCTTGAGCTTAGCTTTCCAAAACGATTCTTCATCCCCAATGATATTCCTTCTCAGAATACCGCAATTGAGACGTTAATCACGTCAAATGACGCAATTCTCTAAATATTGTATAAGCTGATTATATAAAAATAAGTCCTTGATTGAGATGTTATCTGTAGCTGAACACGATAAATTATTCTTGACGATAATACTCAGGAATAGTTTCGATGGATTCGGGAATATTCGTTGAACGTTCATGCTGTTTGGATACTTCATCGAGGGAGGGGAAAGTATTTTCGGTTTTCATCGTATACAGCGAACGCGGTGTTGGTCACGAGGTCGCAGACACATGTCGCAAAATTGAATTCGTAGAATTGCCGAGTCACACAAGCGCAACGTCGCAATTCCAATGACTCTCAAACTGACGCAACACTATCGCGCACGGAAATAAAGTAGATAACGCGTTAATCGATTGTATGTATATAATTCTCTTCGGAGAACGTTCCTATCACTTTGTTTCAAAGATAAAAAAAACTGCGTCTCAAGCATTTTCCGTTTTCTAATAAGATTATCGTACAATCAGTGGAGAACATAAAAGCAGTAGGTATACTTAAAGATACTTCAGGTTTGAAAAATAACTGATAAGCCGCGGATATGTTGACCTTTATTTTTAAACTTATTCGTTACTCGTTGAGTTCGTAAATAAAACATCAAAGTTGGAAAGGAAAGGAAGATACCAAGGAAACTGGCGTATTAATTCTTGCAGTCAGAAGTATCAATAAGCTCACAGTAGTCGCAGTTGCGCCGTACACATGTTCGTTTTATTCAATGATCATTCAAAAATATAGAACAGAAAATCTACACAAGACAGAAGAAATTCACTTAAATGGAGGGACAGTGTCTGAAAGATTTAAGTCTCAACTCGACTGGGGTCGCTTAAAACTGTAAATGAAACTAACTGATTTATAGTATCGTTGAAAAGAAAAAAAACCGTTAACACGTGCACTTGCTCCGCGTCGGGTATCATCAAGCTGTCCAAATCGTCGAATTATAAATATCTTCGTCGCTATTTTCTGCGTGAGTCACGTACGTGACGTGACAATAGCATACATCGAAAATGGTTGTCACTTTGTGCAGAAGTGAGAAAGAGAGAGAGAGAAAGGATATATTTCCTACACGTACTTACTACACACACAACATACACACGAAATCTCAATACGATCTATTGCCTACCCTTAACTTCAAACTTATAAATGTTCATAGTCGTATTTTGCCACTCGTTCGTTCAGATTCTTCCTGCTTGTATATCCTCCATAACCGAGATGAATCTGGATGCCCCCCCTCCCCAGATTCAGTAAACGCGACCCGTCATTTTCATCGATACAAATCTAATATCAGAACTAATCGCATCACATTCGTCTGAGAAAATTAGCCAAGTCAATCGAAGCTTTGCCTAACATAGCACTATGTTCATTTTGTGACACGCTTATTACATGATGTTGAATACATCGTGGAAAAAAAAACGATTATCATTGTCATGAAGTAAACAATTCGCGATAGAGACACGTAGAGACAAACAGCGCCTGCTATTTTAGCTCGACAAACGCGTCTCGTACCTGCATATATGTATATCTTTATCATTCCCAGATTACGCGTATTCCTAAAAATCATGACAAGTATCAGCCTAGCCTTGTCCTTATCCGAAGATGTCTCTCCTCCTAAACAAGCAACTGACACGGCGGGGAAAAAAAACTGCTTTCTTATGCTAGATAAGTTAATAGATAATTCGTATATCGCGGTACGAATCTTTTGGTAGATCTTCTACTTGGAGTCTGTCTCCATTTTGATCTCCTCCGCCTTTTTGTCCTTCTTCGAAGCCTCGCTGTCCGTGCCCTCTCCGTTGCTGTTATCGCGTCTTCGTTTTCGGGCGAATCGTCCCTTGAATTTCGGCGGCGGCAGTTGCTCCATACCTAAGACTTTATGAATCTGGCGGAACGCCACTAATCGCAACGCATGCTGCGCGGACGCGGTAATATCTTCTCTCTGTTGAGACGTCATGTTTCCTATCGCGTCAACTGGCTCTTTCTCGCATGGGTCGGATAATCCTGCAGCGAAAAGACATTTATGATTCAACACTGATTCTCACATTATTTTTAGATTCATAATATAGCTACAATTTTGATCAGATTGCCATATCATCTGCGCGTATTGCAGAATGTATGATTATGATACACGAGAACAAAAAACTTGTACCCGAAATCAAAAATCACCTCCACAATACGCTCAGTCTCGTCATCTTTTTCATCATTTCAAGATAGAAATTTGGTTAAAATATCGAAAGGTAATACGACAAAATAAATTCTAAAATGTTACCT
Source organism: Leptothorax acervorum (assembly GCA_035220615.1). Classification (NCBI taxonomy): domain Eukaryota; kingdom Metazoa; phylum Arthropoda; class Insecta; order Hymenoptera; family Formicidae; genus Leptothorax; species Leptothorax acervorum. Next base: position 109,988 of record JASTWQ010000129.1, on the reverse strand, counting down.
GGACTACCAGGTAGCAATATTCCTCCAGCTACGCATTCCAGAAGTCTTCTCAAAGCTTCACCAGGACTCAGAGGACCTCCTGCAGTACTAATCACCTTCTCAGTCAGCAATTCCAATGCCTATATACATTGAATAGCGTGTTATCAAGGGTCGAGAAAAATCGTGAGAACAAGGAGAGATGACACATTGTATACTAACCCAAGAATTCAATGGACCCCATGTTGGCACACGATTGCACAGGTCACGCATTATACGGATAACCATAACGCAGCTCTGCAGCGAAGTAGCTCTAGCCTGTTGAACAGGATTAACATTTTAAAAACTACGATTTAATATACGCACTAGATGCACTGGCTCTTCTGGAGACGGCCTAAACTACCCTTCGATTGCTTTGTGTGGGCTTTAGCTATCCTCCCAGCCTCGTGCCTAATGCCCCTAATAGTATTAGCCCATATCAATATTACCGGGTGTTTATCGATCACTTTTTCCTAAACGTTAGTACCTATCGCAATAATTAAAAAAAAGCCAGAGCTCATATTTCAAGGAAAGTGTGCATATATGTATAATTGTATATCAAAGAGCAACTCTAAGACTTGACTCTAGTCTACAAAAACACCCGGTACACTTATGACGCGCTACTGTGTGTTTGTGCTTGTCTGTCTCTTTAATCTCCAAAGCTGTGCAGTTAACGCACATAATTGTTATAATACAAAAATGGAACGAAATACATAATCTCACAAAAGCTGAGTACTGACGCTACATGTCGATTTGCTTTCAAGTTAAGACAGACCTAGAACAGACGCAGCCTAGGCTACAACGCATTAAGGACGATCCAGAATAATGAATTATGCTTGATCGTGAAGCAATCGAGCGGTCTGCGTTAGTAAAGAAAATAAAGAAAATCACATTCATTCTAGGGAGGCAAATTAATTATACTCGGATTGCGACGTCTCGCAGAACAGTTCCTATTATTCTGGATGTTGAAGATTCAAAGCGAAGCAGATGTAAATGCATCTAGCAGCATTCGCACGTGACTGTCGAGATAAACATTTACATGTTGCTTACTTGCGAGATTTCTTGCCTGATAATATATCTGATCGCATGTTCGATGTGCGATTAGCTTTCTCTCCCATGTACGGACGATGCCACTGTTACCCATTATTTCGGAACTATTTCGGACCATTCTAAATCATAGTAATAAACGGCAGTCCGAAACGTAAACGTAAAATCTAAATGCTCCGAAGAGAATACAGTGGGCAAAGCCGAATGGCGTGTGTGTTCAAAAATTCAGCGGATATGGAAACAGCGAACATCGAACGTGATCAAATAAGCAATTCAGACAGAATCGTGTCGACGGGTCGGTTAATGATAAAAAATAAAACCGTCACAAGGCTGGAAGTTTCTAAGACTCTCTTTTTCTTTCTTTCTTTTGTTTGCTTTGTTTTGACTTAAGAGATTGTTTTTAAGAGAGAGAGAGAGAAAGGACAACTTGCACGCGTTTCGCGTTTTGTCAGGAGAAAATAAAAGAAAATGCTTCGTTACATAGCGCCAAACAAGAATGTGGCACCGACAATTCGAGTTCTTGAACTGAGAGTTGATGGATTCAAACCTGAAACCACTTGGCATGCCTGAGTGCAGCTAAAGCCTCCAAACACTTAGCCTTGGGAAGTACATCTGGTGGGTCTGGTTTCGTCACAGTGGGGGCCGCGGGCGTTGTTTGCAGTTGAGCAGCTTCCTGCTGCTGCTGTCCAGCATTATCTGAGATTCCAACAAAGAAAGCACAACACGCTTAGACAACACTTAGAGTGTTTGATCATGCCCAGAGATTTTAGGTATTCCCTCTCTCTATTAATATTCGTTTCAACTTAAGCACCTTTAAATTGTGGGCTATACCGTGATAAATGCCAACGTGAAAAAAGAAATATAAGCCTGATCGAATGTAGTACGTTTGCAATGCACCGAGTTCACCCCCGTTAAAACGTTCTTTCTCGGATGGTTTTTCTACCGCTCAAGAACGTCCGACGATTCCTATCAGCATCGGTAGTGTCACCTCTATCCGCTTAAAAGGTAGGTAGCACCGATGCCGATAGAACGGTCGGTTAAGATTCAGAGGTACGTAATGCACATCGCAGAATGTGCGTACAGCATTCGATAACAGTTAGAGGGATCTTCTGTCTTTTTTTTTTTTTATGCATGATCAAAAAGTCCATAGTTTTAAGATTGCCTCAGCGTTGTTTCCTCCTATCGCAAGCGTGTCCACGTTCAATGAAATCTCTCGTTGGTATCGTTCGTCGATGGAGACTCTAGCTCGAATATTCATTCTCGAGAAAGTATACAAATCGCTACTGTGTAAATGAAATAACGCGTGACAATGGAGACTGGTGTCTAGCCGTATCAGATTTACGCTCCTTTTTCTGTGAAATTTATCTCAATAACGTTCGAGTATTGTTTTGTGATATACTCTTACAGTCGGAAATGAATTCTACAAAGAGGACTCTGTCGTGGACACACTAATAAGACACGCAGCTATATCGAAAAGGAAAATAACTTTATGTTAGAGCGTATGTACACTGGCAACCGGCGAATCGTCCTTGGCTGCCCCGCATCGTCCTGGTGCTTAAAAAAACTTACAGAAAATCTTCCGGGCCATGAAAAGAACAAACTAAATGTACAAATCGCAGAGTAGATCAAGAAAACGACATGAAAATAAAAGAGGTGCATAATTCCGTAAAAAACCCCGCACCGCCTTCGTAGTTATCCTTTTCTTGGCCACCATAAAAATGCGAAACAATGAAATCACCTGCTGCAGCAGTTGACTTGGGTGTCTCACGCATCAAGGGACTGGTGAGTGTCACGCTGACGGTGACCGTACCTCCTGAGACAGTCAAAGCCGCGGATTCCGGATGTTTTCCGACATTGTAGCTTTCTTCAGGAGCTACATTCTTTAATTCACCGGGTAAAATCTCCGCAACCTTATTGAGCAGTGTCCTATAAAAACAAATATAGTCTTGTAAATTATGATAATAATGTATGTGCAATTTCTGTTTACTCTACAAGGAAATAATTTGAAATACCTGGTAGGTTTCTCCGCGCACAAAACAACAAGACAAACGTGATTGTCTCCGGATAGCAATAGTCCTTTGGCCAAGTTTCCAACGCGCATAACGCCACGAAGTATTCTAGAATCTTCTTTCTCCTTTTGAAATGAGAATAGGTTCCCGTCGCTTCCATCTTCCTTTTGTGGTGTGATTGCTTTCTTCTTGTCAGCCTCTTCTTTCTTCAATGCATCGGCGTTTGCCTGCGGGGTACCGGCTGGTATTGCTGCTGCAGTGGCATTGGCAGGAGTGTTCTTTTTACCTGCAAACAATGCATCCGTGTTAATCCATAAAGTAAAAGTTTGCGACAAATGAATGCCTTAAAAGTACTCACCAGCTTCAGCTAAAGCATCCGATACAAACTTCAATGCCTTCTCGGTATGAGAAACTATTTTCTGCACTGCCAATAGTTCTTGTTCCTTAGGATAAATAGTTGTATGGTGCGCCAATACATGTTTGTCGTCTGACGAATCCGGTCGTCTTTGGGGCCCTGGGTACAATATTATGGGTGGTGGTCCCTGGAACGGTCGCGGAATCGGTGGGGCGCCCGGTCCACGTCCGTACCGTCGGTACCATTCATAATATTCACATTCTTCCTCGTATCTGCGTCTCTCTTCCCAATACATCATCTCCTCGTCCATCATGGGTCCCATAGGACCCAATTGATTGATCTCCTCTCTACGACGTAGATACTCGTCGCGCATTTGTTGCCTACGTAGTTTTTCCTCCAACATTTTTCGCTGCTTAAGACTCGGTTTCATGTCGACGACCAAATCAGGATTGACTTTCTTTTTATAGGCAAATCTGTGACGGCGGCCCTTCATATGCATGTCTTTGGCATTGGGATCGTTGAACCGGCACTCGCATAGTTTACAATTGAAGCTTATAATTTTTCCATCCTCGGATTTATTCTCCTCGATATATTCCTGGCCAACCGGCTGGATATCCTTCTCATCGACCGTAGCCTCTTCCACAGTTTCTTCAACAACTGGTTCCTCCTGCTTAACTTCTGCAGTTTGATTTTGGTTCACTGTGCCCAAATTTCCAGCTAAAACATTTGTAGAAATGCAAATGCGTGAATATACTTTGTAAATCTTATAAATGTAAAAATATCGCTAGATTCTGATAATCTCTTGCAACAGGAGCAAAAAAAAAAATTTACTTACAGGCAACAAAGTTGATTTTAGGCGTTGCTGTCACCGTCGGCTTCTTGGTAGCCGCAGCTTTCGCAGCTGCTGCTGGTTTTGGATTCAGAACAGTTGGATCCGCACTTGGTATAGGTTTTCCAAGTTTAGTATGCAACTTGACAACCTTCTGATGCTTGGCACCCCTGATGTGTGCAGCGTAGGCATCATTTCCAGTACAGGTTACATCACAAAGCTCACAGCGAAGACTGTTGCCTGCTCCACGCGCTGGCGGCTGTTGCGGCACCTTCAGGGAGGCCTCCTTCTTCTTATGCTTCTGACCCTCCAGATGCTCACGATAGGTCTGTGGCCCGGCGCAGCTGATCTTACAGACATCGCAATAGTGTAGTTGCTGAGGCTTAGGTGGCTGCTTGGGCCGCATTGCCTTCATCCCTCCGCCGCCAGCTCCGAATCCTTTCCGTCCGTAGCCCTGCCAACCTCCAGTCTTCTGGTTAGTGGAATTGCTGTTTGCACTCTGTTGGGCTACATACATAGTCGCAGCGCTATATAGCGCTGCGTCGTAGCCGGAATACGTTGTACTCGCCGTTTCTAAGGGAAATGAAATTGAAACCTCAAACTTTGGAGGGGTCCAAACCATTCGTACTTTCGCGCGGCACAAAACTTTTACTATTACTCATTTCGAGATGCATCGAAAGACCAACTACGAAGACTCCATGACGAAACCGGGAAACTGGATGTACTCGAAAGTGTTGCTCCATACTTGGGAGCGGACGAAAAGAAATTTGTGACTTCTGCTAAATCCTCGAACTGTTATTACGATCGAGAACGCTAGCAGAGCTTTGCAAATGTTTTTCTTTTTGTTCATACGTATCGTGAGAGGATCAATTTCATGTTATTAGTTTCTACGTCACAGTTAGTGGTCAAGAGAGGACCGAAAATATTTAAGAGATAAATGTATAAAAGGTCAGCATACTTACTATTTGTCGCGGTCGATGGAGTGGCGGCAGGCGTTGCTGGAGCTGTGTATCCTGACGAATAAGTAGCGCTCTGCGTAGGATTCGATTGCTGATAAGCTGTGCTAGATGCTTGATAGGTCTTAGCTTGCCCAGTAGTGGTGGCTTGTCTAGCAGTGCCAGTGTAGGCACTGGTCGTGCTATAAGCAGGTTTTGCAGCCTGATAGTGTGTTTCAGTAGTAGTGTAAGTTGCAGCAGCAGCCGCTGGTTGTTGGTAATAGGTCTTGGTCGCGTCGTACGTAGCTGCTGGCGCAGCTCGTCCGTAGCCGTAGTCGTAAGTCTGAGCTACGGTACCAGGATTAGCAGCTGCAAGAAAAACAGTATACTGCAGTGACGCAGCCGTCGTTATCGCACTTGGAAATAACTATAGTATTAATATATGAGAAAAGCGCTGTTTCATTCAGGTACAGGGAGTAGAATTATCCTTGGGTGTATCAAGCATCTTACTCTTTCTCAAAGACAGCCAATTAGCTGTTCAGCCAATTTCTAGAAGAAAAAGGAAAAGCTTGGTGCGATTGCAGCTTCACTCGCTACACCTGAATCAGCATTACTGTTTCTCATGGATATTCATAGAAGTTTATTTCTCCAAATCTTTGAAAAAAAAAAACTCATGCTTGAAAAAAGATGGAAATCACATAAAGTACATCTGTGATTGGTATATACTTTCAAATCTATCAAATTCCTCTCTCGAAGATCGATCGCCGAGCACGACCGGGAACGGGAATCCGTGCGGGACTCCAACTCACCTGCGTACGTCGTCCCGGTCGCGGCTGCGGCGGCAGCCGCTTGATAGGTCTCGTAGCCAGTCGCAGCAGCAGCAGCTGGTCGCTGGGTGTACGTGGCAGCGGTCGCCGCCGGAGTCACCGCGTATCCCGCTTGCCCAGTCTGATATGCGGCAGCGCTGGTCGCCCTGTACGTGAAACAGGGTTCAGATAAAATTATCACGGTCGACATGTGGCAGGTCCGTCGAGCGTCCACGCCGAGGAGTTGACGCGCGACGGCGACGCGGACACCGTCGGGGCAGCCCCCCTCGAGGGAAGACGCTCGATGGAGAGACGCTAATCTCTCGGCGGCGCGAGTAATGGCCGCCGTGCCGGCTGGGCCTCTCAGGCGGCGTGCCGTCGTCGGAAACGCGACCGGTTTTTATCGTCGCCCGTGGACGCGCGCGTCCGCGACCGCGAATCCTCGCTCGGCTTAACACTAGGTACTTAGCGATAATGATAATGCAGACGATTTCGTACCCATATTGCGTCCCGCCGTGGGTAAAGCCGAAATAATTGTTCTGAGCCATCCTTCCTCGCGGAGAGAATCTCGGAAAGAAGGAAGAAGGACAATGGAGGAAGTCGTAGGGCGTGCCACGAGCGTACTCGATAGAACGGAACGGCGGCGGTGCTGCCGTCGGCGCGCGCGCCGATTGGCCGGCCGGCCGCGACCGGCGCGTCCTCAGCGGCCGTTTCCGCAGGAACTGGCGGCGGCGCGCTGCTGCCCCCGAGCTGCACCGCTGCACTTCCGCGCGAACATACGACGCGCCCGCGCGTTCTACACCTGCAACTGTCGCCGTACGGCGGGGGCTCGGCGCCCGGCGGCCGAGCGAGGCTTATGCATCACGCGAGAACACGAGGTAGATGAACGGAGCGGATCTGCGGATGATGAGAGAGAGAGAGCGGCGACGCGGGGAGAAACGACCGGACCGGACGATTATGCGGCTTTATTCAGCTTCACTCGAACCTGACAAAACTTACTGCGTGTCTCTCGGCTATTCTTCGAAACGCCGGGGGTAGGTGCTGGAGCGTGGATAGTACGGACTACGGAGCAACGGAGAGACAGAGAGCTCGCCCCCGAAGAATAATCTCGCGACTGGTTCGCGTCGTGTCGCATATACGTACGACGTGCGCGGGGGAGGGCTCAACAAAGCTCGCCAGTGAGACAACGTGCGTTCTTTGGCGCGCGTATACGATATGCCGCGCTCTGCCGCTCTCGTTTGTTCCCTGGGCCGTATGGCGTGCCCGAGGGCGAGAGGCGAGCTCCGACCCCGACGCCGCCGACGCGCCGAAAAAGTTCCGATTTTCCTCCCCCGCGGTGCCCTCTGTCGGCCGCGAATCTCGGGCGTCTCGGCGCCGGCTAGGTTAGGTTAGGTTCTAGCGACGTCCACCTCCACCCGCCGCCACCGGCATAATCGACGATCGACGTTTTCGCGTGTTTACTCCGTGGGACGTGGGACGTTGCATGACTTGCATGATAACCGTGAAATTGCAGCCTCAGTAATCTGGAATCTGGATTAGTCTCGACCACGTTGGTTGCTCATCCGCGTGTGCTGTGCGCGGGATTATATGAGAGCTGACTTGCGTCGTATTTAGTCGTATACCTTGCGAATACCTGGCGAAACGCCAATTAGACACGCCGGCGATTCTAATTCTAATTCCGTCGATTTTTCGACTCGCTATTTTCTGTATTTCACCGGGCGATCTCACGATGCCAACTGATAATAAGATGCGTCTGGCGTCTCTCTTTTTATTACTGAATTATTTGTCGTTAGTCGCATGTAGGAATGTCGTACTAATTGTTACCGACGATCAAGACTCCGTTCTAGACGGCATGGTAGTGTTTCAACTTCACGAACTAAATAGAAATAAATAAATAAAAATTTATTCTAATATATTGACAAGTTCACTGTAGAGACGAATAAAGAAATTATGAAATAAGATTCCAATTACTTTGATTAGAAAAGAAAGTAAATTTGTACTTTTTATGTTTGTGCTGGTTCTGATTTATTTATAATTTTTATAATTTATAATTATAATTCATAATTTATTTTTAATTTATAATTTTAGACGCCAATGACGAGTACTTTGAATCTCATAGGACGTCAGGGCGCTACGTTTACGAATTGCGTAAGTTTCCAGTTTAATAAATGTGGAAATCATTTCATCGTTTCCGGCTGTACGTTCAAAGGGCGAATTCCGCCGTTCAGTTTGTAGCTTCGCCGATTTGTTGCCCCAATCGTGCGTCTATTCTGACCGGGCGGTACCAGCATAATCATCTAACGGTGAACAATTCTATCGCCGGTGGTTGTAGTAGCGCGCAATGGCAACGATCTCGGGAGCCGGCAACGTTTGCCGCCCTTCTGCGAAACGTCGCCGGATACACGACGTTTTACGCAGGGAAATACCTGAACCAGGTAGACATCTCTTCGACGATCGCTCGAATTGAACGATTATTTACTATTATTAGTAAAAACAATTTTGTTTGAATTTTACAAAAGGAGTTTTATTTATTTCAAAAGTTGAGGTCTAACGTTCAAAGTAAAAAAATTGAATAAACATTTTTGAGATTCGCTTTTCTCCTACGATTACTATTTATGAAATTTGCCTTTTTTTCTACAAGTACTGTTTGTAATTAAAGCGAATAAAATAAAATAAAATAAATGTGTAAATTAATAGTATGGAAACAAGAAAGTCGGCGGCGCGGCTCATGTACCAGTGGGATGGGATTGGTGGGCCGGTCTTATAGGAAACTCGAGGTATTACGATTACTCGTTATCCATAAACGGTACCGTGAGAAAGTACGGTAACAGCCCGAGCGATTACCTTACCGACGTGATTGTGAGTATCCGAAACGCGCTACAACCGAGCAGAGCAAAAATCTTGTTTGGATACAGCGAGTAAAACTGCATTTGTACTGATTTTTTCCATTTTTTTTTTTAAATAATCCACTAAAGAACTGCTTCACCGAGCCTTTTTCTTTATTGTTTATTGAAAGAAAATCGAATGCTTGAATCGAACAGCATTTTTGCTCTTTATCGTGCAAGAGAATCTGAAATTTTTTATTTTTATTGCAATTTGAGCTCGTGTCACGTAGAACTTGCTCGTTAATAGAAAAAATAAAAAAGATCGGCCATGTATCTGTATTCCAGAGTAATCTGGCTGTAGATTTTATCAAAGGGTACTCCGGTGATCAACCCTTCCTCATGGTGTTGGCACCGCCAGCTCCTCACGCGCCATTCACACCTGCCGACAGACACAACGGCAAATACAACGGCACGAAGGCGAAGAGAACGCCGAATTTTAATGTGCCTGTGCATCAGGTTATTAACGATTATATCGAATTTTTTCCGAAATTACCCGAATTCCTAAAGGATTCCTCGTTTTAGACAGCCTATATAAATTCGTATCAAGACGGAATTCTATTTATGATCTTATACGCCGTGTAATACGGAGAATGATTAAAGAATTAGAACGCTAACGTGTATAAAATACATATTAATTAAGACACTCACGTATCAAAATACACGGTGTATAGAATTATAAATGGAATTCTATCTCGAAATAACGCAAATGTAGATCATCGTAGATGGGTTTTATTTTTAAAAAATAGGACAAACATTGGCTAGTTAGGGAAGGTCCAACCCCTCTGCCAGACAATATATTACCAAAATTAGATAAGATATACAGAAGGAGGTGGGAAAGTTTGTTAGCGGTAGACGAACTCGTTACGAACATACACAACTTATTGGCGAAGCGAAATCTCTTGGACGACACATACTTTATTTACACCTCCGATAATGGATATCACATTGGTAGGTGATTTATAACTACACATCCGATAATGTTAAACGTTAGGCACAAACACGGAAACGCACCGAATATTAAAGAACAAAGAACCGCTCGCTGGATTCGCTAGAATTTTATTTTTTCTAGTCGCGCAGACATCAAAGAATCCTCCAGAAAATTAAAATAAGTTAGTACCAAAAATAGCTTTGATAAATAAACTCCGTTCACGTGACGAAATAATTTCGCGCTTTTGTCGTGTTTCCAGCCGATAATGCAATCTTAAATTTTCACCGCTAATTTTGAGAGTTCGGTATATAATATATATTTTTTAAATTACAGTCTTGTCTTGTATTAATAATAAATAATATTGCAAATTGTATTATTATATATTTGTGGATTTACTCTACAAGTTTGTACAAGGTGTGCATTATTTATAGGACAGTTCAGCATGCCGATGGATAAGCGTCAACCTTATGAAACAGATATACGAGTTCCATTACTGATATCCGGCCCAGGAATTGAGCCGTCTACAATTTCCGCGCCAGTCAGCAGCGTAGATATCTTCGCCACGCTTTTAAACATAGCTGGCGTTGAGTATCCATCGGATGGCACGACATTATTTAACGCAAATCGTAATTTATCTCGAGATCGCACTGTTTTGATAGAATACAGAGGAGAGAGCTCCAACAAGCCGTCGTCGTCCGGTTGTCCGAGCGACACCGATTTGAATGTCACGGCAAGTCTCCAATATTCATTTCTTTAAAATTTGTTCCTTTGAATTCCTACGTTAATTGCGTCGCATGCCTTTTTAGCTATGCGCGAAAGAAATGGCGTGCAAGTGTCAAGACGCCGCGAACAACACGTTCAGTTGCATTCGTCGCGTTTCGCCGAATTTCAACAACGTCTTTTGCATCTTCGAAGACGATCAGGTACTGCGTTCTTTTAACACTTGAGAGCGTTTCGCGCGATACGAATTTTTATTATCTTCCTCAGAGATTCGTCGAAGCTTACGATATGAATGTCGACGAGTATCAAATGGCAAATATCGGATATACCATGAAGAAAGGATTGAGACACAGATTCAGGAAACGTCTCAAGAGAATGGTGGTGTGTCAGGATGCGGAATGCATTCTCACAGGACCGGGAAGTGAATCCAAGTAATGTACGTACATTTATTATTCCCTACCATTAATTATTTTATACATATCGTCATAAGTGTATGTTATCAAATATAATAAAGTATTTTAAATCAACCTACATATTCCACTAAAGGAAATGACGCTTTAAGATATATTTATGTGAATTTGTTTTCGACTAAAATTTTATCTCTTGTATGTACATTATGTTTCCTTAATGTCAAGAAGTTAGCTTTCAAAATTCAAAATATTGCAACTTATTTTAATCTGAATTATCTTTTCCAAAAGGTGCAAAATTAAATCTGATTTAGTTCTTCTTATCTTTTATGGAAAATAATTCTGATGATTTTTGCCTTAAAAGCTATGATTTTTCGAGTGTATTTTAACTCTCGTCTAAAATCTTTTGTAATTGTTTTAGCGAAAAAGATAAACTTATATAAATAAAAATATTCTAAAGTGTTATTTGAAATAAAATAGTATAATATATTTAGGAATATATATGCGTGTACGCGTGTATAATTATAAATATATATTATATAATATTATATAATATATTTAATTTATTATAACTCGCGGAAAACGCAGCCTAAACGATCAATGTTCGCACAACTTTTTAAGCTTGTTTTTGCCTCTAAGTTTACCCCCTGAGGTATTGACATATAATTAAGAATCATCCTATATGTATTGTCCGTTCTATCTCGGAAGTAAAAGCGCCGAAAGTTGTCTTATTTCGAATTATTGCATTTATGGAAATCGCCGTCGGAGAATACGCCGCGAATCTGGATATAAGAATAACTCGCCTTGCGCTCGGGAGGGAGGGGCGCACCCCCCGCGACGTAACTGTTTTCTAAGCAAATATTTTTATTAAAGCCCCGCGGAGAGAGTCTCGAATATCTGAATAGCAATGGCGATATTCGCGGAGGAAAAGGCGGGGGAGAAGGAGGAGGTGGTGGAAAAAATCCGAGCATCGAAGACAGAACGCGAAGGCTATATCGGACGTGTACATATTTATATTGCTAAAACGTTTCTAGTTCCTCCGAGGATTTGCCGCGATGCGCGCGAAACAACGATCCTCAGTACTCGATATACTTTAGCTTGCTCGCGCTATTATTTTACGTGTAAGCGATATAAGCTATCTCGATTCGCGCACGACATAGATGAACATATATAGAGAACTAATACGGGGATATACGCGATTCATATTGAAACAGATGAATAATTATACTTAATATGTAGAGAATGTTAAGCATAAATGCATCAATTCTTTTATTCTCATTTTTATCACATATACACACCACATATACTTATTATATATTTTTTTCTTATAAAATATTTAATTAGAGAAAATGTTATTTACGGTCCGGGCTGGATTTTGAATAGCCTAATAATAATATTGTATAAATTTTGTATACTTTTTCTAAACTCACAATCAGTAAACTGCGCGTCGATTTTGTTGGTCTTTAAACACAGTTCCTTGTTTGCACTGTAAATTTTTTACAGTGATTTAATAAGAGTGTATATTAGCATGAAAAGTTAAATCGATTATAGATTTAAATATGTGGATTCACTGTTCCAACAAAGAGCTGTGTTTAAAGACCGACAAAAAATCGGTGTGCAGTTTACTGAGTTTGGAAAAAGTATACAAATTCACACAATATTATTAATAGGCCATGATTCAGCTCAAACCATAAATGGCATTTTTCTCTAATTGATTGTATGTCATATATCAGTCCTATTTTACTTATTATCTTATATATTTATTTTTATATATTATTTTTGGTATGTATATATATCTATATACACAAAAAAGTAGAACCATGTATCTCTCAATGCACATGCGAGGAATGGTTAGATACCGGCGCATGCACGAATATTCTTCAAAGTGCGACGAGGCTGGTGAGTGCCGGCGCACAAAGCGTCCTGGATTCGCCCCTTTCGGTGTCAAGGAGCGTGAGAGACGCTCTTTCACGTAACGTGAATGAACGTCAAAATGTTTGTAGACTACGGCGGTAGCCACGGGCCCGTGGGCCCGTTTAAATCGTTTGCACAGATGGCATTACGACGAATCTATCGGCCGCGTGCGCGAAGATCGTCTTTGAGATTATTCGTTAGCGTAGTTGCGGCCCGTTCTCGGCGACAAAGCCGAAAGGGAAACCGGGACTTATTCCGCAAGATTTGCATTTTGCGATCCGCCCGTGGAAAATGGATGAAAATGAGCCGCGAGAGGAATTCGATTTTTCTGTGAAATCGAATAGACAAATACGGATAAAAAGGATTTAAAGAACGACAGCGTGATTTAGAAGTCCTAATTTTCAAAAATATGTAGTTTGTGATTCCGCGTTATGTAAGTTTTCTCCGGTCGTGTTTCTTCCGCAGAACATTTCTTAAAATTGTATACGTTAATTGTTTGAAAGACAGAGATCCAAGAAGACTAAATCTTTCTCGTGTTTATACAATAACCGCCCTTTCAATTTCTTCCCGGATTTCTGCGAATCGATATTTCATTGATACTATATAGTAGTTCAATTCGACACAGTTTGCGATCTACATGCAACTTAGTTGTATTTTCCTGACAGGGAGGCCCAACGCGGACGAAGCGATACCATTGTACGAGGATTTTAGCGGATCATTCGATCCTCGATCGATCGCTCGATTGGGCGTTTAGTGATCTTCGTTACATCGCTGCTGAAACGTGTAAGAGTCGGCTTGCGGACGAGACCTTTTATTCCGTGTTTATTGATCGTTGGAGCGAACGATCGCCTCCTTGTTGGCGAGGATCAATGGCTTTCGTTGCCTTTCTAGCCGTAGATCCAGGCTTTACTTTCGTCCCCCTTTCTCCCTCTATCCGGGGGTTCTAGCAGATACTTATGCCAAGTTGCACTTATATTGCAGGGAGAATTACAAAAGGGATCGATTTATCTTGAAAAGATCGCCGGACGATGGTATACGGGTCTTATAAAAAAAATATTTACATATATTAAACACATATCACGCATAAGTTTACTGCAAGGATATACCTACCATAATGATTAATTTTGAAAAAAATAGCGTTGGTTTTTTAATTGCTATTTTTATGTCCTATACTTGCTGTTAATCAGCGATTTCTCGATATTTAATCGTCGAATGTCAATCTGTCGATTATTACCTAATAACAGTATCATATAATTATAATATTGTATAATAATTATAATATTATGCAATGTTAAAACGAAATGGCGATCTGCGTCGTTATCGCGATGACAGCAGCTGCAAGATATCTCGGTCTCGTTCTTTTTAAGATCGAAAATTCGTTCGTCGGCGCGTGATTTAATCTTCTTAGATTTCTGTCTTTCGAAAAATTAACGTATACAATTTTAAGAAATGGTTCTGCGGAAGAAACACGATCGAAGAAAACTTACATATCGCAGAATCGCAAACTACAGATTTTTGAAAATTAAGATTTCCCAATTCGCATTAAAAACTAAGCAATTTACAATCTCGAGCTTCCCGGTGATCTGTCTTCAAATAGCGTCCCTTGTTATTCGATAATTAGCCGTTCCCTCTTTCGGTGTAACCCCGGCGCGAAGCGAAGCGTGCGTCCTCTGATTTTCCTTTGGCCGACTCGCGCCTTCTCCTCTCTGCGACTTCCACTTCGAGACCGGCAACGTGGAAAATGCGAATTTACTGTAAATTAGTGAATTGGAAAATAACGGGGTGGAAGCGCTTCTTTTCTGACGGATCTCACGACGATCGCGCTGAACGCGTAACAAGATCCGAGGCCATAAATCATAATTGCTGAAATGTCGAAATTATCGAGGCCTAGCTTAAACAGTCGGCGACAAGCAGGAATCTTCAAAAACAGCTTATCTAAATTTTTTTTATTTAAAAGGATAACATAAATCTATTAGACCGTTAAGAGAGAAAAATACGGGAATTGTGCATGGATAATCGTATAACTGTAGAAGAACATGTATAAATAAATTCCTCTTTCTAAGCTTAATTTTTTGACATTCAACTTTAAATAATATTAATCTATAATTATAATTGTAGGTAATTATACTTATACTTTCTAATTGCTGCTTTTTATTTTTTCTATATATTCTTCACTTTCAGTAGTATAGATTTATATTATCTTTTCTTTAATTAAGAAATTTCTGAGCCGCTTTTAGCCTTACCTAATTTTCCGCGCGCACGATACCAAAAGGGCACGGGGGCAAGGCGGGTCTTTAATTACCGATCCATTTCTGCATAAGTGCGCCGCGGAACGCGGCCCCGCCGACCGGCGATGAAACTCGCATTACCGGTGCCGGCTTATACGAACTACAGTAGTCTAATCAAACACGGAGCTATTAACCGGGTCAACATTTCGAGTTTGGGGTACTTAGTGCCAAAGACTTCGCGGTACCTATGTCAATGACGGCGCGCACGCACACGCGTATACGCGCGCACTCGACGCTCACGCACACGGACGCGCGCACTCGTCGTGGAGTACCAACGAGTCGAACGAGTAGCAATGCGGCCGTGTCGGGCGGCCTTAAATAAATATCTAATGTGCCCAACCCCGGTTGAAACCCCCCCTCCGGTCGGTCCCCGCTAATATTGTTTTAGGCACGGCGGGGCACGGCAAGCCGAGTTTTGTAACTTGAGAAACGAGCGCGACTCGCGTGCAGAAGCGGCGAGAAGACGGCATAATATGTAGCTAGGTGTTCGAAGATCTCGTCAAGTACTTAAGCTCGTGGATGCTGCTGCTGCTGCTGCTGCTACTGCGCGCCAGTATATACCAGTGCTTTCCCCGAGATTTAGAGTATATATAGATTCGCCCAAAAGAAAAATATCGGGACCCCGATATAGGGCTGGAGGGTGTAATCGTCTGCATTTCGCGAAATAAGCTTCAAAGATAACAGACAGGAAGAACGTATTTTCTCTCTAATTGTTGCAATAATATACCTATTGATGTGCACAGTAATTTTATATTTTATGTAATATATATAAAATATATTACAATTTACATATAATATATTATAATAAGATATTATAATTATATGTAATATATAATATATATAATTTTATACTTTATTACAGTATATATAGGTAGGTATTTGTTTGTTTTAATATATTCAGCTTTAAACATATTTGCGATCAATTATATTTATATTCCGGTTTTTCTAAAAACAGTAAAAACAAAAATGTGTTTAAATCAGGAGAATAAGTTCTCATTACCTGTTGTTTCCGCGAGGAAAGATCGTTCGCGAAGGTATTTAAAGCGGAGTTTTGAAAAATTACTAGAGAGGCGAGATTAAGGTTCGAGGAAAATCTACTCGGTTATGGTCAAGAGATTTGTAAATAAAAATACGGAGAACCCGCGGGGATATCCTGGTATACGTAATCGTATGTGTTCTACTCCGTTTTTCTCACACTCCACAAGCTCTTTTCGCCTCTCTCGTAGCTCGCAGCTGCTACTTCCGTAGCCGCCCATTTGCCGCGGAAAGTGCTACTTCTGTTTGCGGAAAGTGCTTTTTCAAAGAAAATCATGCGGACGTAATACGCGTAATGCCGCACGCTCGGAATACCCTCTCCCGGCGAGCGCGGTGCCCCTTAAAGTCCAGTAAAATGTCGCGCTTCCTCGCACGCGTCTACGGCTGCGGTCCACTCGGACGCTACAAATGCTTCGAAGCATTCATCTTCTCCTTTCTTTGAATGAAGAGAGAAGAAGACAAAGAACGTTTCGAAGCACTTGTAGCATCAAATGGACCGCAGCCTACGTCACCTCGACCTAATCGGAAATTAGTCCGCGGCATCAGAGTGATAATGCCAATGACAGAGAAAATATCTGCGTTTCGATACTTCTCCCTTTTTTTCCACCGCTGGTCAGCGTTTAAAATTAATTAAATAATTAATTAAGAGTAGAAAGCTCGGCCCCCTCCCCTCTCGTCTTCTCTTCCTCTTCTCTCTGCCGTCTCCTTCCGTTCGTTTCCCTCACGCTCTCCTTCCGCACGTTTCTCCCGCCCTCCTCCTCCTCCCCCCGTCCGCTAACTCATAATTGCGCTCGCCTCTCTCGCTGCACCGTCGTACCCTTTTGCCCGGCGCGACCCTTATTACCGTGTCGCGCAGCTCGGTTAACGCGAGCGGGTTAATGAACAAGCTCGGGCAAATATAGAATTTCTCATAAAAACTACAAATTACTGCTACCGCGGGTTGCTCGGTAGCGAGCAACGGCCGCGCGGCGTACGCGTTTCCGTTTTTTTTTTTTTCCGCTTCTGCGAAAATTATACAACGCGGATATAATACGGTGAGAATAGGGAATAATATATAATCACCGTCCGCGCGCGCACTTTGAAGATTGTGCCGCTGCCGCCGTCGCCCGCGCCGCGCCGCGCTGCGATTTCCCGAAAGGCTGAGTTTCGCGGCGGATAATACGGCGGGTGAAAAAAAAATCCGTCCGAAAAAGAGAGGGAACCGCGAGCGTTGCGTAGGAGCGCAAAAAAAAAAAGCGTGCGTTTCGACGGAGAACTCGTTAATTGAAAAGGAAGTGGTCCGTACCTACGTGCTAGTCCGACACAATCGTGATTCTGTGTGCGCGCGCGGTACGGAGCGCGCGGTCAGAACGCGCGAGAGCGCAGCCGTTTAATTATATGCTCGACGACGGCGAGAGTCTCGATGGACAAGACAATTTCCCGAATCCGTCCAAGATCTGCTCGATGGTCCAGCGTACACGCGATATTCATGCACAACGCGCGCATTATACACACACATATACACACACGTGTACTCACCCACGTATATACGCATATTCCACCGTCGTTGCTCCGCATTATATTATTACACTCGTGCTGCTGTTTGTCAGCTTAAAACCGGGAGCCATTAGCAGGTATTATTTTAGCCGTGATCCACTGTTAACGCGGAACAATGGCGCCGGCACGGCCGACGTCCCACGATATTAAATGAAGCGAAGTGATACATTTCGTAGGGGAATGGGAGAACGGGCAAATAGGGACGGCGTCGCGGGGGGCACAGGCGTTGCGACGGGGGGGGGGGGGGGGAGGGGGGCTGAGGGTAGAGAAAACCTGGGGCTCTCTCTCTCTCTCTCTCTCTCTCTCTCTCTCTCTCTCTCTCTCTCTCTCTCTCTCTCTCTCGAGGCACCGAGAGACCGAGAGGAGGGTGGGCTTCCGCGCGCGCGGAACTGGGACGGGAGCGCGGAGGGGAGTGGTAAGACGGGGCTCGTCGCGTATTACGTTACGCCTCTGGCCTGTGTAAATACCGCAGCGCTGTAATCTAGAGTTAATGGTGCTCTAGTGACGCGAGTATCTATCGAGAGCACTATCATCTCTCTCTCTCTCTCGCTCCCCGTACAACTTGCAGCCCTTCGGGAGTCCCGCGGCGCGCGAAGCGAGAGAAGTCTTCCGGCCGCGCCGCGGACGGGGGCTTTGCTTAATGATGTCCGGGAGCTACGCTTAAATTTCATTTCGCGCACACGGCTCTCTCCTTTATGCCGGCTTTAGCCGTAGCTGATTCACCTGGAACTTCCCAGTTGGTCTTTCCCGCGCGGTACGAGCTTGCGCGGAAATTAGTTCGGGGATATAATGTCTGGCGTTCGCGGCCGTGGATGTAAAACGCGCCGCGATGATAAAATTTTCTATCGGCTCTTATCGTCGACGATCACGCGGTAATTGGCGGAAGAAACTAAGGAGATAGAGGGATGTAAAGTAGAACAAGTAAAGCAATGACGACACGAATTCCTTATAATCTTATATAGAATCGCGATTGAAGGCAGAAATCGAACAAATATGTAATATGTAATTATATATATCCTTCTCTCGTTTATTTCACACGACAAACCCCCTCTGATTTTTCCCGAGGTATTGCGCATCAACCCTCCCGTTCTTTATCTCTCTTCGACTTTTCTCATTCATAAATCTCAGATGGATTTGATGTACAGCCCGTGATTTGATTATCTCTGGCGCATCGATCCGGCTCGGAGATGAGCCTGTGCGAGCGCAGATAGTAATCTGGCGAGAAGCGGCCGGTTCTGGGCCGCGCGCTATATTATGCATATCGTTCTGTAATAGGGACACTGTCGCTGACAGCGCAATTATCGCGCCTCTCCTTTCCGACGTCGTTCTCAACGTCGCGTCGGCGTCGGCGGAAGCGACGCTCCGCATCAGGCGACGACGTTACGAGATCATCCAGCGCGATCAACCCTTTCATCCACCATCGTTAAATCTTCCAATTATCACGTGAATGCGCGCCCCGATCATGATAGAAAAAAACGCCACCACCTTGAAAGAGAAAGAATTTCGAACCGCGCAAGCGACCGAAACACGCATTTCCAAATCTTTAAATTGTGCACTTTTTCACCTTCCGATCCTTACGTTAAGACGATGGAACATCGTTTTCGCGCTCGATGAATCTCGCCGACGGCTGATCATCGGCTCCTCTTTTCCCCCGACATGCGTATTAAGTTAATCGTCCTGATTAAATGGCAGCCTTCGGCGAGGGGGAGGAAGGTGGGGTTTGAGGTGGCCGGGGTGAATTACAATGAGGGGGGGGGGGGGGGGGGTGAGATCAAACGGCAAAAAACACGGCGGGTGAGAAGCGCGCGTGTTACGCGCTCACGCTTACGCGGACGCGCGCACCTGTCAGAGATCAGAGTGTAATCGCGAAAATCAAAGAAACCGTGGCCAACGGCGCGGAGAGACGCGGGACACGTATGTATATATTTGCAGCGAGTGACAGGCAGAGAGAGAGAGAGAAAGAGAGGAACAGAGAGGGAGAGAGGGAGAGAGATTTTGAGGGCGTTACTAGGCAGGAAGCCATTTTGGGGATCAGTACTTTTGATTAATGAACCGCCGCGCCGGAGAGCGTGTACGTTCTTGCGCTTTGTCGACGGGAATAATAAACGGGAATCCTTGTTGGAGTATCAAATAGGAATCAGAGCTCTCGCGTCGGATAATCGATTAATAGTGGTCCGGATAATGCGCGCATACGTCGTATATGTATACAGTATACACTGTATGCGATACCCTGCCGCACCGAGAGAGCTTCGTAATTTCCGTCCTATCTGCGCTCCTTCTGTCTTCTCCCGTTTGACCTGACATTTTTCAAATATCCTTAAACATGCTTAAACTGTTCGACTAACTCTCGGATTGCTCTTTAATCAATGATTAGGAATTTCTTCGCCAGTGATTAATAACCAAAAATAATACTTAATTGACCCATGACTGGCACATTTATTGAAAATGTCGACACGACGTTTCGAGCCAAATTCGGCTCCTTCTCAAGTGTATAAATAAATTCTTACATATAGACATTCATTAGTCACAACATGTGCCTGCAAGTCCGATCTAAGACTAAGAAACGAAAATTATATTATCACTATAATAAAAAACGTAGAAGAGTTTGCAACCAAAAGAAAAGAAGTTGCTCTTTAATGTTTTACCGCGCTTGACTTTACCGCGAGAGTGAGTTTCAGAAGCGAGGGACAAACTCGAACATCTGCGAATTTCTACGCGAAATAAGAGAGAAAATAAGAGAGAAGCTCGTTTGTTTAAAGATTAGGTAACGAAAGAAACTAGATTAGGGGTGGAGCATATTTATTTCAAGTTTTCGATTCAACGTAGCCTCAAGAAAACACGAAAGCATATCCTATCGAGGAATACTTTATCATGTAAAATTCATTTACTCCGCATCGCTTTTAAATATTAAAATTATATTGCAGTTCTCAATTTTCAAGTATTAAATTCTCTTCGCGATTTGCTTCATGCGAGATATAAAATAATAATTAATAACAATAATACCGTTCCTAACGGTGTTATATTGCGAAAATATAAAATCCCAATTTTACTTATCGTAAAGCTCATTTTAGACAATCTATAATTTGCATCAGATTTCAGAATAGAATTCTATTTTATGTGCCGTGTAAATGTATTTGATGAATCAGAATTCATATACACATATGTAATGTATATTAAAATACAAACATAAAATACCTGAAATTACGAACAGAATTTTATCCTGAAATCTGACGCGAATTATAGATCGTCTATAGTTATGGCTTTATACGATTGTTAATTATGTAACATATAAAATCCTCGGTGTAACCGAGGGCAAGCTGCTTTTCGCCTGAAAATATCGGCGGATTCTCGCAGTGACGGCGTAATAAAATCGAGAGGCGGCCGCTTTCGGGGAAAAGGACGTCCGGGGGAGAAAGGTATGGAGGAAGGGTGGCGCGAGAGGCGCAGGAGGAGGGTGTGCGTATACCTACGGTGTATACGGACGCGTTTTAAAACCTTAAATTCTCGATTCATATCTTCTGCGACGGCTGGCGAAAGCCAGCCTGATACACAGTGACAACTTCCGGGATAGCCGGCAGCCCCCCCCGGCGTCGTCGCGGATGCGATTGGCCGTCTCCGGAGATGGTGGGTGTGGCCCCCACAGCCAGACCGGTAACCATCATCCCTCTTGTCGCCGACACTTCGCGGAGTGAGTCCCCTCTACTTTCCCATCTCACCCGGGCGAAACGTACGGCTTACCCGCTAAACGAATCCTCTCCCGACCCCCGAGCGCACGGCACGGAGGGGGAAGACTCCGAAGACGTCCTTGGAGGGGAAGATGAAGACGGATGAACGGAGGACGCGGATGCATCCCCCCCCGTGGGAGGGATAAGGCGGCGCGGGGAAAGAGGGTATCCTTGTCAAGGGACACGGATAATCGGTCGTCGTTACTGTCCTCTGCTCGTAACGACGTATACGCATCCGAATGCGAAACGCTCCGAAAGGACGCAAGCGAAACCGTTTGTCTCTGATTTTATGAGAAGACGACAAGGAGAAGGGGGGAGGGGTGGAGAGAAGATGAGGCGAAAGTCACGAGCGACAGGAATAAAACTGAGAAATTGGTCGACGATTCGTAAGTAGCTAAAGCCTCGTAACTGCTAAAAAGGAGAGACTGCTTTTGAGATGTTTCTTTCCCTAGATAAGTTTTTCATTTAGATTCTAAGTAAGATTTTTCCTGATAGTGAAAGAAAGTCGCAACGATCTCCTTAAATGTCCTTAGGTGTTAACGAAGTGTATCGCGGTTTAAAAGAGAACATAAGATACTGCTTATTTTAGCTAAAATTTTAAAAGCGTATAACATGCTGCAAGCTTCATAGAATTACTTACACTTCTCGAGACAACCAACAACTGAGAGGATCATTTCGCGAGCGACGGACAGCCTTGCGAAAAACATTCCCTTAAATATTTAGGAACATACATAGATTTAAGTGATTTAACAGATTATCATATAAATTTCTTTTCTATGCTGTAGATATTTGAACAATTTCCCGTTCTTCTAGTAAATTTCTGTCTTTGATGTTCTGTTGATTCGAAATGAAAATAATCTTGTTTCCCATCCGGTTCCACCTGAGAGAACAAGGCCTAGCATTGAGAACGCTATCTTTGCATTTAGATTAACGTATCGTTGTTTAATCTAAATAACCCAAACGTGTGTGGTTAAGAGATTTTCTATACGCCTTTTCCACAAGCCGAAAGAAACCGGAGATAAAGAATGGAGCGACAACGCGCCGACAACGTCAGATTTGCTTCTTTTAGGGTACGAAGTATATCGACAGTGCGGAAAATACACGTGACATGAAGTGCAGATTTTCAGTTCTGTCAGCACACAGAAAAGAAGAATATTCTTGATTTGAAATGTCATAATTATCTTTAGTTTTAACGTGGAAATCTTGAAATAAGATTATATTGCGTTATTATATTAAACGATTATATTAAACGAAGAAAACTTGCTTGAATAAAGCATTTATATATAGTTTTTCAACCAACAAAAAAATGTTGAAATTCTTATAAGAAGATTATAGTTGTTTCGTATATAAGAAAGATTATCAGTAGGTAATTCTTCGTTTAATATAATAACGCAATATATTCTTATTTCAAGATTTCCACGTTGAAACTAAAGATATGCTAAAGATATTTTCAAATCAAGAATATTCTTTTTTTTTCTATCTACGTTTCGGATCGTATCCTTATAGCAATCGCGAATAATTCTCCCAGGGATACCTGCAAGGACGGTTAATCGATTTCGTGGGAATGATACCGATAATACCTTCTCGCAACAGCGTTTCCGGCGCGTTCGCCAAGGGTTCGAAGCCGCGAACTCTCGGAAGGCGAGCCGATCCTTCCCGCCCGAGTAAAGAGTTTCCTTCCCGCGCGTCTCTCTCTCTCTCTCTCTCTCTCGTGATCTGGACCAGATCCTCCCGTCGCGGGTAAAATCCGTCGGGATTTCACGCGTCGCGTCGCATTATCGAATCCTGTGTCGAGTTTAGACGGATTAGAAGCGCCGAAGTAGGTTCCGCCTCGGAGCCGGACGCGTCCCGCGCTCGGAGAGGTACCCCTTATCCTTCTTATTTTTATTCGCCGTATGCGAATGCGGTACCCGGGGAAAGCACCCCATTTCTCTCATGTCGGCGAAGTATCGCGTTCCGTGTAACCGCTTATTCTGTAGTCTATACAAAGCCATGGTTTGGACAAAGTCCAAACTAAAGGAGGGTATATTAAAATGTTGAAAAATGGAGGCGAAAATGCGTTAAATTAAAATTTTAAAACGTCTTTGGGCGTCTCCACGACGTCATTCGATATATTGGCGTCGATTCGCGGGCAAATATGGCTTGTAAAGAGATCGTCGAGCCGGAACTCCTCATCACCGGGAGAAAACTACCAGGCGGGAAAGTAATCGGCCGCGTATATCGGGGGCGGCGAAGAGATCCTCCATCCCTCCCGAGATAGGATGGAGGATGGAGAGAACGGGGGAGGGAACGATGGTGTCGTTTCGCGGTAATTCGATCCACGCGCCGTCACGTGACCCAAGTGTACTTCCGTCCGAAGCGAGGGTGACTTGCGGCGCGGTGGAGCAGCGCTATCATGGCGCGGCTCTCCCGAGGTTCGTGCAGCTGACGGCTCAATTATCTCAGCGAGGGTCTCACACAGTCACGCCTGCGATCTACGTGCCTATCCCCTCGGATAGCCCGCTCGGCTCTCGCCGGTCCCGGGAACCCACGAGAGAAAGAGAGAGAGAGAGAGAGATTGCGAGAGAGCAGTCGCGCAACCCCAAGCCCATTGTCCTCCAGCTATTAACCGCCCGCCTCCTTCGTAACCGAATGAAGGACTCATTGCCTTCGAATGCTTTGACTCCTGTCAGGCGATCGGTGCTAGTGACTGCTCCGTTGCGCCCGCCTTATTGCCGGCTAATCTCCTTCCAAGTTTGTTCTCGCGACACCACGAGGCTCGACTACGCGTAGCTGACGAGCTGCTCATCACGGAAGAGCGGTAAAACGACGAGACGGAAATTTATCGAATTGAAAATAATTAAAATTAAACTAAGAGGCTCGCTCTGAAACAAATAAATTTCAGAGGAAAATATAAAGTTATCGAGCCATGCAGCCTAATGCATTAAATTCGTAACTGAGTTTTAAATACACTGAGAGAAAAAATCATAGTGATGGCAACTATGAGGTGATAACTATACAAGTTGTATTCATAGAATTATTGTACATAATTAAACGAACTATTTCATAGTTATTGCAACTAAATTGATGGTTAAGAGAACTAATAAATATAGTTAAAGTTTGTGCAACTATTATTTATTAGTTCTCTTAACCATAAATTTAGTTGCAATATAACTATAAAATAATTCCCGTACTCTAATCAAGTACACATTATATTTTTAAAACCATGAAAAATACATTTCTAAAAATATGTATCTCCGAAAATATTCGCTCCATGTTAATTAAATTTGAATAGATATAAATGTCGTAAGTGTGCGAATCGCTTATCGCCTGTTACTCATATCGTGCAGGTCGTTGCCGCGGAATATTGCGGTCCCATCGTGTTACTGACTCGGCGAAAGGTCAAATAACGCGTTTCCCGTGACGGTGTTTCCTATTAGCAACCGTAGTGTCTTAAATTCAAGGTGTGTGCTCAGTGAACCATTAAGTTAATTGAAACCGGGAACTTAGCATTCGCTTCTCCTTATGACGCACCGGTAATGTCACCATTAACGGACGCTCCTTATCCTGCGAAAGACAAAGATTTTATACGTAAAAGCAATTTTTAAAAATATCCTCCTCGCAAAGAGCAACCGCCGTAGAATTTTCCCCATATCCGCCCCTTTGCACGTTCCTAAATTCGCAGAACCGTGAAATATGTGAGTGTATACCATAAATTAAGTAGAATTTAGTAGTATGTAAAGAGAAAGAGATACTACGCGCGAGCGTCGTCGCCCGAGAAAGGATTCCTCGGCCTTCCTCGACCGGAATGTTTTCTTCGTGTTTGAGTTTCTTCAATGCGCTAATGGAAATGAAATCCCTTAGGATGAAGACTATACGGATCCCGACAAAGGCGGGTTCAACCAACCCTAAGGGCGAATCTCACCCCCGGCGTTACCTGCCCACGCCCTTGCTTCGTCGCGCCATTTGATTATATGAAAACTGCGAGAACATAATTAGCCCTCGGACACCCCCGACTGCTCGTTATCGCGACTTAATCAACTTATCGATTAACGTTATCCGTGCTATCTCGGCTCAGACGAGTCGATTTTTAACGAGAAACGCCGCCGTCGAAGTGGCATCGGCCATGTTCTGAAAAAGAATTGTAACTTTCAATAAATCGCGACAAGTGAATCAGCGAATTTCATTCAGAATTAAATTCTATGATTTATAAATACTGAATTAATTTCCATGATTTATAAATATACGATTACGATTATCAATATCGTAAGAAATAGTTTTATTATTTTTGTGTAAATGTTGATAATGTTGATATAATTTTCGGCTAATGACGATTTATTAAAGGCGCCTCGTACCTCCAAGTGCGAATGCTAAAATCGCATCGCCATTTCTTTCAAGACGTACTTATACATTTTCACAATCAATTCACGGGGCTGCGACCGTCCTTTCGCGGTTATCCACCGTCGCGTTCTTTGTCATTTTGTCGTTCGCTGGAAAAAACAATCTGGGCGAATGGAATCGCGCTCGTTAGCCTATAAACAACGGCTGAGTGAAGAAAGAACGAGGGGAAAAAGGAGGAAGTCGCTTTCCGCTTGCCGGTTGCCTCTGCTTTGCCGTTGCAGTTGTGTCTCGGGTGAGGTTGCTCACGGCACCCTTGTTACGCGTCGTCTCGTTATGCACGAATGAGCGTAAAGTTACGCGCAGCGAAAGATGCTGTGCCGACGCTCTCTTTGACAAAAACCGATTTTTTGAAGCTAAGAAAGAGTAAAGGGGGTACCGGGGTGCTGTCGCAAGGAACTATCTTATTCGCGGGGAAACTATTGCGAAACTGTTTCATCTGAGAGGAACGGAGTCTTGGTGCGTTGAATCGTAGATTCGCTAAATAGCATCTCATAAACAAAGATAAAATATATGTCGGTAACAGGGATAACATTTTTTCAAGCTGCTTCTTCAAGTAACATCCATTTATCTCGCAAAATTTACTTGCGCATGCTGTATGAACGCAGTTTTGTAAATTAACCCTTAATGGTCACACCTCCGGAAAATCCCGTAATGGTCACACGGGGTGAAATAGACCCCAGCGTGTTTGCACGTGTATAAAAAATTGTAGGTGACCTTTAAAAAAAAAAAAAAATATTCTGTTGTACTTTAAGTCTTCCTTAAAAAGACTGTATAGGTTTGATTTCCAAAAAATTAATTTAACATATGTAAAAAAATAGCCCATTTCCATTGGTTTACTGGGTCGTTTTCGAAGTCAAGAAAACGCTGGGGTGTATTTTACCCAGTGTGACCATTAAGGGTTAAATTTATCCCATGTTACAGTATCACATTTGATATAAATAGCTAATTATTAAATTTTTTTATCGTTTTAGAATTTAGATTAATATTATATATTACTAATAATAATGTTAAAGATATGCGAACGGGAAAATAAAGTGCCATGTTTTTAAATATGGACTATGTTGAGTAAAGTAAATTTGTAAATCGCGCGACATGGAGACCCGCTAATCTTCGTCGGTATTCCCGAGTTAATTCCCTTGGAGAGCGACGCGAAAAAGCAACAAGAGACTAAGATTAGAGGGAAACGAGAAGGAGCGTTAGGCGAAACGTGATGATGTTGACGAGGGAAGTCGACGGTATCGATAAGAGCATCGTCGTTGACGGAAGCACCGCCGATGGAGAGAAACTCGCGGAATCGGAATCACTCGTCCGTGTCGTTTCGTCGTATTGAATCAATTTTCCCGGGGGGGGAGCAATAAAACACAGTCGGAATGCCGCGTTTCTATCGTCTCGCATTGTGAGGCCGGAGGGAAGTTCGAGACGCGACGCGACGCACGCCAAAAGTGTCTTCGCGTTTGTACGTTCATACAATCTCTCTCTCTCCCTCTCTCTCTCTCTCGTGCAAGTGTGTGCCCATGTGTGCCGCGCCAGCAGTCGGAGCAGCTTCCCTTTGCCGGAGATGCGCGCCTCCTCCGTCCTTTCACCCTTCCTTCGCTTTTCTACCCTCCTCCCCCCTTCCGCGCGACGCGAAAATAACAAGCTCGGAATACTCCTCGCTGGGATAGTAATTTGCAATTTTATTGAATTTCATCGGGGATTCGCGCGTTCATGTGGCGTTCCCTATATCGGTATTGCCTTTTTGTCATCGAAATACCAAGTTAATGCCGCGATACCGATACAGGTACATTTAAAAAAATTAAAAACTTATTTTTCTCTCGGATGGATAATAATCAACCCGTGTTGTCGGTGTCTTTTTCTTACCCATTTTCTTGTTACATTTAGAAGACTTTAGGTTCTAAATAATTCAAGAGTTTGTGTGTCTCAAGTATATCTTTATGTGTTTCATTCAGTCTTCATGGATTTTGTTTAGTGTGAAAGAAAGACTTTTGTGTTTAGCCCGAAAAATGAATATAATTTCGCGTTGATGTCAGACGATGAGATGCGAAGTACATACGTAGGTACGCTGAGAGAAAACGGAAACTGACAGATATCTGGTTGCCTTGAATGAATTAAAAGCTAAGCTACGCTATTCTAGATTAAACTATTTTAGGCATGAAAAAAGCGTCGTTTCGATCGAAATTCGATAATCGTAATCGCCGATCGCCGGTCGAGACGATGAGGGGGCGAGCGATAGCCGGTTAGATTCGATGAGTTAACGACCGTCGGGTTATTGTCACATGTATGTACACGTATCGCGTACATACGCACTACCGGAAACCATTCGTCCTAGCAGTGGCACGGAGTGTGTAAACACCCGCGGACCCGGAGAGCCCAGTCTCTCTCTCGGTACGAGGTTACGAGGGTGCACGGAGGACGGAAGGGTGGTGGTAGCGACGGCGGCGGCGACGGCGGCGGCGGCGGCGGAGACCAGGGGGTTGATTTTCGTTCGGGGATGTGGTAACGTACAAACCGGGTGCAGAAATCGTGTGGGTTTCTATCCCCGCGGGCTATATCCCCGGAATCAGCTGCCAGATTATTCTATTACCGCGTATCAACATGGGGTTTGTTTGATCTGAAAACACGGGCCCGCCACATTGTTTCACCCAGATAAAGAATTTAACGTCGGGTAATTAAAAGGACTTCCCTCCTTCCTCCCCCACCTCCTTCTCCGTCGTCCTTCTCCAATCTCCGCCTTCTTCTATACGCGACGCGCGGGACGAGGCGGTATTAACGGAGCGAAACCGCGGAAGCCGGAAGACTCGCGTCTTTAATTTCCTTCCGACTCGTCTCCGATGGTTTGTCGCGTGCAAATCCCTCCTGGGAACGTTTCGAACCACTTCGCAACGCGAACTTGGAGCGCTCGCCTAATATGCATTACGCGGCTGTTCGCCTCGCGAAGTTGCCCTTCAACCCTCACGACACGCGCGATTTTTTGCTCCGCCGAAAATCTCATCGATAGAAAGAGCCAATTTCAATCTTTTAGGTCTCGGTGCACTAACGTCGTTTAACTTTAATCTTAGCTCAACTCACTCTTCATTTCTCGCTAACTATCCCCCTTAGAAAGAGACGAAGAGTGAGTTAAGCTAAGGGTAAAGTTATGCGACGTTGATGAAATCGGGCCTTAGACATATGTCTCAGAAGTCTTTCAGGCTAAACAAAATCCAAGACTGAGACACATAAAGATACTTGTTGAGACCAACGAATTATTTAGAATGTAAAGTCTCCTAAATATAAAAAGTGGGCAAGAAAAAGATACCGAAAACATATGGATTGATCATTATAACCACCCGAGAAATATAAGTTTTTAATTTTTAAATTAAATTAAAATGTACAATAAATGTAAATTTATATAAAAATTATTAATTATATATGAAAAAACAATAAGTAATTTGAATATATATGATAAAAATATATTAATAACATATTGTGTTATCATTTACTCACGCAGGCAATGGAAAAAATAGCTGGACATTTCGTGGTCTTACACGATCTTGTTAAAATTAAATGGAGAATTATACACCCTTCTTCTTATCACGTTTGAGATACGGTCGCAACGCGGCCCTCGGATCACGACGGTATCCCGGCAAGATAAGAAAGCGACCATTGGACTAACGCCGTTGCCGTGGCATTGCGTCTCGCTTTTACGCGGATGATTAAATTCTATATCGAAAATGAATCGTTGAATTATTGACTAGTTTAGTGTGCGTTTTGTGTAACCGGCATTCGCCCTTGTTTAAGCAACGCTTTATTATATATTTAACCGCAACAAATTCATACTCGCCTCCCTTTTCCGCCGGCGATATTACGATAATTTAATTATTGTAATATTATCGAACTCTATCGCGACTGCGCATTAGTAATGACGTACAAATAATTTCGCCACCACGCGCGCTGCCCGTTACAATATATGCGCGGTGTGTAGGGCAAAATAGCTTAATTCGTTCGCACCGGTGCGGCTTTTGTTATTTCCTCGAATAATATTACGGCTCGTTTGTAAATTCAATACGTCGACTTTTTAACTCCTCGCCGACTGTGTGTCGAGCTGTCGAGTGCCATCGATCGCGGCTCGTTCCCCGGCGCAACAATCATCGCCGTTATGGCCGCCCATCCGCATGGGTATCGTGCGCCCCCCGTCCATCCCCTCGACGCGCGGCCCCATTCCCGTAACTTACACCTTTCCGATTCTGTAATTGTAATTCTAAATAGATCTACTTTGCGCGATATCGCGCGAGGGAGGTTTAACGTCGCTATCATTTAACGCGATAATCATTCTTCTTATAACGGTTCGCCTTAAGTCTTAGAAATACAAATCAACTCGTATTCTTTATAAGAAAAATGTAATTGATATGAAGATAATGCTAAACCAAGAACTTATTTTTCTCGGCTGGCTATTGATCAACCTATCTTGACAGTGTCTCGTTTTCCAACTCTACATAATATTTTAGAATAAAATTTTTTCTAAACGAAATTTCTATAGAGAGTTTCGAAAGATTCTCATACAATTCCAATATGATCTTCAAATGAGAAAAGATTGAGAAAGCATTTTGTTCCAGGATATGTAATGCGATCTTTTTTTTTAGCATCTTAATTTAACAAAAGCGTTGGAATAATTGGTGCAATTGGTCGACTCGTCGATGTTTTTTTTTTCCTCTTGTTATTTAGACGCCGCGTCGGTTTTAAGAAATAATTCGGGAAATTTCGACCATTTCGAAAAGGAACGCGGTATGTCCATTGCACAGGTGTCGCGTCGCGGGACGTTGAGCGTGGCGGAAATTGTCAGCGGCAAAATTACGGGCGACGGTCGATTCATCGACGTCGAAACAATAACAATCGGCGTATGCCCGACGATGCGGTAATTAAAATAAAATTAATTGGATTGCCCGCGCGCGCACTCGCGGCCGAATCTTTCGAAGGAGATGACTGCACAGCCGCCGTAGGGGTGTTTTGTGCGTTATTGCATATAATGCACTGTTTATTTTGCACTCTCTCTCTCCCTCTCTCTCTCTCTCTCTCTCTCTCTCTCTCTCTTTCTCTCCCTCTCCCTCGCCGCTCATTCCCACCCCCTTGCCCCCTGCTTTCCGATCCTCCTTTCGGAACAAGTATATATTATACATGAACACGTAGGCATATGTAGATATATGTACATGTTATGCGTACCGGGCAATCCGCTTCTCCTCTCTTCACCCCCCGGGACGATTCTCGCACCGCGAGCCCCCCGAAACCAGCGATATGTATTTACACGCGATCTTTATAACAATTTTGATCAGTTTACGAGAAAATATCCAGGCTGTGCGTCAAAGGTATGAAAAAGAGCGTTGAATATACGAGCCACGTAACTATCAAGATCTTTTCTCTCTCTACTTAATACGATGAGAAATGATAGTTTCTACGGAACCTCGAAACTTTCGTAACGGTGGGACAATAATTGTCCTTCGCGGTCGATCGTGATTACTTTCGCCGAGACTTTCGCTTTAAATAGTACCGGGGGCCGGATAGACGTAGTCGGGGGACTTGACGATTCCTACGGAAATCGGCTGCCGAAGTCCTCGAGGAACCCCGTGCGCAATAATCGATCGCGATAATTCATTGATGTGTATGTGCTCCCGTGGTTTAGCCGCGCGCGCGGCGGCGCGCAAGCAATCAATCCGTCCCCCGCGAAGTTTACGTCTTCGGAAGTGTCTCCGTGAACCTTCCATTAAATTTTCACCGGGAATTGTCCTGATCTTCGACTCGTCCCCCCTTCCCTCCTCTTCGGCGAGCTTCCCTTCTACACCCTTCGGGAGAACTTCTCTCCCCGAGACGTGACGCGGCCGGAGTCCGACGGCGAGGATCAGACTGATTCTCGAATTCCACTTCGACTTTTGTTCGATGCCGGGATTCCCACGGGATATTCTCCGGCCGTCCGGCCGCGAGGAAGCTCCCCGTCGTACCACGAGAAAAATCGGCGAAAGCCGTCGTCCGTTTCGTGATAGAGGCTCGCGGCCGTTCGACGTCGAAATATCCCGGAATGCGCGGTAATACCGGTGTTAACGGCGGCAGATGCCCGTTTCTCAGCCGCGAGAGACGAAATACATATAGTACCTTCCGGTCTTCGCCCTTTACACGTTGCCGATTCATTCGGCGTTAAAAACTTTACGACGTGCTCTCGCGCAAAACCGTCTCGCTTCGACCGTCGGCGAAACGCAAAACCTGCAAACAAGCACGTACAAAAGCCGCCGGATATTATAGTTTCGATCGGCGCAACAACGCACATACGTGTTTTCCTTCGGTTTTTACAAGTTGTTACCCGTTTTTTTCGCATAACGCATATCGGCCAGCGGGATAAGCGATTTTCGTCGAATATCGATGCTCGAGCCGCAACTTTCATTCGTTCAACGCGCACAGAACATTGATAAAAAGTGAGATAAATACAGCTTTAAGCTGTAATCTAAAAGTAATAGTAATAGTAATAGTTATATTTAATAGTAATATAGGCCGGTATTCATAGTCGGATCTTATATTCAAGACTGTCTTAAGTA
This sequence comes from Leptothorax acervorum, assembly GCA_035220615.1. NCBI lineage: Eukaryota > Metazoa > Arthropoda > Insecta > Hymenoptera > Formicidae > Leptothorax > Leptothorax acervorum. Next base: position 77,617 of record JASTWQ010000129.1, on the reverse strand, counting down.
CAATCTTAAGATGTCATGAACCAATCACAAACCCGTATTAGGCATCTTAAGAAGTTACTTAACCCTCGGAGAACACACAGGGTCAATTTGACCCTTACCTCGAGTTTTATCATATCTTGAAAGCATTTTAAAAATGTAAATTTTTAGCCAGAAATATTAAAAATAAAAAAAATAAAATTTTTGTCGTAAATTTTTTTCAAAAAAATAATTTTTTTTTTTGAATTTTTTTAAATATGTAAATAATTCCAACTGCACTTTTTATTTATATCAATTGATTTAACAATGTTCCAAGTACATCTGGAAATTTTTTCAAGCTGATCGCACTCGTCAATTTAAAATAGTGGACGATCAAAGTGTGTGTAGGGTCAGATTGACCCAGAGTGTTCTCCGTGAATGAAAAAATAGGTGTGTTCTCCGAGGGTTAAGACGGTCTTGAAATAAGATCCGACTATGAATACCGGCCATAGTTATATCTAATAGTAATAATTAAAATTGTAATTAACTGTATGCCCAAATGTACCTGTATATGTTTTTTGAATCTGAAACTAATATCTGAAACAGGGGATTGAAATATTATTTTCATGACTTTTCGACCAGCGCCAGCGCTCGGAAGTTTTCCGTGGTCGAGCGAATCGGATCGTTTTGAACTTTAATCCATAAGCTGCTCGGATCTTTCGGGTCTGACGGCGTAACGCATCTAGAAAGACGAGAGAGAGTCTAAAGCTCGTTTCGGCGCCGAGAAACGATCTCGGCACTTCCGCCGAGATCGCGGAATCACGACGCGGCGCGGCGCAATACGGGCGCGACTTTGCCGCGCATTCGAAATACGATTTATTTGTTCGTCATCCGTGCACGAGCGGGGCTCCCAAATCCAATAATGATTTGAATACCGGGCGGGCCGGTACGATCGTACGGTTTCGCGTTATTTTGGTCGCGCGCGCGCGCGCGGCGGTATCGCGCCCCCGTAATTTTATAAACACTTTGAAAATCTTGCGTCACCGTCGGGCTTCGCGCGGTTCGAGATTGCCTGCCTGCCGTTCCTAGGGCTTCGTCTGCGCCGGCAGCAAAATAATTACAAAATCGTACGCGAAACGAAACGAGGATAAATCGAAGCTGCGCGGCTCCCCTCTCCCCCCCCCCCCCCGCCCCCCCCTCATCGGCCCCCGGTATTTTTTCAGCTTCAGGAAGCCCCGTCCGCGTTCTCTCGAGGAGCCCTCCTGTGCGTCCCTCTGCGCGGTCTTCCGAGGGCCTATACAAATTCGAAACCGGCCATTTTCGAGTGTTTGCCCCCCTCTCCCTATTCTCTCACTTCGAATCCGGATCACATCCGAGCGGATTTGTTTCAAAAGAAGTCCATTGGAAAAGGTGCAACAGCTATACGTTTGGATCCTCAATTGTTGCCCATAATAATATTATCGTAAATTCATATAATTACGTGCATATATGTTTCTTCTTTTTATTAAGGGTGTCAAGCGGATCTGAATCGTTTACATAAAGAGGATATCTAATCTAAATCATAGGTATCTCTTTACGTATATGTATTGTGTGAATCTGTCTCTGCTACATGAATATATGTTTGCATATATCTCTGTATAAACGTATCTAGATGTTCAATTGATTGCCGCATGTGTGTCAAGAATGCAAAGTTCACGTACTCGCACGGCGGTTATGTCAAAATTGCAAATGCGTGGTGTTTCACATCGACATTAACATCCTCGCACTGTTTCTCGACATTAACAATCTTGCATTGGCAACACAACGCATTTCAAGTCTCGAAATTCTGATACACGGTTGGATTGGCCGAGTGCGTAGACACGCGCGAAGAGATGAGTCCTCGCTGCGATTCCTTATAGCAAAACTTTTCATAACCGCGTAATATTGTAATTGGAAAAATTATGTCGTAAGATCATTTCAAAATCCATATTCGCTGAAACATGGCGGAACCGGAGACTCAAACCGAGGACGAGACGGTGACCAGCGAACTCTTGGAGGAGATTAAGACCGGTACCGATGTAACGGAAGTCGCGACGATCGAGAGCGGTGATCAAATATCAACCGAATACAGCGATCACGAAAATGATGGCATTAGGAAGGAGAGATTTTGGCTGGACAAGGAATGGGCTCATAGAATGAAACCGTAAGGGATACGCGAGACTCCGTTTCCTCAATCGCGAACGTTATCTTGCTATCTAGATAGACTGATGAACGAAGCGTCGCGCAGATACGCGGAGTCGCGGTTGAAACCGGAGAGGAAAGACGAGCTGAAGATAGTAACGTCGGACGTCGCGAGACTACCTGACGCGGAAGCGCTCGAGACGACGCTTCCGCTTCGCGAGTACCTTCCGCTCGGCGGTTTCCAGCTTGAGCATCAGACTAGGACGACCGTTGGACTAGATCGACGAAGGAGAACGCGAATCTGGAGAAGCATGAGAGCGAGACAGCCGGTTAGAAACGGAGCAGTTACAATTGCGCTCAAATTATTCTTTACTCTCCATTTAATTTAATTTAATTACGTGTATTTCTGATGATATTCCTTCATCATCCTCGTGTAGAATTGAAGTATCAGTAAGATTGTGCGAAGATCGTGCGTTAGTTATCTTGTTTATTTATTTCTGCGTATACATTCCTTCTGCGGATGCGCGTATGATATTCCTAGCAGTATATATTTACGATATTTTCGGCAGACGAGGATATTTCGGAGGACAGAAAGAATGTCGAGAAACAGAAGCGAAAGATTATGGCCGAGTATCGGGTTGGAAATACGGGAGAAAGAAGGACGGAAAAGGCACAGGGACGTTTTTCTCCGCGATCCGCCGGACGACGAGTTTCTTCTGCGCGAGCAGAGGAGCTACTTCGCTAATCGCAAGGAGCTGGGCCATGCACGCGCGCCCATATCGCGTCCAGAGTCGAGGCAGAAGTTAATGGTGGATCGCGCGATCGGCAAACGTCCCGGTTTGGTGGACGGTGATTATGTCATCGTTGAGCTGCCGTTCAATCGTGTCTACGCCAACGTGGTTCTTCGCGGGCTAAAGGGTATGAATGTACAAGAGATGTGCCCGCTGCGAGAGCGCAGGAACACTTGGAAGTTCTGTTTCTACCAAGCGGTCGTGGCACTGTTAGCGAAAACTCAGCTCAGGTATCAAGATAATTGAGACAGTACACATAAAGCAATTCTAATTTCCTTTCGACGCGTTTTGACAATTTTTACCCTCACATTTATTTAGTTTATTTTAAAGAATTAAATTATTTAGATTCCCTCTCCGATCAGTTCGAGATTTGCTTCTTCTACTTGAGATTTGTTTGGAAAGCAAAACTCTCGTGAAGGTAAAGGGATACGCGTGTGGAATTTCCGCGTGACGTAATTCATCTCGAGCGTCGAAAGAACGAGAATTCTGTGCTGTACTTTCACGAGAGTTTGGATCAGAGCTGTCCTTTTTCAGAAATAATGAAAAATAACGTTATCTTCGTAATAATGAAAGATATAAATACGCATGGAGCGCCAATGTCGATTACATCTACGATCATGCCTGGATGCTTTTCACCCATATCGGCACGATCAACGTGAAGGCGAGGCAGCGTCTGGACGACGTAGTCGTGTACAATTATAAATACAGCGTCGAGATAGAGTTGATCGAGGAAATGAGAGATGTCGTGGCGCACATCGTCGACGTAAGATGTAAGGAGAATGGCCTGAGGAGGCAGATCACGTTAAGCAGGAAGGATCCTCTGCGAGTCAGGGTGGAACTCGGCTGCGAGAAGGTGACGGACACCGGACACGTGCCCGTGCACAGAGACGTGAAAGAGCTCGAGGAATGGCTCATCAAACTGATCGCGCAGTATCACAACTGCATATTGCGCACGACCAGGTTCTCGTTGGCGTTCTGGCAGGACGGTCTCTTCTGGTACGTCTACAATCCCTACCGATGCGACGAGTACGGGATGTGGGACGACTGGGGCCGCGCCTGCATCGTGAAGTTCTGCTCCGCGGACTCGTTACGGAGACACCTGATGATCCTCATGTTGCGAAGCCACGCCGAGGTGTTCTACTCGCGAAATGACGACTTCTCCGACGTCGGCGAGGACGCGGGAAACGCACACCTCGACGTTCAGATCTTCCACGTGACTTTCCACTGCTGTCAGCTGGACAACCTGAAGTTACTGCAACGCCGCGTGTCCAAGGAGCCGCGACGCGCTGACGACCGCGGTCCGTCGGATTCGTTCGAGATCGAGGACCGGGAGGACGAGACCGATCGAGAGGAAGAGGACGAGGAGGGCGATCAGAGAGAGCCGAGGGAGAGAGCTACGTGGCTGAGGCGTTGCCGGGTGACGAACTGGGGCAAATACGCGTCCGCGGACCGAGAGAGACCAGACTCGGTCGACGTCACTGCCGCTGATAAAGCGAGATGGCATCAGTACTACGTGGAAGAGCCCAACAGACTGTTCTCCTTGTGGGGCGAGATACACCCCACCGACGATATGTTCGACGAGGCAAACCGCGGTATGCAGGCGTACGCCTGTTACGTAGTGTGCGCCGGCATGACCATGATCACGGCGCCAGAATACTGGAGCCCGAACACCCTCGACGCGATCGTCATGTGCGGGGATCGTTATTACACGCGCAGCAAGCACGATGCCGAGCTCAAGTCTGTCGGCGAGAGGTACGCCGGTGCGAGTCGCTCGTTCAAGTATCTCTCCGATCGCTTCGAGATCGGCGAGATTCTGTTCGAGGCTCGGATGCTGCCGGCCGTTCGCGGCAGATTGTACGGCGAGTCGAGCGAGTGCCTGTGGAGAACGTTGGACCGAGTGTTCACGAGCTATAACTTCGCCGTGCTGACGTGCGAGAGCGCCTGCCTGGGCCTCTTCAAGTTCTGCGGAGCTTACTACATGTGCGACGTGAACTCGTTTGGCCCGCCGCTCTTCCGGTATGGCCACGGCGCCGCGTATCTGCTGAGAGCCACGTCCTTCCGGAAATTCGTGACGGTCCTCGTGCTGACCGTCGGCTCCCTCGAACGCAGCCGATTCAGCTTGAATCCCATCGAGATCCTCAGGATTGTCGAGATGGACACCGCGCTCGAATCTCGTGCGAAGACGCGCGAGAGGAGACATCGTTTCCCGAAAATGCCGGGAAAATTGCCGAGATTTGCGTTCGATGGGCAAAAGAAGAGAAGAATGAAAAAGTAGAAAATCCGAAATATAATCGCGTGCAACAATCGAAGATGATAATCGAGAATTCGATTAAGAGAAACTATAAAGAAAAAAAGTGCGAAAAATAAAGAATTAAAAATAAATTTTAAAAAATACTGTTTTAAATAAAATTTATGATTAAGCATTATTCATATTGGAGCAATTGTTCTGGTACAATTGACTCCCCTCTCTCCAAAGCTCTTATCCTGTGTCCGGAAAGTTCCAAATGTGACCGTTTTCAAAATTCCTAAACGATCGATGAGCTTTAATATTTATGCGTGGAATATCGAAGCTCCGTGTAAACGTTTATATAAACGAGAATGTATTTTCCACAACAGCGAAGCGATTTCAATAAGAAAATATTGTTGTAAAACCGGCCGGTTGCGCTCCAGCAATAAAAATAAGCGTGGAGAAAGAGTGTCGTGGGGTTTAAATTTCTCGCGTTCTAAATGGACACCTCGCTGCGCACTTATATGTAAATCGGAGAATCTCCAATAAAGGTATCGCATTGAGGAAAATCGATACGGCTCTCTACGGATTAGACTGAAAGTCAATTGCGAAAAATTCGAGATCGATGAAGTAAAATAGATTTAACTCGATTTAATAGTGACCTATAATTAGATTGTGAATCAAGAAATAAACGTGTATTTAAGTCAAAGTAACGACAAAGTAAGATGGAAGACGGACGAAATTAACTTTATAAATTAATTTTGTAAAATCAATTTTACCCTCAAAGAGATAATTAGAGTTGAAGCGAAAGGAAATTCACAGCGATTCGGTTAGTGTCGCGATCTCCGAATATTTGGCTAGGATACATACATGCAACGTTATATATACGTACTCCGCATAAACAGGTATCGTCATGAAGCTATAAAATTCATTTCTCTTAAGGTACAAGAAGAAGATATCCTTTCGCGGATGCATCGTAACGCGCAAGGGGACCAGAGACACCGCACCTCGTGCTTCGATGCAATAATTTATTTCGGTATTGTACACATTCATCGTTAGTCATATTTACAATGGTATTTACAGCGCAGTCACGTATGTACATGCCCATACACGTTGTCGATAAGAGCGCGATAGCACCGGGCCGTCTTCCATCGTCCTCGACCTCCTCGATTTACCGATGGGCGAGACTCTCGCCGCGTCTCGTCGTCACCACGGCCGCACTACGCTACCTCGAGGTCGGAGCTGTCCGTGTCCTGCTCGAGCTTCTGCTGATGTTGCTGTTGCTGTTGCTGCTGCCTGCTCAGGCCCAGACGATCACCAACCATCACCGTCGTCGCAGCGCCGCCGTCGTCGGTGCGCTGACGCTGCTCCAGCTGCAGCTTCCGGATGCGGTCCTGCTCTTCCCGCTTCTGCTTCCGCCACTTGGCGCGACGATTCTTGAACCATACCTGAAATGAGGATAATTCAACGTGACGTTTAGAGGGACTCGTGTAAATTGACTGTCCATTCGGCGGAACTAAAGTCGAGCGATTCTCTTTCGACGATTAAAAACGTGTAACAAATATTTCCCCTTTTTGTCTGGACATGGATAATCTTTACAAACTTTATTTTAAATTAAATATTGAGAGAACCCGTCATATATATTGTTTAGAATTTGATTATAATTTGAGCAAGAGTAAATATTGTAGGGAGAAGATAAGAAGATCAAGTTGCTTGAAAGCAACATTACCAAATGAAAGATTAAATAGGATTTATTTTGCCTGCGGATAAAAGTGTCAGATTGGTATAAAAGGTTCCTTTTTACGTAAAGCTTTGCATGAAATAAAACTAAAATTCTTTAAAAAGAGGATTGAAAAATTTTTCTCTAGATAAAAAAAGAGTATACTGAAGCCCGGTAAATTTGCTTCGTTTTTTTGCTGAAAATTTATTTTCAACTTTGTTATAAGGTAGGTATAACAAACCTTTTGCACCAATCTAATAAAAAATAATGGATAAAGTTATTGTCTATTTTTACAGTCACAGAATATATTATAAGAGATATCTATATCTATAAATAAATTATAAATATAATTACATTTTTTCCAAAAGTGAAGACGTGATGCCACCGATTATTATTTTTACTTGTCATGCAATTAAATAAATTGAAGCAATCGTTTGATTGAATTTGACCAAAGACCTACGGTCTTTTAGCGATATACATATAATTGAAAAATATACACCTAATTCTTTCTAAATCGTGACTATACGAGAACACGCGTGTTGCGAGATATCACAAGACGCGTGAGAGACATCAAACGAATTCTCGTTGTACTCGCGGGACACACATTCGCATTTGTCCCTCACGCCTGTCTGAATCAATCCGAATGAAAACCGACAATCAATATTGAACCCCTACTCGCTCGTTCGTTTTGCTGCATTAGCCATTGTAATAGCTTAACCCTCGTTCACTTTGAAGAGTTCTCTCGGATCGAGGACGGCCGGATCCCGTTAACTCCGCGCGAGATGCGAAATTAAATCTACGACGATCGCGCGACACGGTGGATCAAGTCGCCTTGTTAACGGAAGTTTTAATGACAGCAGTGTCACGCGCAACTAATTGATCAATCAGCGTTGCATGCTGGTTTTTTTTTTTATCCTCGAACAAAGTGTGGGAGCACCGACAATTTCCGAGCTGTTGTTTTTCCTGCGTCGGATCCTCGGATCCCAACGTCTAGTCGACGTGATCTTGGAAGCACACAAAACAGCGCCTTAGGTTTCTCACCCTTCCTCTCCCCTACCCTTCCTTCCCCCGGGCCGACCTGTTTCTAGCTCTTTCTTTGTCCTCCTCCCCGTGCTCCCTCCTCCGGGCGCACCAAGAGTCGCTATTCTACTAATTCTGTGCAAACACCGTGGACTCTCGCTCCGAGAGGCGGCCCCGGGTTCCAGACACGCAGGTATATGTTGTTCCCCCGTCTTTAAACAACTCTCGAGACTTCGGGGACCTTTCTTTGGCAAAGCCGACGCGACGCGGGTGGTCCCACGCGAGTGTCAATGATTCTCACAAGAGTCCGTGATTGCTCGACGGGATTTCGTCGGATTGTCGGACGAATTTTACGCAACTCTGTTCTCGCGATTCCGTGTTTTCGAGAATTTCAAGACCATCCGAGATAACGTCGAACGCCAATTGAAATCGGTAAAGTTTTGATCGACCTCAATTATGACTTTACTCTTAGACTAAAAGGGCCTGTGAACAAAATGATTGACTTATAATTTTAAGACAATGTTTTATGCTTTAAATCTTTATTTTTCGTAACGCACAATACTGTCTTGTGTCTCAAGTCTTAAACGTGTGCACGAAATGTCATAACGTTTTATAAGACTTGAAACAAAGATTTGAAGCATAAAACATTGTCTTAAAATTATAAGTCAGCCATTCTGCTCAGGGCCTAATCGCCTATAAGACTTAAGTCTGTTAATTAGGCAAAATCATTCGGGCGTTAAAAGTCGGTTTTAATATATTTTCATACGCGAAATCACTAATGATGATTTGATAAATCGTCGAATTGATAGAAAGGCTCTTTGTAGAATCGAAACGAACGCATTGAGGTACAAAACGGTCTGTATAAAAGGATTCTGTTTGCAGCCGCGATGCCGTGTAAAAATCACAGAAATCACAATATATCGCTTGCCGCCAGATTTAGGAGCTAGATCGTTAATTACTGGAAAAATAACGCTCGATCGGCGACACAATGAAGGCATTGAAAGGTAAATTTATACGAAATTAACGCAACGCGGAAAACGCGCGTTCTCTCTCTCTCTCTCTTTCTCTCTCTTGTCTGCGGAGAGTATACCACTTTAGAAATTATAAATTGCATGACGCGTGTACGCGCTATCCGGCACGCGTGTGCGTGCGAACGATCGCGCGCGCGCGCGCGAGCGTATGTATAATTGAAGTAAACACATTATCGCTAAAGCTTTTAATCTAGCATGCAACTTGTTAGCTCAAGTCGACCGAGGTCCCGATAAATACCCACCGCGGTAAATTTTAATGACCGCGTTAAAATATTATGGGCTTTTATGCATTAGGACGACAAACACAGGCCGTTCCATCCCACTCAGGAACAGCGGCGGCGGCGGCGACGGCGCGTAGTTTGCCGACATTACATTACAAATTGTGCGTGCGGACCCGGGCCATCCGGACGGTCAATGTTTGTCGATCCGAAATCCAATATTCCGTTCACGGCTCGAGAAAGTAATTTGTCATCGGCAGGCGGCTTAAGCCCGTCGCTCGGCGCGGTGCGTAACTTCGCCGCCGTTTGGTACCTCGAAACGGTAGCGCGGTCTCTCGGTTTTTGGAAAACGACCGTGGATGAACGGAAGCCTGTGTAATTGTGAACGCCCGCTCTCTTTTCCACGCTATCTTCTTCCTTTTCATACTGCAGGTCCGTCAAACCGGCGTTTTGCAACATGATCGATCCCGTTTCGCGATTGACGCGACGAGAGAGACGTCCTCGACTGTGATTTTAACGACTACACATAACTCGAATTAAAGTGAGAGTCTCCATTTTAATTTTTCAACCCAAAATTTAATTATTAAGATGATAACGGTGGATACTAATAAATCGTGACTATTATTAACGTCGCGTAATATATTCTTCGTCATTAAGATATATAGAGAATTCAAACGGGAAACCCCTGATATAATAAAATGTAAAATTCGACTGACCTCGATCCTTTCTTCCTTGAGGTCGACCTGGAGGGCCAGTTGTTCCCGCAGGAGCACGTCGGGATAATGTGTCTTGTCGAAGGTGGCTTCCAATTGTTCCAGTTGCTCCTCCGTGAAGATCGTTCGATGGCGACGTTTTCTCTTCGCCATCGGGCCCATTCCCGGATTGTTGGGATTTATCTGGTAGGGATGACCGGTGTGATAAAAGGCCGGTTGTCCGTGAAGGGAAACGCCGGCGGCGGCCATCGCCGCCACGTATCCTCCCGGGTACAATCCTGGATATGCCGCGGCTGAAATCCGAAAACGACAGACATGTGGATGATAAAAGCTCGCCCCGTTTATATTTTGAAAACCCGCTACACGAGTTCCTCGGGTAACATCCCAGCCTCCGAAATGACAATAAAGATTATCCGCGCGGCCGCAAGCGCGCCATTTGAACTTTGGGCCGCATTAAAGATTCAAAACGTCCATTCTCGCGGTCGCGATTATAACATTCGGGGGAGACCCGGGGATCGATTGTGCGACGAGCGATAATTGCAACAATCGCGGTAATTCGGGCACTAAATCGACGGGATTGACAAAAGGATTACCTACATCCTTTGCGGTCGCGAGGCCAATCCCGATAACTCCGCGATCGGCCGATCGGCGCATTTCCAATGCTCTTCCGGGATCGGAGGAGAATTAACCGGATGGCGGAGGCCCGAGAAACGCCGTTGCTGTCGGGAAACGCGATACTACGAACTGCGAACTCGCGGATACTATACGAACTCGTCCCCCATTCACGCTAACGCTCGGGATAAAGAGGTCGCCCGGCGCCCCCGTCCCGGGGGACGTTTTACTTTAAAATCTCGAAGAAAGCTGCTTAAACGCGACGTTCCGTATGAAAATGCGGGGACGGTAAAAATTTCTTGCTTTTACCCGTCAGCGCCCGGTCTCTCCCTCTCGCCCATTCTCTCGCGTTTGCATGCAGCCTTCCTTTTCACGTTTCTCCGTCTTCTAGCGGGATTGCGGAAGGAGCTAGATCGTTCATGCATGATCGAAACGGATTGCGGATTTTTCATCTCGCGTATCCCCAATGCGAGAGAGCGCAAGTTTACTTGAGGGAAAAATACCTAAAGCCCCCTGCGGGCGTGAAAGAAATTTTGGCGTGTTTCGCACCGGCTCTCTTAGGATTTCGCGCGGGGGTCTTACAATTTTTGCATTGTAAAGTGTTAAACGTCTCTGTTGGACGAAATACGTTTACCGATCCACCGAGAATTGACGAAACGCGAACGAATTAGATTTCTTTACTTTGTGAAAGCGAATAAGATTATATTGTAGATACGGAGCGTAGCCCGCAGGAAATAAGAGGTCGCAGCTTTGACAGAAAAAATAAACAATGCTGACTGAAGTTCCATGACTTTTATAATTATTTATTCATTGTGATAACGAGTTCAAAACTGGAGATGCTGAATGACATACTGATTTAAAGTAGATACGGAACGCGATTCCCCCCCCCCCCCCCATTAATGACAGTATAAAAATTAATGCGCGAACGTTCAAAATACTCGCAAAACAATTTCACTAGCGTTAAGAATTCTATGCGTGAACTGATAAAGAAATATAGTTGAAAAAATATATAATCCGCATGAATCGGACAAAACGAACAAAATTTCACGCGTCATAGATGCGAAATAGAGTCAAATAATCGCACCGATTCGCGTATTAACGCTTTACGACTCATAAAATTTTTTCTCTTGTTTTAGAGTTAATAAATAATATTTTTTTTCAATTTCATATATCGCTTCTGTGCCGGGCGAATGATTCACCAATTTATTTACGGAATGTGAAAGAACGTGGAGATTGGGCTCTGTCGCCGAGTTTTCGATTTTCCATAAACTCTGCACAAAATTGATGGCCGGCATTCTGAACATTATCGACATTCTCATCCGTATTGCGAAAAATATTGCAAAGAACGGATATATTGCCTCGATGTCGCTTGATAAAACTGTAATGTAATCGAATAAATGCAATTAACATTTCCATGCGGCACGCATAAATTAATCGTTCGACCTCGCGTAATTGTTCAATACGATCGCGATCGCGAACGCTTCATTTGCCCGAGCCGTGTTATTATTTCTATATCGGTTTCTCGACGCAGCTCGGAAACTCCATTTATCGCCGACTTGTCACACGTAGGAGTTTAATGTAATCCAACAATACGAACTTAATTCGTTAACGACTATACGTGGGAATCGCGAATTGCGAGTTCCGTTTAAGATATTATATTATTATACAAACGGTATAAGAGATGCGCTTATGGGATTCCAGAGACTACAATGGAGCAACGTTAATTATAATTTCATGCATAGGAGAACCCGAATGACAGAAGTTCGACCTCAAAAGTGTAAAAGGGCATCCGTAGAAGAAGTCTAAAGGATTAGGGTGTCTTTTAAGGCGCCGCGGGCCCTTTTGAGAGACTTTCGAGGAGAGAAGAGTCACGCCGATCTTTCTCCTTCGGAGGGGGCGGCGGCGTGCTACCCACCGAGAAAATCCGCCGAGGTGAACGCCAAGTGGTGCAGCTGCTGCTGGAGCGGATGCATCGCCGCGGCGGTGGTGCGACCGGCGGCCGACTCGATCGTCTCCGGCGTCTGGATCACGGATGCGGCGACGGTGGTGGTGCTCGTGGGCGCGACGACGTTGCCGATCGGCCGCGGCGCCAGGATGCTGTCGATGGTGAAGAGCGAGGTGGGGGACGACATGGCGGAGGCGGAGGTGCCGGTCGCGGCTCGCGAGGGGACGACCGGTTCGCGGGCCCCCCCGTGGCGGTGATGCCGCGGCATCGTCTCCTCCGTGCTGATCGGGCTCCTGGCGAACGCGCGCTCGTGCACGCCGCCATCCGCGCCCGTCTCGTTCTGATTGTTGCGCCTCGTCACCGCCGATACGTGATTCTGCGCGTCCGGCGAGTAGCTGTACAGATAGCTGTGGTGGCCGTAGCCGGATATCCCGGGGCCATCCGAGTGCAGCGGACTCGACGGCTCCGTCATGGGCGAGCGGGATCTCGGCGAGTCGCTCGCATAGATGCTCTCTACCATGTTACGTTAACGCGTGGCACGAACTCACGGGTGTATTGTTAAGTGATATCGGCGTTTATCTCGACGGGAGATGAGTGTCTTGTCCGAGTCCGCGGGACTCGAGATGCGAAGACGAAGGATGCGCGGCGCCTCGTTCTATCCTCGTCCCCCGGCGACGTTACGTTCTCGCTCGCATCGTAAAACGCGATCCCGATGGTTCTCGCGACTTTTAAGCACCGCGCGCGAACTTTGATCGACGGGATCGCTGCCTCTGTTCTATCTCGTTTTTTTTTTTCTTCTTTTCGTTTACAACCAGGCGAGATAAGTTCGCGCGAGATCCTGTTCCGGTGCGGATATATAACGAGGCTCCCGCCTCGCAGAGACGATCGCTCACCGACGTCGAGTCATCCGAGACGGAAAGACGAGAGACGAGTCGAATCGCGAGACGGGATGCAGGCGCGCGAATCCGATCTCCTCCGCGGGAGATGCGTGCCTGGACCTTACCCCCCCCCCCCCCCCTGCTCGCCGTCGCGCCGACCGCACTTTATCCACTTCGGACCGGCCGTCGAGCCGCCGTCGCGGGGCGCCTAGCGTCGTGCGTCGCGGACACGGACTGACATCTCCCCGATAAAGGATATACGTGGACTAGCCGTAACGGTGGCCGCCGCGATGCCGCGTGGACGCGGTGCGCCGCTATCTCTTCCTACCCTACCCGTGCCGCTCTCCGGTTCCTCGCGCGCACAGCCAACAAAGCCACCCCCGTGGGCCCCCGTGTGCCGCGCCACAGCCGCGTCGGTGGCGGACAGAGGGACACCCTCGGGTGCCGCGTCGGGTTGGCGTGCGTTGTCCGCGATCGGGGCGTGGTCCTATCTGGCTCCATCCACTTTTCCACCACCCGGTCGCGCGCTCTCTCGCCACGATAGCTCCCTCGCATCCCCCTCCCCGCGCGTTTAGAAATGCAGGAGCGAGGGAGGGCGAGAGAGAGGGCGAAGCGGAGGGTTGACGACGACGACGACGACGACGAGGACGAGGACGAGGACGAGGTTCTCTCGCGCGGAGGGTGCGATCGCGTCGCGACGCTCAGGGGTGGGGGGAGCGCACCCCTTTCGGATGCCGCGCCGCGCCGCAGCAACAGACACACGCGAGGCAACGCGCGCGCCTGTGTCGGCAGAGGGTGGTCGCGAAATAACCCTCTGACAAAGAGAGAAAGAGTGAGGGAAAGAGAGGAGGCATCGCGGAAGCGAACGACATATATTTGTCGATGCATATTACGAAGGTTACCGAACCTCTCGCCCCCTCGTTGTCGTCGCTCGAGCACGCGATCGAATCGAGGAGCTTATTTTTGCAAAAAGTCTTAAATCGGTACTTTTCGAAAATTGAGACGGGACGTTAGAAAGTATTCCAACGGCTTCAGCACGTAATCTCCATTCATAAAAAGAGTATTTAGATATTTCGAAAGAGTCTTTTTACAATTCTGATTTAACTTTAGATTTTTATGAGCATTTTTGTCTTATCGATCATTAATTATTTACCGTTCATGTATGAGACAGCAGCATTTCGCGACGCAACAAGAGAGATCATCTAAATCTGACTGTGTCCTCAAAGTAAAAATAATGAGTTTGGAACTCCAGTCTCTAATTCTCGCGATAACAGTGTTCCACTACATATAATTTGTGAGACACTTTATAAGATATTTTTATTAATTAACTGATTAACAGCTAATACAATCAATAAAATCTTTGAGAAAAATCATTGTAAACGACTTCAAATCTTTTTTATTATCTTCGGAGCGTCCAGATATCAAACTAAATTTTATTAAAGTAAAGTCCATGGAAAAAACTGGAAGCATTGTCCGATTAACGTAAAAGATTTGTCTTCTTTTTGTTGAACAGAGTTGAAAATGAAATTTCAGCGAAATCGAAGCACGTTTACCGCCACGGGCTTCAATATACTCTTTTTTCATTTAGAGATCAATTTTTTAATCCCTTTTTTTTAAAAAACTTCGGTTTTTAATTTTATTTGATGCAAAGCTTGATCTTTAGCATCTACCTAACAAATCTCTGTTATCCATTTTTGCTTCCCTTAAGTTTAATTCGCAAAGAGCCCTGCTGTTTCATAACTCCATTAAAAATGGCGGTTCGATATTTTTGCTAAGTCTTTCAAATTCAACGGGGAACCTATTATCAAAGAATTATAAGATCGTGGATGTGGAATTATGCGCTTACGTTACTAATTTTGTTATAATCTTGTTGATCGTACGATTATAACAAAATGCCCATCTGTCAACGCATTCATCAGTTATTATCGTCTCAATGTGTACCATTCGTCGTTCTTCCTTACTCACAGCTTGCGTTAGAATATCAATAATCAGCTAATCTTAGGTATGAGCTAAGATTAGAAATTTGCGACCAGTAATCTTAAATAATCGAATCGATTTGTCGACGTTATGGGATCAAATAGCGAGCGCAAACGCCAATCCGAACGCGATGAACCCCACGCGGAAACTCAGGCGTCGGTAGATCTGGATTATGGCGGTTGCGCGCGACCAGAGAGGGAGAGAGAGAGAGAGAAAGAGAGAGAGAGAGAGAGAGAGAAAGGGAAAGGAAGGAGAGAAGGAGAGAGAACAATACCTACCTATCTAGCGAATCCGCGCGGATCTGTTCAATTATTCAAATCCCGGCCAATGCATCCGTATTAATAACATAAAACCGTTGTAATGTACATTGACTGTCTCCCCCCGTCTTCGTAGCGAGCGAGCGAGGGCACGAGGGGGGGCCGCGGCATCGTGATACACGAAGAATCGAGCGTGAAAAACGTTTTCTCTCTCTCGCCCCCCCCCCCCCCTTTCTCTTTCTTTCTTTTTCTCGTGAGGGGCGCGCACGTATCCCGATATTATATGGGTACCCCGCGCGCGCGGCCATCCGTGTCTACCCCTCGCGACGAGGACGAGCCCCTCCTTTCGACCCTCCTGGCCGTGGTATCCGGCCTCTCCCCGATGCGATGCTGCGGTCCGCCCGGGCGCAGCAAGATCCACGCCGGAGCTTAATCCTAATCCGTACGTTAATCGTACGCCCCGATCCGGCGAGCCGGATCCCACATTCTGCGCGATTCGTGTATACGTGTATTATGCCCACCTATATATCTGCCTGTCTACCTACTCACCTACCTATACCGGTTTAGACCGTTGTGTCGAAAGCAGGAGAACGGCAGACAGCTTGTCTCGCGCGCACGCGAGGATCTGCGGAAGAGAATTCTCGAGGATGGAGGGCCCCGCCGCTGTCCTCTCTTGCGCAGCGGACAGCCATTGTTCACCGGTACGTCGTGAATTTTATTAGAAACGAACCGGGAACCGGCCATCGCTAATATATCTCTTGATCTGCCGATGGTCTTTTTGCGATTGCTCGATCCGCGCCCGGCGCTCTCGCGTTCTCGGACCCTGAAGAGAGCGAGAAATGGCGAACGGTGAAGCTGGACGAGTTTACGATTTCGAAATTGGTATACAAGTCCGGCCTTCAAATATCATGAATTGTAAATGAGATGCTGCTTCTCGTTCCGGAGAGAGAGAGAGAGAGAGAGAGAGAGAGAGAGAGAGAGAGAGAGAGGTGACAAAATTAAATAAGTTTACTTTGACCGCGGCCAGAGGGATGGACCGGGGGAGGGGGGGGGGGGGGGAGGGCGCGTGCGGTGCAAGTCGCGCACCGTCTTGAATGCGCAATGAATCTCAATTGAGCGCGCCCGACGAAAGAGAGATGTATAAAATGAGAATATCGCATATATGTCGTTCGTTTAGCGATTCACACGAATCCTTCGTCGACAGCATCGAGTTCCGTCTCCCTCTCTCTTTCTCTCTTTCTCTCTCATTCTCCCGGCAAAACCTCTCTCTCGCTGTAAGGAGCGCTCCCGGCGGGGCGGCTTTCCACGAAAAAGATTACAATTTTCCCCGGCAATCACGGGGGGATGAATCCTCGGCGCTAATGCAGCGACAATACAGATGTTTTCGCGTCTAAGCGGCGTGCTAAGTGGATCTCGCCCTCTCCCCCCCCCCCCCCCCCCCCCCTCTTCCCGCTTTTCCCACCCTATCTCTCTCTCGCTCGCTCTCGCTCGCGCCCTTTCGTTCCTCGTGAGGGCGAGTGCGATGGAAAAAGCATTCGCGTCGATATTCTTAAAGGCGTAGCCGCGGGGTGTCGGGCGGGCCGATACCTGATCTTCTCCAGCTTCCGAAGTCTCTTCCCGGCATCTATAGCTCGCACGGACTCGACGGTCTCTCGGTTACATTTGACTGCATGCCTTCCTGCCTTACCCGGTTAAATAATTGGCGTAGAGCCGATAAAACGCGGCCGCGCGAACTGTTCGCCCTGAAAATATTCAGGCCCGCCATTTTCATCCGTAGAAGCGGAGGGAGGACCTTCGTATTCTGGCGAGACGTCCCTTATTGATAGGTATCGTTCTCGCCGAGAGATGAACGGCGTGACGTTGTTGACGTCTCCGGCCTAAGACATTGTTCGGTTCGCATTCTGAATGATTATTCCGGGCCTGCTGGTCGATTCTTTCGGAATTTCACGCTCGTTTACTTCTTATGCTCTCGAGAAAGTGACAAGCATTGAAATGGAAGGCAATTATCGGCCGTGAAGCGTTCGATTCGACCCTTGACTCTCAATAAGTGAGGAACCTTCTAAATCGTAGTTTTAAATTGTATTATATATGTAAATAAAAAGTACATAATTGCACGTTACACGCAAATTGTACAAATTTTCTTAAAAGTAATTATGTTTTCTTTGCATAAATTGATTGAAATTGAATCAAATCAAATTGTATGGAAAAAATATGATTCCGTTTAAGAAATGTCGATGTTAATATCTCACAATAAAGCGTAACATAAAAATTTATCATATTATCTCTATATAAAACTGTATAAAACTAATGTGTTAAACATTTCTTTCCATTTAGTTCGAGAGAAAAAACATTGTGTTGAAATAAATCATCCTCATATGACTCGGTACACATATAAGCGGAAAGTTTGCTTTATAAACAACGGTGAAGGGACTTTTGCGTGGCACAAACGCAACTTAAAAACAATTACATAATTTAATCCCAGAGAACTTTCTCGCGGGAAGCGAAGGGCGATGCAGTTTTAAAGCCACAACCACAAGATGAGTGCGACTTAAGAGTGCTCTTCACCTGCGGTTCTTTATCCGTTAATTCCTCGACAGTCCGCGGATTCGTGCGAGTAGTTGTAAAAACAGCGGGACACCGGCGTGGAAAAAGATTGTAAGCGAGATTATAAGCGAGAAGATTCCGAGAGAGCTAGCGCACTTCCGCCGCGAGTCGCGGTCGCGCGTGTCGCGGATGTGTCTCGCAAAATTAATATTTTCATACCCTCGCGCGCGTTCGCGCGGCTCATAATGCAGCGGGCAAATATTGTTCCTACGCGCGCCGCGCGCGCACGGGATATCCCGCGCGCACCCTCGCGCGCGCGCGAGCATCCTCAAAGGATGCCGAATTTCAAAGGACGAGAGGGAAAAGGGCGGCCCCCGCGTGTCTTAATCTATCCGACCGAGTCCGGCGAGTTGTTCACATGAGTTCCACAATGGATTAGCGTAGTCGATTACGGTTCCCCGTAAATATTTGCCCGTTCCCGGATTCGGGCGGGCCGACGATTTTTACGCTCCCTCTTTCACCCTTTGTAAAAGGCCCACACGGCCCTTCGTGAGGTCCGGTAAGAACCGGTGCCACTTCGCGCGATCATTTTATATAGCTGCGATTCGAGGGTTCGAGGAGAACGTAATTACATACATCTTGCAATTATGATGTAAGGGTCTGGCCCTTAAGCAAAATAGCTTAATTTGTAACCTTCGGGATGACAGAATTTTTGTGATTTCAGTAATGCGATTGGAACTGACTCGCGAAGAATTTCGACTATAACCGCAGTTTTCTGGCCATGAAAAGAAGATTTCCGCCGAGCGGAGAAATATTGTGCAAACTCTATGCGCACGATACGAAACAACGTCCCTAATTACGTGAGATTCTGCCAGTTATTATCGAGAACGCGGACTCGAGATCGCTGCAGCGCGATGCGTACATATATGTACGCGCGGATACATACATATATATCTTATATACGTGCTTATTTACGTGTATATACATTTATACGCGCGACATGTATATATAGATACGTGACGAATAATTGTCCGCGCCCGTACGCGCGACGATGCGCAACGATCTCAAATTTATTGGCATGCACGTTAATTACTTTAATTATTACACCGCTGTCAAAGGCTGATCGGAATACAAAGGAAGTTTATTCGACGCTGAACTATGTTCGCATCGCCCCGAGTCACCAATCGCCAATTAATTTTCCATAATTGGACGGACACGCTGCCGGAGCACGCTCCACACTCCTTGACGCTCGTTGCACGCGTGCAACGCGTGTGTGTATATATATTATATATATATATATATATATATATATATGTGTGTATATACATATGTTTATGTATATATACGTATATATAAATATATATGTGTGTAGGCGCGTATGTGGGTACAACATGTACCCCGGTGGACCTGGCGTCCCACGCACACGTCTCTGCTTAAAACGCGTCGCAACCAGCCGCCGGCCACACCGCCGTATTTTCAGCAGGGAACCAATTAACAGTTTTCACCTATTCCTTTTCAGGTGACCGAGCGTACCCAACAAAAAAAATCGAAATAAACGCCGGGACGAGGCGAGGGAGAGGGTGAGGGGGGGGGGTGGGGGAGACATCGGGGGTGGTAGGGGGAGCGGGTGAAAAAAATAACGCGCGGGTGGGCGGCCTCGCCGGAAAAATCAACTCCGGTTCTTCACGCGGGTGCACATTTTTCGATGTCGACGCCATTAAAATTGGACTCGATACACGACACCGACAAATAGTGCGTTTTCCTGACAAGCGGCAAGCGTAATTAGTTGTCGCCGTAAGGTATGCGGCTGAATTCGGGGAAAAAAAGGGAAAAATGGAGAAAAAAAATGCACTCGTGTAAAGCACCGCCAATTTCGTTGGCGACTCGCTGGAAAATAAACGCCGGATACAGCGGGTAGATCGTAACGAAAAATCATATCTTTCAACATTTTTTTCTCGTTAATTAAGAGGATTCTGATTTGAGGCTTGTCTTTCTCTTTTTTTTTCAATTAAAATTACGAAAGACGAGAAACGTCGCTTCGTTCGTGAAACGCGCGTTATTATCGAGCTACACGCGAATTATAGGGGGGGGGGGGGGTACGGCGAGAACCAGAGTTCGGCCTTCGGCCCCGTTAATGGTCGCACGGGGCTATCGGGCTAAATAAATCAGCAAGCAAACAAATAAATAAATAGGAGTGCCCGACGTACGTTGAGGCTCCCACTCGCAGCCGGAGCGGCGCGGCGGGGTGGCGGAGAAATGGGTGGCCCTTTAAAGCAGTTTCCTGACGGATACGGATTTCGCTAAGTGATACCAATAACTCGGTGGGCTAACAACGGGGCGCACTTCTCCGCGGGATTCGACGCGGGAGGATATAGACGGAGGACCGCGGCAATCCCGTGGGATGTTATCTAATCCCGCTGGATTTGTTGATTCTGCGTCTTGCGCCCGGCAAAGCCCGATGAGGTTTTCGTGTAGCACGGGATTACCCCTATTTTTCGCGACCTAAACTCACCCCCTCCGCCTTCCTCTCTGCCCGCTCGCCCTCTCGAACGTTGCGCCCGTTCGCCGCGTAGCGGAAACACACGTCTCGCCGGGGTACCGTTCCCCCCCCCCCCCCCTATTCGTCGCAAAACAATCCCGCGTAAAGTTAACGTATAAGAGCGTAAGACTTTCCATCGACGCGCGCATTAACTTATCACCGTAAACCGTATAATAGCATAATAATATTGTATGGCACATTATACAGCGCACAATACAACGCGATTGTACAGCGGCATAATGATTAAATCCGGAGGTGCGAGTTAATAGCCGGAATGGCTTAATTGCAGGTGATAGTGGCATTAAACGGCCGATAAAGGACAGCCTTCAATATCTCGCTTTGGAAAATCGTTCCCGACAAGACGTATGTCACTGTTGACGTTCAAAAACATTTAGGCACGAAATTAACATCATCTTACTCGAAATAACCGCTATACACATTACGTTGGGGGAAATTTCATGTCTCTAAACATACATATAAGGATGATATTTTATTTGATATATATTAGAATTAATTGCTGCAAGTTGGTGAAATGTCATTTGAATATAAGCTTCGACCTTTATATATGTATATAGAAATGGCTCTTCTAGCTACGAAATTGTCCACCAGGAATCTATTTAAAGCTTACTTGGACGTTGTAAATTAATAAGAGAAATTTAAACCGGTTTTTAACTTAAAGATGAAAATGCTCTTTAAACGTGTCCACAGGCATTATCATCTTCAAATAAATTTGAAAATTGTAAATTAACAACGAGAAATTTTTATAAACCGGTTTTTAACTTAAAGATGGAAATGCTCTTTACACTTGTCCACAGACATTATCATCTTCAAAATATATCATAAATCTAGAAATTTACAAAGAAGTAGTCTTAACTAATTTCTAACTTAAAGATAAAAATACTTTAGATAAGTCTATAGAGATTGTAAATTAACAACGAATAAGTCTTAACAGATCATTGACTTAAAGCATTACTTGCTCTTATTATACCTGCTGAAATTCTCTCTTGATACGGCATTTGTAGTTGAAGGGTTAACGATGGTAAACGGGCGGAGTACGGATAGCGATATGGCTGGACGAGGAGAGAAGATTAAAAAAAGCGCGTTTAAATCGCGCGATTACCATATTCTTCTGCAAATTCGCGTGACGAGAGACCGAGAGATGATCCGGGCCGGAAACCGATAGCGCGCGGTAAACAAAGATATGCGGCGGAACTTCTGCCCCGCGGTGCATCGCCCACCCCCGCGCCCACCACCCCCTCCTCCCCCTCCTCCCCCCCCCCTCCCCGTCCAACCCCCCGTGTAACGCGCAGATTATTCTATTACACGTTGCGTAAACACCGAGGGCACAAGCGGACGACGCGAGTACCCCCAGAGCGCGGCGCGAGCTGCCTCCGCGGCCTCCGGTGCGAGCGATGCTGTTTGCTCTGAAAATGCGTTATTGTTTCACCGCGATAAAAAATTCAACGTTTGGATAATTACATCAGAACTGATCGATCGGCAGAGGGGGGGGTGGTCAGGTGGGGAACGGGGGGGAGATCGCCCCGGGCGAGTTTCCACTGGGTTACTGACTTACTTAGTCCGCCCATTTCTGCTGAGCGCGGCGCAAAAAGGGAAAAAAAAAACGAGAGAGAAAAAAATAGAGGAAAAGAAGGGGCGGATTTTGCGGTTTAACGATCGATCGATCGTTTTGGTGGGTGGAGATGTCTCGAGCGTCTTCGAGCGATAATTAAACGGCTGTGTTTCGCAGCTACGTTTTATCGGACAAGAAAGAAACGTGAGTCAGCCTTTTTAGAGAAACAAGGGAAGATATTCTTCTCTTCCCAAGGATATATCGAGTCCACCCTGAAGATACGTAGTGACATTGCGAAGGGCGTTCGCGATGTACCTACTAATAATTTCTTTTTATCAAAGCTTTACGTTCCTCGCGAAATTCTTGATTTCGTTAAACTTGCAATTTAATGCTTCGAAAAATTATTTATATTATATGTTTACAATATAATAACATGTATTTTCTTTGCTAAAAAGAGCATCATTTCAATCTTATTTATAATCGATATTAGTTGTCTCTTTTAATGACTTTGAGAAAAAGGAAACGTTATAAAGGAGATAAAGAGTCACGTAATATAGAATCCTGATAATTCATAAAGAAGAAGGAAATCTTGCTGATTTTTCCGGTTCACTTTTACAAATTCATGTTTTTGAAAACTCAAGACGCTTTTTATATCTTACGAAGCTACAGGGCGGAGCTAATAATAAGCTCGTGTATAAGGTACGTGGGGGTCGCTGTGTTCGAGAATTTATTCATATTTCTACTGCAGATACGAATTTAAGACGCTTTGGAGGTAAGCCCTCCGATCGACGAGTTCTCCAAAAACGTCTCTCCGTCGCGATTGACGAAACGTTTGTCCATCCTCTCGCTCCGTGTGGCATCTTCTATCCACGAGAAAATACATACCGCTCTATTCCTCGTCCATCCGCCCGCGCGGATCAGCGAAAACAGAAATACGATGGGTGAGGAATCGCTACTTTTCTGGTCGGGCCAATCGGTGCGTGGCAGCTGCGATCCTTTTCTCGAATCTCTTTTCCTTTCGCGTGTGTTCCCTCTTTTCTTCAGACCGACAGGCCCCAGGTTTTCCCCGGGTAATCCCTTCGAGGAAGAACGATGGGCGAGGGGAGGGAGAGAAAGCGCAGAAAGAGAAAAAAGAAAGAGAAAGAGAGAAAGAGAGGAGGCAGAGCGGTTTTTGCGCGCGCGGGAGCGGAAGAAACGAGGATGGCCCGCGAGAGAGGACGACCGACGATCCCGCGCGCTGTTTGCCTTTTATTAAACTCTTGTTAAACGCCGCCTTTCACCGCACACACAATTGAATCGGCAAAACAGCGAAGATAATGCCCCTACCGGCTCGGTATACGCCCGCAGGACTCGGAGGCTGCAGCGAAAGAGGGAAAGAGAGCGGATGAGGGAGAGCAAGAGAGAGAGAAAAAGAGAGAGAGAGAGAGAGAGGGAGGGATGAGGAAGAGAGAAAGACTTACCGCAAACATCAGTTCCTTGTTCGTCTTGAAATGGACACCGTGTAATCCGCCTTCTTTATGCAGCGACTGCGGGCATATCGCCCGGGATCCTTTAGCCGAGGATCTCGCTCGCGCAGGGGAGGATCCTCGGCGTGAAAGGTGGCCCTGATCGATTTCTCGTGAAAAGGAACCTCCGCGAAAATGGCGCGGTCCACCCTCCGCAAAACGGGCCCGTCTAATGAAAATATTTGGATGTTTCCAAACTCGAGATCGACACGGTCGTCGAAAGGGGGGGGGGGCGGGGGGGGGCCCATTTCGGTCTCAAAGGGCTGGAAATCGAGAGGACCCTTCTTCCACGATTACGCGCGCAACGGCAACCCTTCGCTGAGGTTGTCCCTTCGCGCGGGGCGCACACGTCTTAATTCGCATAGCCGTGACACGCGAGAAAGAGGATCACCTTCGTCTCGAGACCACTTTAAGCGATCCGTGATACAGAATAGAATTCTATTTGTAATTTTGTGTCGTGTAATACGAAAAATATTTAAAGGGAATCAGAATGCAAAACTGTTTCGTATATTAAAATGCAGATGTATATGTATATATGTATTAAAATAAACGGCACAAAGCCCACTTTAAACAATTTATGATTCGTATAAAAATTCATCAGAGCATATATATAATTCTAGGTTTATGTATTGTATATAGTGTATAAGATAAAAAATATTTAAAGAGAATCAGAATACATAATTAACTATGAGGAATGTTTCTAAAGTTCTGGGAATTGTGCGCTAAACCTTTTATTTTATTCATCTTCTCATTAACGTTAACGTGTAATTACAGTGTATTTTTTCAATGTAGTTTCAATATAATTCTATTCAACTGAACACACTTATCCTAGAGCAAAACCATTTTTCTTAGGCCTTTTCAAGAATGTCTTTTATCGCGCTGCGATTCCCAGAACTTTGGAAACATCCCTTGTATATAAAATATATATGCGCACAATACTCGTATATATGTCAAAATTATAGAATTATAAATGTTCATTCTACAATTCTACGAGCTACAGTATTCATCGGAGAATTCAGAATAGAATTATATGTTTTTATGGATCGCGTAATACGAAAAATATATAAAAAGAATCAAAATGTATACAAAATATACATTAATTAAAATATGCACGTATACCAAAATACATAACATTATATATAAAACTGTAAACGAAATTCTATCGTAGAGTCTGTATTACATATATAGACTATTAAAGCGGACCTTTAATCACTTTAAAACGATTATTCGAAGCTTTTATTAAAAAAGACGACATTCATGTTACGCTTTATTCGTAACGTTTTACTAAAAAAAATATGTATCTCGATGCTATATATTCGATAGAGAATGGAAAGTATAAATGGATATTAACACTTCGTTCGGAGCTGCGCTTGGATCGATTAGGAAACAATAAATAAAAAAAATATATAAAAAAAAATCTGCGTTTGTGTTTTCCCGCGACCGTCTACCCGCGACGATTTATTATTATCCGCGATCGCTCGTAACGGTTCGTTGCGTCACCGCATGAACCGCATCGCTCCGCACCATCCCGCGCACCGCCCCGCTCTCGGGCACGCATCGGTGACATCGGTTTATAAAAAAAACACTTTTAATCGCTGGCTTGAGATATGTCTCAACATCGGAGGTTACGCCGTGAAAAATAACGGCGATACACAAACGGCGATATCGCGGCCGCGGCGGTACTATCGTTATTTATTGCCGGGGCAGAAATGAAATTACTGGAAGGAGAGGTAGGGGAAACGGGGCGTTTTTCTCCCGCGATCAAATCGCACCGTAAACACACGGTCGCGAATAATACTCCCGGCTGTTCCGCGGAAATCGGCGCGGAGCACCTGCGAAAGGGAGAAAAAAAAATTGTAAAATTCGTAGCTCGTTACGAGCTCGTTAATCGAAAATCGGTTAAGCTTCTCCCGAAAAACAGTCGACGCTCGAGAAAGGCTTAATCTATAAAATAATATTTATATCTACATGCATTTACCTAGCTAGCCGACAAATTTGAGAATGCGTTTGATTATCGTTGTAAATTAAAGCGAAAATGCAAATTGACGAAATTCAGTTTTGAAAAAATTTAAAACACGTACCTATCCAACAATTTGGACATCTTTTTCGTATAGTCGCACTTTTTTTATTATTACAACACGATAGAGCTTTAAATTTGCTTCATTCGGTACTAATGTGATTTCATTTATTTATATTTTCAGCGCTTAAATTTACTTACAATCAGTGTTTGCTTTTGGAATTTTGAAAGAGCCCACTTTAAACGATTTAATTCGCGGATTTGAAGCAGCACTATACGCATATTTTGTATTCGTGTAACGTGTTTCTCGTGTTACACAATGTACAAGTGGAAATAAAATTCTATCCCGGATTCTCCATTTATAATTTAGTTATATGCCATATTTTTTTATATATGTACATACATATATGTGCGCGCTTCAGTATATATCTTACATATATTTCGATTCTTCAAGCAATTTTTGTGTCAGATTTTTTTATGTGTCATACGACATGTAAAATTACATAAAATTTTATTCTAAACTCCGACTCTCTCTCTCTCTCTCCAATCCAGAATGTCGAAAGCGGATCTAGGTAACGTAGCGTGGGAAAAAGAAAAAAAAAGAAGAACGCGCGGGAGTGATTTATAAACATCGTTTATTTCCGCGCTGTGTATTTCGTAGTCGGCTCGACAATGACGGGAGCAAAACAGCTTTTTAATCGTTCATCCGCGCACCATCTCTTTTCTATATCTTTATTCTCGTTTCATACACACCTACAGTGGTAACGAGGTAAAAACTAAGTACTCGTACAAAACGTAGAATATTCTTGTTCTCCATCTTTTTTTCTGTTTTTTTTTTCTTTTAAAGAAGTCGGGGAAGGGATAGAGATTTTTGCTTTAAGAGCACGCGGTAGGACTCTGTATGCGCGTACACGTACTTATATTTATACATCTTGTTATATATACACACACATATACTCTTTTTTTTTTCTCTCCTATAACGTATACTTTCAACGGAGATGACGTTATGCGGTATGGTATTTCCGATAGGTGTAGACTCGGTGTAACAGTAATTTACATTTCGCTTTGTGCTTATATTTCCCTTATTTTGATTGCCGTTACGTTTCTCGCTTCGTTCTCTTCACCCTCGTCCACCTAATCGTCAGCCTCTCTCGCTCATTATCCGGCGATTATTATAATTGACTAATAAATACAGCGGCGAAAGTACGAGATTACAGAATCTGGCCTGCGCAATACGCGAAGCCTCCGAGATACCGATAATTGATATATATACTTAATTGTTAATCGCTCTCATTAGGTGTTGCACAACGTTTGACCTTCCGACCGCTAAGCTCTTTTGCTCGATGTGCAACTAGCGGCAATAATTACATCACTGACTTATTGATGAATAAACGTATTTTAATTCAGCTTGTAAACGTTCGCTTCCGAGTCGCGTTGCAGGTGGCAGATGAAAAGAACGCGCCGGACGCTAAGCGGATTAAAGAAGTAAATAAGGGGTAGCTGTGTAAGGAAAAGCAATTGTAGATTAAAACGCGACGTTACACTTTAAGGAGACAAATTAAAAAAAAAAAACCCGTTTTTAGAACAAAACTGTGTGGCAAGAATAAAATGGCATTAATCTGAAATAGCACTTTCTAAAATGCTCGAGGTAATTTTTAATAAATAATATTATTTGTACAATTTCATATACAGTTTCACCCCATAACGAATCTATCTCTATCTTTTCTTAATCGAAATCCGTTAAAATCGCTAGATTTCGTCACGTTTTTTCACAAATTGTGTTTTGTGCAACTAATGGCGCTACTTTATTTAATGATTTCACTTAGTTACTTTCGGAAAGTTTCTCAGTTCGAAATAAGCTCGCGCGACAAGAGACGAATACGCGCGTTGCCAGTTTGTACCAGTTTATAATCAGTATTATCCGGCGGCACGGAGAAATGCGCAACGACACATATCTTACGTAGATACGTAGAAGGCATAGATCCTAATGTATATAAGTCGTTTCTTACTTACTACCATTAATCATATGCACAACCAAAGCAACTATACCAGTATAAATACCGGTGACCCTATTTCGTCTCTTTTTTTCTTTACACACATCGCATATTCTTATTCTACTTATTGTTAGACAAAGTGTAAAATATAGCTTGAACCTCTACTTAGATTTTGCTCTTTTCTCGCTCGCCCGCACGAAACGATCCTTCGTTTCCACAGTTTTACGCGTTCGCTATGGATTTAAAGAGCGCAGAATTATCATTTCCTGAAAGTGTGTTAGGGTCCTTTATTATTATGTCGATATCATTTTTGCCGTAAATTGCGCGACACGAAATACAAATTGGCACTTCATTTCTTGATAATTCGACTGCTGGGCTATATAAGAAGACAGTCTAGTATGGCGAACTAAATTTCTATTCTTAGACACGAAGAATGATTCCGATTGCTCCGTTAGGGAGAGTTTTAATATCAGGGATGACACGAACTTATCTCACGATGCGTCTTTTTCTCAAAACAACAATAGAATCTAATGTCTTCAGTGTCACGCTTGTCCGAAAGCTAACGATTAATATTTGTAATATTCGTAGTGCAGTTGGTCGTAAAAAAATAAGGAGGAGAAAGAGGAAAAAAGACAAATAAATTAGACATTTTTAAAAACAAAACGTACTTGGTAAATATTATCTTAAGACAATGTATAGTTCTTTCATTTTGTCATATCTATGCTATCGATAGAAATCGTTAACGAGGTAAAACACAATTAATAAATGTGCAATAAATATGCAAAATTTAAATGTTGATTGCCGAAAGTTTATCTTTACACTGAGCGACGCGGATCTAAGACCTAAGTGTTTAAATGCTATATCTCCATGGAGAAACATACGTATATTGTATTCCACATGAATCATTATTCCACATGATACAATTATAAATTCGGTAAGAATATATAACATCGAAAATATAGATATATAATATGTACATCTTTCTGTTGCAGTGCCAAAGTAGAAGTTTCAGTCGCACGGGAAACATTTATCGCGATATCATGATGTACTTCCTACGAGCTCGATATTTTTTTTCGGGCTAAGGTCTAAAATACATCGATCGACATTAAAAGCTAGAGACTCTAGAGAGTCAACGTAATGATTTGATTCCTCGTATCTCTCAGTTAAACTCCGCGTTGGTGACTTCATTGGTGATACAATATCGTTATCATATTTCTCAATTAGGAAGAACCGTCTCGTTTCTTTGGACTTTCCGATCGCGACAAAGCGGCTATACTCGGCTATACTGGAGTTTAGGCGTGGGTCTCGTTAAGGCTCCTGTTCACTCACTGCAGCCATCTTGGATTGATGACGTCAAAAGCGAGAAAAATATCATAAAAATTCTCGCGACGTACATTCAAAAAAAACTGTTTTTCAATAAGATAGCACTTGTAATCGATAGAATAGAGTTGTAAAATATTCCTTTAATCCACATATGTCAAATTGAATTGTGCTAATCAAGGACGAAAACTAAGCGTTTGACAGCTGCCGAATTGAAATAAATATTTGTTTTCACATATTAAATTATAACCAAATGGGAATCTTCGGTATATTTTAACACTACAACAATTTTTTAAAATATAAAAACACTGAACTAAAACGAAAAATAACGTTGTAAATCGCAAGAATAATTTAGCTTTAACGTCATTTTTCACGCCTTTTAGTTCATAATTTTGTTAGGTGTGACGCTGTGTGTACTGTCAACGCGGACTTGGCAATCGAGCCAGCAGGAGCCTTAACTTCTTTTCAACTCTTTTTATCTGCCCTCGAATCGCTCGCGGCGATCCTTTCGTTACCTCTTGCTCCTCCGTCTGTGTTGGCTGACTTTACGCTAAGAGTACATTATAACCCTATGATAGATGTATATCGCGCGAGTATATACCTGATATGCTAACGAGGGACATTTGAGCATCATCTATTCTGATTCGAGGGGCGTATTTGGCGGGGTGTAAGACATTTCCATCATGATACCACCGCTGCCGCGTCGAAATCGTGACGGAATTACCGGGATGTCGATGCTATTGCGGGGCTTGCGCCTGCTGAGATGCCTCTCGACCCATTTCAACATTGTTAGAACCGAATCCGTGCTGGGCAAACGTCTCTCCGCGGACGTGCGAATGATGTGCGACGACGCCACGCGGAAAGTAGCGGCCATACCTTTCAATGCCTAGATAGAAACAGATCCAAATTTTCATGACCGATACGCTAATGCGAATGTTATTTCTGATAGACTAAAAGATATCCTCGCTCGGGCAAAAGCGGCAGAATTAATCGGCTTCGTACCTTCATCGCGTCCTCGTCCGTGACATCATCGCCAACGTATATAATTCTGATACGCTCGCTCCAATCCAGGCCGAATGCCGTGCGCAGGATGTAGATAGAAGCACGGCCCTTGTTCCATTCGACCGGCGGTTTCGCCTCGATGGCGCAATGAGCGGCACAGGGCATGAATCCCGCTTTCTCGATAAGTCTTTTAGCCTGCTCGACCATCTGGGGACGACCCTCCATCGGAGTTTCACGATAATGGAACGTGAGAATTGCACCTTTATTTTCGACCCAGGCGCCATCCCTGCAAAGCTTTATCGACACAACAAATAGGACACGTGAATACATTGTAGATTTTGTCAGGATAAATACAGAGAACGTGTGATCCGAATCTCTTAATGATTTCGCGTGATATATTCGTTAAATATTTAATGCATTTAATATTTATTAAATGGGTAACGCCGTTAACGATTCCACAGTCATTATGGACCATTCATCAACAAGAAGCGTTTCAAGCGGTATTACATTTATATCTGTATTTATATTACAAGGATCGATGGTGATCTCGCGTACCTGTTCCTGAAGCGTTTGCATCAGACTGGCCACCTGTTCTTCCAATTCTGCGGGCATAGGATGGACGAACTTACTGCCGTCCGGGTGAAGAATCTCAAGTCCGTGATTCCCGGCGTACGTGATACCATCTATCCCGACCATCGATTTCACGTTGCTCACGTTTCTGCCCGATATAATCGCGATGTAAACATCCGACATGTTCGACAGCCTTTGCAGGACATTCTTCGTCTCGGGCGGCAGGATCGCCAGGTCGGGATGCGTGGCGATGGGCGCTAACGTACCGTCGTAATCCAATAGAAGCGCCAATTTATGATGATCACCGATGTACCTAAAGGACATGTTGTTGTCACTGGATCGTTATCCAGCTTTCGTCATGAGTCAGGTAACATTCGCTCGCGCGGGCCCGCCGTCATCTTGTAAAAGCGTGTTCTTGATTTTTCAATTTCTCGCATACCCCGACTTACAGGTCGTGGGGATGTTTGGACAGGGTATTTAGGATCAATACATCTCGCATAGCAAGAGAATGCATCGTCAATCATCGTCGTCACCGCCATCGGCGACGACGTCATAAGCATAGCCAATCAATTATATCATCACGCTGCGACGTACCCAAACTCATGCTCAGCTTAAGAGTATCAGAAGCGTAGCTGGTTCACTTAATACTATTTTAACGACTTTAATCTAAAGTATCAATGCAGTGAGCCCTTTTTCCTGAAGGGCTCCCTTCGCACGAGGTAATAATTGCGCGATACTCGTTACTTATGTAATTATTTGTGTATTATCACACCTTATGGATATATCCCGTTCATGCGCACGCGCTGGTCGGGCCCAGTCATGCACATCTCTTAACAGATCTGATACTTACTTGCATAGATAATCGTCGAAATCATCCATGGTCACAGGCTGCATCGTGGTAGCACCCACGGAATCTTGCTGCTCTTCGAGAGATCCCATTACCTGAAGGAAAGACTTCATCCAGTAATTAACGTCATATATCCTCTCGCGCCGACGTAAGTGGTTCATTCTCAACGTGCGTTCGTCCTCGGGCATGGTGAGCGCCCTGTCAAAGCAGGTTTAAATCGTTTCACTTCGTTCGCGGATATAAAAAAAGCGCATCTTAACTAAAACTAGATCACTCGAGGTACGAAAAAGTGAAACCTCGAACCGACAAATAGTGCATAATTTATTCTACTCATACTAGTTCAGTTACGATAGAAACGGACAGTCATGTACCTGTGAATCACCTCCGCGGCCTCGTCGATCTCATAAGGATTGCAAATCAAGGCTTCGTGCATCATTTCGCCGGCCCCAGCAAACGGCGACACTATCAGTACTCCCGGCGGTATGTTGATCTGACAGGCAACGAATTCCTTGGCGACCAAATTCATGCCGTCCCGGAGCGGTGTGACGAGGGCGACGGCGGCGTCCCTGTAGAATGCCGCTAAATCGTCCTGGCTCACGCAGCCGTAAATGTAACGTATGGGCGACCAGTTGGGCGTCGTGAAGCGTCCGTTTATGCAGCCGATCAGCTGATCCATCTCGAGCTTCAGATCCTGATACTCGCGAACGTCGGTGCGTGAGGGTACTGCGATTTGAAGCATCGTCACCTAACATACGTCACGTAAACGTGATTTGAATATGACCGTACCGTTTCGACAGCCCTGATACCATCGGCATACCATCACTTTACGAGGAAAGAGCTCGCAAGTAAGCGCATTAGATAATGACCTGTTCGCGATGCTCGGGATGTTTCTCCAACAGCATCTCGAAGGCTTTCAGTCTGTGAACGAGGCCCTTCGTGTAATCGAGCCGGTCGACGCCGAGGACGATCTTCTGATTCGACTGCATGACTTTCGGTGAGGTCTCCGCCAACGCGACGAACCTGTCGAACGGTATACCGATCGGCAGCGGTCTTATCCGCACCGTTCTACCGCCGTGTTCGACCAGCAAGTTCTTACGGTCCACTCTGCAGCCGAGACACCTCTGGCAGCAATCGACGAAGTTCAGGCAATAATCCTGAATGTGGAAACCCACCATGTCGCATCCTAATCGTTGCCGCAAAGAAAGTCACGTTAGAAATTGGTCCGAGAGGAGTTATCCAAGACAATCCGCAATACCAGAAGGACCACTCACCCAGCATACCCTGCAAGATCTCGTCGGCCCATGGAAACAGCCTGAAGATGTCCCATGGCGGGAAGGGTATGTGAAGGAAGAAACCTAATTTAAGTCTGAGATTCTTGTCGTCGGCCGCCTGTCTGATCCAATTGGCGGCTAACATAAGATGGTAATCGTGAACCCATACCAACGGCGTGCCGTTCTGCTGATTTTCCTGTTCCTCGTGTATTTGTTCCAAGGCGCTGACCTGCGTCAGAAAAATTCATCTGATGTTCGGCATAGCTGAGAAATTGCTTAATTACTACATACGTCAGCGACACTGAATAATTTAGGTCATAATTATTGCAATTTTCTTTTGTATTATGAGAACAGTAAATATTATTATAACATTATTACGTCTGCATTTTACTGAAATGGAAATATTGAATTAAGGGCGAATACACGGAAATATTGAATTAAAAGCGAATTACGAGATGACGTTGAAGACGCGAATTAATGAGATCCGGTGGGAATTAAAAAGACATTCTCAGATAAAAACGCGATCGATAATCGTTACAAGCATAAAATCGTACTGTCTTCGCGGCGAACTCTTCGTTGACAGCGCAATACGCGCGCCAATGTTCCGCGATGAAGGTCGCCCGATCCGGCATAGAATGGAAAAGGGGCCAGAAGGTTCCATTACAGCATCCGTTGTAATACGAGTCAAAGATACCGGGCTCAACGTGCACTGCGACAACCTGAAAGTAAATAAAGGAAAATTGAGATTGAGAGGGGGCAATATCTTCGTCGCGATTCTCCGCAATCATTCGTACTTGTGATGCGCATTTCTGTCGCTATTTCAAGATTGATTCGAGTTGCAGGCATATCAGTGCAATGCCAATGCAATCGTCGTGTCAGATAGCATCAGAATACGACGGAGCACCTTGGCAAACCTGCCAGTGAGTGTAATTATATTTTTAGATGTTCCACATGTGAAGTGAGTGATCTCCTACAGTCATTTATGCATATACATGCGCACATAAATATATAAAGTTGTTATTGTTAATAATTAACAATAATTATTAATATTATTACATATTAATTATTATTAATTATAATTACTGTTAAATATATAATTATATGTTTGATTTAAAATGACAATGTCCAGCAATAACGTTATATATACAGAATTATGATTACGGCGGGCATTTCAAGCGTTTCCTCTCATTTATAATTCAGAAAATAAAGACAGAACGATTTAAGTTTATATATCTTTTTTTTTTTATTTCGGACTGTGGATTTATCCAGGCACTCGTATATATTGATATATTGACATACAATTAAGAGTTATCTTGTATAGTACCTCGAGTTGAATCACCACTGTTACCAGTCAGTAGTCACATTGTTCTAATAGGCATTATAAAACGACATAATGATTAGTCGCATTGCTCTGACAAAGGTTCAGACAAAAGATTTGAAGAAAGCTATATAACTTATATATAGCGAACAGAAAAAAATATGTTTTTAGAAACTTCTAACTGTAACATGTATCCGCGAGTCGAGAATCGAACATTCAACGGAAGCGGCATCGCGAAAATCGGCCTAAAAATAATAAGAAATGGGAAGGCATATTATAAGTAGTAACTACCGGCCGTCGGAAGTGCGGAAGTGTAAAATCTGATTTCCGCGGTTATCGGTTCCTCGGTTCCTCCTCTCAATATCGCGTCACTCATTGTCCCGCGAAACTCTGTTATTGTGCCCACGACACTGCCTCCTTTATTTCCGATTGCGACTGTGAAAACAGGCCGCGCGCCAAGAGGGGATTGCTCCGATTGCTCGCCTGACGCATGTGAGCAATCGCTGACGGGCGATAAACGCGGTTTTGATACTTCTGCGATAGACATAACTAACCGCGGCTGTCGATTTGTTGTTTCTCCTCGATGAGCTACGATGTGGGATATCGCAGCTTTACGGGCGCATTAATTAAGAGAGGTCAGGAAAAGCGATGGCGGCTTCTTTCCCCCGTCGCGTCGCGTACATGAGTCCGGACTCCGGCCGGATTGGGAGATCGTCATTGTTTTATCTCGAGCGAGAGAGATGGGTACAGAGAGGAGAGTCTCATATCTCATCTCATACGACTACGTCGTCGGAGTTGCTTAACCGCGCGGGCACGATAAAACGTATCAATTCACCGACGATTTCTTTAATCGTCGAGCGAAATCGGGTGGAAACAAGCGATGGATGACCTCGATCGATTTTAATTTGAGGGATCGTGGACGTGGGGTCAGAACTGTGTTAAAAGCGCTGTCGCTTTTCAGTACGAACGTCGCACGGCGTAAAGCATTACAAATGCAATTATGGGGCCGTAATAGCGCATATCACGCGCGCGGTCAGCAAGAAGTTCCTCTAATCGAATTTGTTGCACGCGCA
The DNA here is from genome assembly GCA_035220615.1 of Leptothorax acervorum. Lineage (NCBI taxonomy): Eukaryota > Metazoa > Arthropoda > Insecta > Hymenoptera > Formicidae > Leptothorax > Leptothorax acervorum. Next base: position 42,543 of record JASTWQ010000129.1, on the reverse strand, counting down.
CACGTGTCAATTGATCCTTCCGATTGGAGAAATTTACAACCGAGAGAGAGATTGATCGAGTACGCGTTATTATCCGATAATGGCCGGACGGGGGGAATTTCAGAAATATTCGATCATATTATTCCGATTATTCGCAAGAAAAAATATTTGGAAACTGGGCAGCAAAAAAAAAAGTATATACCAGTTCGTATACCAGTTCCGGCTGGTATACTGATTGGCATTCCGACGCATACCAGTTCTCTGCAGCGTGATTATTTCGGCACGATAATCTCGAATCTCGTATCATTACTTGTGAGTTATCTTTGTTATTTAGACGCATAGGCGGATTTTATGAAAACGTGTATCTCGCGTCTCCGCTTCGCCCGACCGCGACGGCCCATTTAGGGAAATAATGAAAACACTTTAATTGCCCGTTATCGCGTGTCTCGCAAGCAGTACTCCACGTGACACGATCCATGATAGTCGGCTTTCCCCTCTTTTGCAGCGATTATTTTTCCTTCTCGCCTTCTTTGTTTCCTACATGCTCGTCGTGTTATGTAAACATATTATTGAACGTCACGGCCAGTGATAAACGGCAAAATAGGACGGCCGAGCAAAGATGTGCAGCCACCGTCGAAACGCCGATGATGAAATCGATGTAAGGCGGAAAAGTAAGTTTCAGAACGAAACAAAAGGAAGGACTTTATAGTGTGACAGTAAAAATAAAAAAAAAATTTATTAGCGTCGAAAGGCCTGGTGGTACTGCTGGCCGATAAAAATCAAATTTATTGCCTTCGTATTTTCAAAAAGAGAATAAGAAAGTTATAGGCATGCACCAGCTGGTATCTAATTCCTGTTTAAATAAGGTGTCTTTCTAAATAGGTTATCTCTCTAAAAAAAAGGAAGTCACTCTAGAAAAGGAATAATCTTTTTAAAATAATTTTTTAAGTCCATTTCCTTGTATTCTCACAGCATCAAGACGTGTATAAGCTTTTGTTTATCATTATCATTTTGATTAGGAATAATAATTTCTCTCTAATTTTAATTTTTCGAACATCTCGAATTGCTCGAGCGGTATCGCGAGCGTGATTTGTGCGAGAAATTAACATTTCCGGGGTCGGTTTTTCTCTTGTCTTTTTCCCCCTTTTAGTAATCCAGTGTGCCTGAGTAAGCCGTTGAATTTTCCACGTAACGATAATCATTAGGCCGGTCGCCACGCAGCCTGCGTCCGCGCCGGACTTAATCACCGCTGTTTTGTTTTAACGGTGTCGTAGGCTATCGCCTAGACATCATTATCGGCGATCTTGAAAGACACTCTTGCGGCGATTCACGTGATCCGCCGCGACGTCCGCGCGTGCGGGGGTGTATACGTGGTATTCCCGTAGCGTAATAATACTTACAAAGAAATCGTCATTTTACGGGCGATAGGCTTGCAACGCCGTCACGCAGCCGATAACCCACTGATCGACCTCGTGACACGAATATCCGTGACACTGCCAGTTCACTTCGAACTCATTCTCGCGCGAAATCACGTTAGGCGACCGATAATAATAAAAATTCAAATTAAAAAGTAGTAAAAATAATGGACTATGTCACAAACGTGCTTGGTCATTGTGCTAATTGTTATGCAATACGCAAAAATTATACACACTTTATCCAAGTTTGATCTCGGAGATGAAAAATTAAATCGAAGGTCGAAGATCAGTTAGCTGGTAGCCCCAGTTCAGATAAACAACGGCATGTACGTGCATATACAATACTGTTACATTAGGCGACTTTTCGCGATTGTTTGGTATGGTTTGGTACATATACCAAAGTTGCTATCGGTGATTGCTATTGGTTCTGGTGCAGTTTGGTACACTTTGGTACCTTAAATACCAGTCACGCCAAAAATCGCCTATTATCGACACAGTTTTTTTTCCGGATGCGTTGGCGTGTCTAAAGTGTCTAAACAACGGAGCTTTAACATTCATTTCTTCCTACGTCAAGGAAAAAAGGCCACCGAATGTCTTCTGCGTCCGTATCGAGAGTTTTCCTATAAGAGCTATTAAAACACCGTCGTTTCATCGTGTTGCTTCAATCTATACTTAATACGCCAACGGCAAAGTGGTTTACAACGATTATGAACATGAAATGCGCGCATTAATCATTATAAGAGCTTTATGCTCTACGTGTCGAAAGAGAATAAAATGATCGCTTATCGTAGAGTACATTCGCGTTTGCTCTTGCCGGAAAATACGTGATATCGCCGTGAAAACAGTCTATAAATAAGCTGTTTTGAACTGTTACCGAACTTTCTGGCGCCACGCCGCGCCAAGGGGAACGGCAAAGGGCATCTCCCGATCGATTTGCTTCATCAATTTTTTTCCTCGATCGTGGAAGTGGAAGGCGATTTTCGCATCGATGCTGCTACACTATACAATGCGACTCAACAAACTCGTTACTTCATAAATAAGCAAACGATTCTGGCAATTAGCAAAATAATAAAGCATGGCATTATCGATCAAATAACGGTCCTAGTTAATTGTACAAACGAAAAGAAAGCGTTAAATTACTGTCGACGCTGCTTGCCGCGGCCCGCGAAAGGTGACCATTCAGACCATCTCGATTCAAAACATTCGACAACGTGGAATATTACAGGTCGATCGAGGTGGGGAAACGGTGACTGTTCTCCCCGTCACGCCGGTGGTTGTCAATGCGCACATTGCCAATGTCAAGGTTGGTATACACCGCGTAATCGAAACGGCGATAATGATAAGGCGCCACTTGGCCCACATTATGATTCACCTGAGTTACGGAAATCTTTCTTGACTTCGTTTCAGTAAAAAAAAATAGCCAAAAAATCTACGTAGATATCTCAATTCAAAATGTTTGAACATTTAAAAATGGCACCGCTATAACACAATGATCGAGAACAAAGATTTCAATGGCAAGTTTCAATCTCTTAAATTGTTGAAATCTTGGTACAAGCGTTAAAAATTAATTTCTAGAAACGCATATCCATCTCCAAGAATGTCAATTCAGGAAGTGAAAACACCGCGAGGCATTAGAGAATGCGAGAAAATTTGAAAATGACTATTTGATTTAAATACGTGAGTCGCGACTGTTTGCTCATTATGATGCAACGATCGCCGAGCAAACGCCGGGAGTTTGCCATGTCGCGGCGGTAAGACACCTCGTTAAGTACGCGATAGTCGGATAGTGGCTGCGGTCCATTTGACGCTACAAATGGTTCGAAGCGTTTGATTGACCAATCAGAACAAAGAATTTTACTAATTGACCAATCAGAACAAAGAATTTTACTAATTGACCAATCAAGGAATACTTCGAAGCGTTTGTAGCATCAAGTGGACCGCAGCCAGTAACAAATACCTATTATGATTTTCCTAGCAATTTAATCGGCTGTTGTTTTGGAAAATTTGTATATCAAAGAGTCAAAGTGATTTCTAGCGATTCACGGGTTGAGTGATTCCGTTTTCCTTTTTTACCGCGAACGATCGTTAACGTTACGAACACAAGACCATGATTACGTAAGGCGCGCGTGAATTGTGATCGCGCAACGAAATATCAGCGCTGCGATTGCTATGTCATTATTAACGGAGGCTCACTTTTCGTGATAGCAGACCAGCCGTGGGCGTGCGATCGTTGGGATTGGATTCGGGAATCGGCTCGTTCCGGTTTTCCATGTGCATCCCCGGCCATCCGACCCAGATTCCATTTCCGCTTATGACAACGGGCGCTACCGCGGTTACCAGACCACCGGCGCTGTAAAAAGAGAGAGAAGTTCACGAAAAAGTGCAGATGAGCAAAAATAAACAGCACGCAAGTGAACTGACAATGAGATGAGCGAGAATTTCATATTCAAAAAAATATTTTCTGTCAAAATAATTCCTGTAAGATTTTACGAATTAGAATCAGAGAGAAGAGTACACAGGATGTTTTATTTAAATAAATTATGTAATTCTAAAAAAATTATTAAATACTTTACTATAAAATTACTTATTTAGATAAAAAGATGTTCCTTTTCTTGTCAGGACGTGATAGTGCTTTAAAAAACATGATAATAATTGCGTTAGAGCGTTATAACGATAATACCTATCTGCGGCTTTCAGATGACACAGAGTTCTAATTATATCCGATACTTAATTTGATCGTTTACGTTAATAGAGCGGCAAACAATTTGACAGTCCTGTTAAGCTCATATGCTCGAGTGCGCTTTATCGAAATTTTGCTTCCCATTTCATTAATCGACCGACAAAAATATCCTGTAGGTATACACATTAGAAAATATAGAAAAAGCATAGAAACGATAGATAGAAAATTCGAATATTATTCGTTATCGAGATAGGATTGGAAGAGTGGGTAATAAAAAGAATGTAAACATCTAGGAAACGTCTGAGGTCACTGTCGGAACGTGCCTCGACTCTGTGACGAAGTCTCGATATGGTGTTGCTCGTTTAACATCCAGCATCCAATCTCAAACAATTTTATTTTTAACGCAAATACCTCAGAGCAGCGGGAAAGAATCTTGCTGATGAGAATTGACGTTAAAGGTCGATGTTATGCCTGTATTCTCATCACTTTTACGATCTAATTACGCTTGTAATTAATCAGAAAATTAAAGAAACGCATTTCTTGCGTGTAAAAGTATTGTGAGAGAGCGGATGCGTTTGCAATATAGTGGGTCACATAAAGGTTGCAACACTTAATTTTTGGATAGGTCTTGAAACGCACAAATATTTTGAGACTACGAACCACTGACTGCCAAAATAAATCACCCATCCAAAAATTAAGTGTTGCAACCTTTATGTGACCCACTGTATTGTACATCGTATCGATCGACAATCGAGAGTCGTTTCGCCGGAGAATGCGTTTGTCTCGTAATTAATTAATTATACATTTTAATTTAACGGGCACGTTCAAGCAAGCGCGACATTGAGTATAATGACAAACTTGTTTACGTAATGCATCGTCGGTTGTGCTCGCTTTGTCCGTGATCAGACGAGAGATTTCCTCGTGCGTCGATCGCACGTTAAACGCATGACGACATCGTAACATTCATTCCGGAAGTCGCACTCCGATCGTAATTAATGTGGGTATCGCGCTGCTTTCGCACGCGATACAATCGGCTATAAATTAGTCAATGCGTGCCTGCTTTCAGGCGGATTTTGTTTACCAATATTATGTACAATTTCTTTCTTTCTCGACGCGACAAGGTCGACGTCAAATTCATTAAACAATATACGCAGATGAAAAGAGGAGTTGTATGGGATCCGGAACACCCCGTGGACTATGCTGTGTATTAATATAGAATTATAGATAATATCATCACCTGCTGATCGGTCTTTAAGCGTTAGGTATAGAAAAAGTCAAGCTAACGTTTCCTTGCGTTAATATATATGAATATATTCGACATCGAGTCGTGCAAAAATCCTTCGGCATAAATGGAAACGAACGAATGTTTACAATTCGCGTCGCGCCGTTCCCATATCACGATCAATATCTTTTATCTAACAGTGCTATAGTTACTGTTTATACGACCTTTTATGTGGCACTTGTATGACGTTGAAATTAGCGTAAACATGTGTGCAACCTATGCGATCTATATTGAATCGACATCATATGACCAAGTGGCGATTTTGAGAATTATCAGCCAGACGTAACACGTTGCGATAGCATGCACTGTCTTAAAGTCTGTTATCGTAATTCGCTTTCGTTCGGAACATTCGTTTCGTTACATTGTACCGATTTGGCGCAACAATATCCGGTGATGTAGCAAAACAGGAGATAAAAATTTATGTAAACCGTCACACACGAACGATTCAACGTGTATGTGTGCGATAAACAAAGTGGCACTTGTATGAAGTTGAAATTAGCGTCAACATGTATGCAACCCATGCGATCTATATTGAATCGACATCATATGACCAAGTGGCGATTTTGAGAATTATCAGCCAGACGTAACACGTTGCGATAGCATGCACTGTCTTAAAGTCTGTTATCGTAATTCGCTTTCGTTCGGAACATTCGTTTCGTTACATTGTACCGATTTGGCGCAACAATATCCGGTGATGTAGCAAAACAGGAGATAAAAATTTATGTAAACCGTCACACACGAACGATTCAACGTATATGTGTGCGATAAACGGATACAGCATAATTGAACGCATTTATATACCTTCGACGTTGAAAATTGACCGGTTCACGTTATCGGCCCGGTAACGATAACGGGGAGCGACTGCATTCGCGGTTAGTGTTTTTCCATGATCCGGCGCGAGTCGCGAGTCGCGAGTCGCAGGTAAGATCGCGAGCTGCGACGCGACGAGATCGCGTGGGCGGATGTGAGAGAGCACAAAACACGCGGATGCAACCGGCAGACACGCGGTAGACACGTGCGACAATATGACGCAGGCCGCAGGCGTATACATGCGCCCGTTTATCGGCATTGAGAAATCCGCGGTAATTATGCGATAATAGGACGACTCGTATGACGATACAGGTGATTCACGCTTCGTTATGCCCTATTTATCCTTTCGTGCCAAGAAAACTTCATTGCCGTTTCGTAAGACTCGATCGCGTAATTATGTGCTTGCCCTGAAGAATATATATATATATAGGTACCAACCGGAAATAACACCGACGTGTCATCCGCGAGATAGCCGAGGACTCAAACACAAAAACGTGTTTTCTTAATTTAAAAAAAAATTATTATGAATGATGAGGAATATACATTAACCGATTAAAGCATGAATTATGAGAAATTGCTATAACGCAACGAACGCGGATTGTCAATTAATTTGATGTGTATAATTATCTGTGGAATAAAATTATATATTTTTATGATAACATATATTCAAATGAATTAGAAACTTTCCCTCAAGATAAAGAATGCACGACTTAGGGCTCCAACCTGTTGGTAAACTAACAGTTAAATCATATATGTCTATCTGTGTCTAATTCGAAGGAAAAACAAAGACATATATATATGATTTAACTATTAGTTAGTTTACCAACGGGTTGGAACAACTGGCCCTTAATTGGATACAACGAGATAAATAGGAATCGGTTAAGCAAGCGTACACTCAGATTTATGCTGGAGATCGGTTTCAAAGGATCTTCCTTCGCGCGCGTGGATCGTACTTATTATATATCACTGATGATTTTTTATCCGCTGTATCAATTTCGCGATATCGATGATACGAGTGTAAGACGATCGTAAATCGTAAGAATTCGCACTAATCTATCACATCCGAAGTGCAAAAATCCCGCGTGACATTTTGTAAGAGTGCTACCATTTGTATACTTGCGATTAGATTACGCTCGTTGAAAAAAAATGTTATTTTGAATGCGATTATAAGAGGAATGTCTCGAGCACGCTCGCCCCGCCAAGTCGATGCTCCTTTTATCATTTTATCAATTCAATTAATCGCCTCGCACACTACCAATCGCTCTCTCGACCAGATTTTACGGCGTGCATTTTCTCGATATCGCTGTAAACGGCGCGTCTACCATGTGCGAGATCGTATTGTCAACATATTTACGAAGCGAGAAAAGTCGCGGCAGAGACTCTTATCTCCAAATACGAGGGTTTCAAGTTGAACTTTGTTATTCGCATTTTTGTCGCCCCCATCACCGATCTGCGAACTGTATCTATGTATATGTATGTACATACGTTGCATGTTTATTTTCTGATACGACGCGTCTTTTATTGGAGCAATCGCTCTTTCTGTTTGTGACATACGCACGTTTGCCATAAGTACATATCTCTCCTTCCACTGCTCGAAATGAAATTTGCACTCACAAAACGCGCGGCTTCTTACGATTTTTCACATTACAACCAACCAAGCCGAGGTTTTGGTTGATATAAATTTTATATTGGTATAATTACACATTTTTAATTTAAGGACCGAACTTGATTTCTATACCTAAATATTCTAAAAATTCGTTACGGCTTAAACTTTTTTAATAAACTACATCTCGATACATATTTTTACTTTAATAACGTCGGTTAAGTACAATCGAGAAAGAGTTGGTGTACATACATGGTGATACGTGCAACCATTGTATTGCTACAGAAGTATCTCTGTAGTTTGTTTGTGTTAACGTCGTCTGGCTATATCCTTTGTAGAGATATACGACAGCGGCGAGTGATGTAACTCCGAAGACGACACATAATCGCAAGTGACTTCATTGTTGCAATTCTTTACCTCAAGCACAGTTTTTCAGTTGAATATATGGAAAACGAGATGCAGGGTGACGTGAATGTCGAAAGCTTTGAATATCGCAACTAACATTACGATCTTAACCCTTGAGTGCACAGTTTTGCATATATGCAAAACGACTGTTCGTGTACTCTCTCGTACATATTTTTCAACTGAAAACGTGCGGCTTTGCACATCTAAAATGTCTATTTCTATAACCAATGTATATATTAACTTTAATCTCGGTTTAGCTTGCTTTTTATCTTTTCCTAATTTTAAGAATTAGAAAAAGATGAAAGGCAAATTAAAACCGAGATTAAAGTTAATATCTAGTTATCTGCATTGGTAGAGATAGACATAAAGGGCTTTCTCTGGCCCTTCTGTTCTCCCTTGGGAGAGTTTAAATTGGTAAAAAGAATTTTTTAAATATTTTTCTTAAGCAGTCATTATTTATTTAAAAAATACTCAGAATGCTGTGAAAAATTGCGCATTTAAGGGTTAAGAAACGGCGGGAAAGAATCGCTCAAGCGACACTTACAACAGTCCACTTGGTTATCATAAAGACATAAAAGAAAATGCGATACGTACGAAGGCACGTGAGGCACGTCTTCCAGAACTTCGATGTAAATAAAAACAGTAGGTATACCGCGTGATTAGCATGCGCGACGCCGCGAAGTTCCATTCATTTGTATATCGAGCGGAATGCAAGAAAGCTAGATGAAATTTCTTTTTCAAGAATATAATTTACGTGATCGCTGCATAGCGCTTGCAATCACGTCGCACGAGGCGCGAGCACTCGCGACAAACGTGAAATGCGGAATGACAGCTGAGACCTCTCTGTGTCTCTCTCTCTCTCTCTCTCTCTCCATCTCCACGAGTCCACGAGTCTACGCGCCGCCGCTCGCGACACTGTTGACTGTCATCCGCACGTTATCTCCCTGTTTTGTCCCTTCGCTAGAAAGAGGAAAGAGATAGTGACACTCACCTGGCTTTGCGCTCCAGCTTGCCGCTCAGCTCGTTCCTCTTCAGCACAAACGGCAACCTGTTGCTCACGACGATCATGCTACCGTTGGAGGAGTAGCTACCCGGTTCTGTGGACCCAGTAGACCACATGATGGTGTAGTAATCGTTATTATAGGAACGCGGCGGGCTCACGCGGGAACGTGAAGGCATGGGAAGCGCGTGGCGAAACGTCTGGCGGCCGTGGTCTGTCGACACGATACGGTCGTCCGTCGTCCTTGCCCACGCGGAACGTCGTGTGTCACGTGCGTTCAACGCACGTACAGCAGTGTAAAGGATGCGGCTCTTTTATTCTCTCTCTCTTTCTCTCGTTTGTTTTTTTTCCTCTGATAAAAATCGGCTCTCGTGCGCGGAACGTTTTTCGCGATTTCCGTTGTTGCTCGGTTTACTGTCGCTCTTGACTGGGGTCCATGGTTCACCGGCGTTTCGTTCCCCTCGCCGGTTTACGGATCTCGGACTCGGAAGATGAGAGAGAGAGAGAGAAAAGCGAAGGGAGGAAAATAAACCGAGCGCGAGAGCGGGTAGATCGGGTTTGCGCGATGCGTCGCGTTGCGCGGCCGGGACGACACTAAACCGATCTCGACGAACGCCGTCGCGCTTTATCCCTCTTTAAGTCGGCGCGAACCGTTTGGTCCAAAGTGCGCTTCCCTATAACCATATCAATGACGGACAGACGGAGGCCGCGACCTTTCAACCACCACCCACCCGCGCGCGACCCTCTCGACCGCTGAGCTGACCGTCGCCGCGCGCGGCCGCGGCCGTCGTCATTGCGTCGATCAAACACAATTACGTTAACTCCGCGATCCGACCGAGATGCCCATGTCGTGGCGTTGCCGCTACCATCACCGTCTCGGATCACCGTTGGATGACATGTAAACGTAAACACAGCGGGGTGACATCCCATTCCCCGTTATCAAGATATCGCGGGGACCGCGGTCCGCTCCGAGTCGCGATATTCCCCGCGATTTCGGGATGACCGGTACCCCGGATCTCGGCGATGACGATCGCTCGAAACGCGCTCCTGGACGCATGATCGATCACTGACCGCGAAACGCCGATTGATCACGGTCGCGCTCTTCACCTTGCGAACGAACACGAGCCTTGAGCCTTCTCTCTCGTGTGCACGACGTTCTACTGGCAATCAGCCTGATTCTTATACCTGATTCGCGACCAAGGGCGCTATTTTCCGAGACGGAACTGGCGCTGGCGAAGCGAATCAAGTACTTTTTTCCATTTAACGCGCGTGCAGGCAATTCTGCTTACATAAATCACCGCCGATTGTTCAATGTTCTTTACGACATAAGATAAGATAATCATATTTCTCTCTTTCCGTTGAACCTTATAGATAGTGTCACTAGACTTGTATGTCTTATCGATAAACCGCTTCGAAAAGATCGCGACGCATAAGCGCCGCAATAGCGTCTTTTCATCAGTTAAGGATTAACATCCCAGGATGGATGAAAGCGAAGATCTTCTTCGAAGATCTCGGAATTATCGATAATTAAAGTGAAAAAAAAAAAAAAAAAATGACGTTACGTCTTCCCGAGTGAGTACCGTTGACGTGACGTGGAAATCGGAATGATTATAATCGGAGTGATTATAATCACGATAATTATCGGAGGCTTTTCATGATTGAGCCCGAGAGAAGATTTGCGGTGAGTCACTCGCGGCTCGCTATACGCGTCTAGCCGAAAGCCGTGATGTAAATACATCTGAAAAAAAAAAAAGAAATGTTATCGCCACGTTGCGAGCGCGTGTCACGATCATCATCGTCGTCTTCGTCATTGTCGAGGCGACACGCGAAAAATTGGCACGCGCCGCGCACGCGGTGCGCGCGTTTTGACCCACGCGGAAGTAAAAGTTATTTACACCATCTCGGGTGGAGTAATGACGCACGAACGGGATACGTGAAAGGGGAAACTGCCTACAACTTAAAGCGAATTTTTATACATACTCGAGACGACCGATTATATATATTCGCGAGTTTCAAATATGTAACTTAGGGCCGCGGTTGTTCAAACCCGTTGGTAAACAAACTAACAGTTAAATCATATATATGTCTTTGTTTTTCCTTTGAATTAGACAAAGATATGACATATGATTTAAGGTTTATTAGTTAGTATTAGTCAGTTAGTAAACTATTAGTTAGTTTACCAACGGGTTGGAACAACCGGTCTTTAGATTTTTTAATGTATCACGCAAAACGTAAGACCTTCGAAATTTTCGTGGACATTTCACACAACGACACGCGGCACAAATTCTAAAGCAATCTGGGTAAATAAGTATATATATGCGTTAAATGAAGTACTCGGACATTGATTTCGTAACAGAAGATAAAAGAAATGGAGTATTTAAGTACACACACACGCGCGCGCGCGCGCACGCACGCATGCACGCACGCACGCACACGCATGCAGATCAGCGTTCGTCGGAAGCTGCACGTACGCCGGGTTGTCAGTCGATAGGCGAATCTGGAAGTATTTCGACTGCGTGCAATTTTTATTTAAACTGCTCGATGCATTTTAAAATAAAACTATTCAAATGATTGAGCATTGTTCCGCTCTTTTGATAGAATGTGAGACTATGCGTCAATATTTATTATAACAATCGAATTTTTCAAACTTTACGAAATTCGTACCGTTTAAAGCTCATTTTAGCTCTATAAATTTGCGTCAGATTTCGGGATAGAATTTTATTTAAAATTTTTTATTGTATTTTGATATAAATATCGTAATATAGATATTTTATGTGTCTGTGTATTTTGATCCTTTAGTGTTTTTCGTGTGACACATGTATGGCACATAAAATTATAAATAGAAGTCGGTATCTAAGGCTGCGGTCCGAAACACGCTTACAGCGCTGAAAGCATTGCTTCATCTTCGTTTGATATTCGATTTGCAATGCAGACAGAATGATGCTTACGCGCTGAAAACGTGTTTCGGACCGCAGCCTAATTCTATCCTGAATTTTAACGCAAGTAATAGGAAAGTCTAAAGTCTAAACGCTTTAACAGAAACTATATCAAAATATTATGATGGATTAGAACAAAAAAGTGAATTATTGAAATCTTTATCTACTATTTATACGCATTTAAGATTACCAATTTGACAAGTTAATGCTCTCGCTATCTTTTTCATTATTATCAATGAAAATCGTAAACATTATAAATGTTGTAATAATAAATAAATAAATAATACTTATATTATCGTAGATATTAGATATCGCGATTGGAAAGATCGAATCGTTGTTTATTTTATTTGTCTTTTGTCAGGATCAAAATATAATTAAAATCATAAAGTGATGATAACGCGTGCTAATTGAAGTTAATCAACACCACGCTGTATTGCAGCAATTAAGGTATCTCGCTCGGATTATAATGCGTCGATTCAACATCAATTCTCTTTCGGAACCTCCGGCTCTCGACAATTATCTAATCTGTATTCTTATATAACGCTATATCTTCTTTTATCCGTTTTAAACTTTTATGTCTTGTGCAAATAAGTTTATTACGCGTCTGTCGATAGCGTCCCGGATGTGCTTGCTGATCTATTGAATAAATCTATTTCGCAGATAAGTGTTGGACGTTGGAATGCACAATAGAATCAACGTGACCTCTCAACCACGATAAACGTTCATGTTGAGCATCTCAAAGCGCTAAAATGTGAATCACGCGTAACTGCCTAAGTGCGCGATTTCTGATCTGATTACAAAAGCCCGAAAGTATCTTCGAAAATGAATAATCGAGGCAAGAAACTTAGAAGCGTCTATCGTAGAATAACGCTGCCAAATTTGAATTAAATAGAACTTAGATCTCCTTAGAAATAAAAATAAAATTAAGTTAAAATAAAATAAGCGGTTTTTCATTATCATTTGACTGCTTTCTCGTTGAATTATTAGTCTCTTGATTCGTTGATTTATCATTCATCGCTGTTCGATTGCCGGTTTCAATTACATGTTCTCGTTGAAGACAGGTAATTTCGATCAACGTTCGTCGGGAGGAACATTATATCGAAGGCACGTAAGAAGTGGATATGGGCCAAGGTAATGAAGTAACTTCGCTAACTTCGCTTTGCCACGTGCTAAGTGCGAAGACTATTTAGTGCCGTCAGCGTCTTTACAGTTTCGAAAACCCGAAGCATATTAAGAACTTTCAATCAATGTTTTGTTGCCCATTGAGATAGTCGGTAACCAATTCGAAATTTTTAATTTCAATCCTTACAATAAACGACAACGGGGCTCGAACTCTGTATATATGCAAAATTAACGTCGAACATTGTCGATTAAAAAAAAAAAACAGGAGAATAAGATGCATTGAAAAATACATTTTGTGGAGTAAATAAAAATTAATGGTTATCTCTATAAGCTTAAATTAATTGCAAATGCAAACATAACGGAAAATCTAACTTTTCAGGTAATTTCGAGTTTTGCTGAGGAGAAAACTCAGTATAATAAACGTGCATTGGAAAATACATCTTAAAGGAAAAATATAAACTATCACACAGGTTTTTTAATCTTAAATTATCAATGAACGCAGACATATTAAAAATAATGTAAAATAGACTTTTTATATAGAAAACAATGTGTGTGTAAAGTAATTTCGAACTTGTCGAAGAAAAGAAGACGAGAGAATAAAGTACCTATATTGAAAGATACATGTTGAAGAGTAAAAATTGGCTCTATTGGTTTCTTTCATTTTGAATAAATTATAAATACAGACGTCACAGAAAATACATAAAGTCTAACTGTCAAGTGCGATAACAAAAACAGATAACGGCGAGTTCTCCGCGTCGTTCGTGACGGGGTTCACCGAATTGGAGGGGGGGGGGGGGGGGGGGGTCAACACGTGCTCCGTTTGTCACAAAAGACGCTGGCTAGCACCTTATTACGTAAAAATCGAAGCAGCGCGCCACGTGTTCGTTCGGACAGCTCCTTCGGAACCACGAGTGTGCGGACGCATTCCATTTTCTTGGAGTCGGTTAAATACAGATCTTTCGTAATCGAGATCGGAAATAGCCGGCGGTCGAGGATGAGTCGCGCGAAACCCTTCGACGAATCTCGCCGGTTTCGCGATTCCGATCGGCTGCTAAGAAGCCTGCACGCGAACTTCCGCTGAAACCGCGCCACGACGTAAATCGTGAATCCGACGAACGCAACGTAGCCCTTCGAAGATTTTTTATTCAATATCGAATTTCTCTTACATCGCGAGGTGTAATTACAATTTCTTGCATAAGATACGCAGGCAATTGTTCATTTCATTGGGGGGGGAGGGGTGTGTAACATATCCGTCTCTTTAAAATGCGCTTTCTTCATAGGGCAGTTATTCCTTTCTTTTCTGCGGCTCGCGTTGCAGACTTACCTACCTCGTCCAAGGGCGAAAGAAAACGCAATCGAGAAAATCAAATCCCGTTCTTCACGAATGTGGAAGACCGAGGAAGGCCCAAGGCTGCGGTCGTTCGAGAGAGAATTAATTCGATGGACGGAATTAATTCGTTTATTCGGTAGACGTACCTATACTTACGCGCGAATTTGTCCACTCGCGAATAATGTAGCCGGCGATTCTTCAACGCGGCTCACTCGCGAATACGTGACACCGGAATGACGGCATCGACGAAAAAAAAAAGGAGTGCGCGGTAGATCGACTCGCGCGGTTCTCACTCGCGTATGTATAAGTATGTACAATGTACATACATACCTTTCCGCACGCGCGCCGCGGCTTATCTTTTATTTTATACCTTCCGCTTCCGCGCGCTCGGCGCGGGCGCCGCGCCAAATTAAATTGCGATCAGGTTCTCGGTTTAGGCTGCGGGTAAATTTCCGCGGGAAATCGCGCGGTACGCTCGCCGCGGACGAGGTCAGTGTTTCCGTGAGATAGGTACGGGAAAACGAACCGCGTGTCAACACACGGCGAATTTGACAACATCATATATTCCAGTTCTATAGATATAGATACATAAATATACAGGTAACCCTTGAATAACACGATTAATTGCGTTTCGTGTTATCGAAAACCGTGTTATTCGAGATTTAGTGGTCTATTCTGTAAACGTTAACGACATCATTACGTGGCTCTGGCGCAGATAAATATACGATAGAAAAGCCGCGCAAAGCACGTAACGATATCGTTAACATTTTACAGAATAGGCCCATTATAGGATTCATACAATTTTCGAGATCACGTTCCGTGCTATTGAAAACCGTATAAAATTGGGCATTTTGTTCTAAGGGATTATTAATAAAGAAAAAAAAAACTTCTAAAAAGTAAGATTGTCACAATTTTTTGTCGTGCAATTCGAGCATCGTGTTATTCGAGGGTCACCTGTATTTAAAAATATATTTGGCGCTACTATGTCTTTCGATATATCGATGTACAAAAAATATAATACGAGCGCCTCGACCGATAAAAATTAACGTATACACTTCGGTTAAAAATACGGTGACATTAATTCGGTATTTTATCAATCAAGAGATGCTTCAATTATCTCTTTATCATCACATAACTTCATCTATAGCGGCGGCATTTACCAAGCTCCGATTAATTTAAACAGCAGAATTGCTTAAAGTAATTAATTCAATTATATAATTTATTATTTCCGATTCAATCTTTTCTTTCCATATATTAAATGAAAAATTAACAGGCTGGAGTGACATTTTCGCGATACAATTCTTTACATAGTGATTTAGATTTAAAAGGGATGCTTATTAGCATCAAAAGTTAAATCGATTGTCAATTTAAATATATGAATTTACTGTTCCGACAAAAGACTGTTTAAAATCGAAAAATAATCGGCGCGCAGTTTGCCGAATTGGAAAAAGGATACAAAATTCACCCACATAAATAGATAATATTATTAGGTACCATTAGCTACACCAAAATCTAGTTTGACCGAAAAAAAAAAAAATAGCATTTTCTCTAATTAATTGCAAAATTAACAGTTCTGTCTATGTTAACAAAATATTATAGTATTATTTGACAAGTTTAATCGGAACTTGGTGCATCTGGTATTCTGGTGCACACACACACACAAACACACACACACAGGAGCGCGAATCGGCCGAGACAGAGATCAGCTGGGAATTGAAAACGTGAGCCCACCGGTTCCAATTCCTAGAATTATAAAGGATACGCCTATGTGTGTTTCGAGGAGAGGGACACGTACTACGTAGTGCGGAGAAGTTCAGACTTGCTCCGTTCAAACGTCGTTTCGCGCAGCCGACCTTCCGACACCTTTTTACTTCCTTCCGACAGGCGCGCGACGAATGACAGGAAAGCCGGTGAAGAAGGAAGATCATGAAAAGAGCACGATCGGCGTGAACGCGCGATGACCCAAACAACGTTCTTTTATCCATTAGTCGGCCGACCGACCGACTGATCGATCGACCGGACGATCATCATCATTTAAACTATTTGAAGGACGAAAATACTGACAGATCCACCTGGGACACCCACCTCAACGTTCGACTGTCGTCCTTTATTTCGTGTGACAGCACGGACGTTTATGTAAGTACGTCCTCGATGTGACTCCGAATGACGAAACTAAATCCGAATAACCCGATGCGAGATGCGAGATGCGAGCAGCGAGGGCACCGTGCGTAGCGTTTACCGGCGAACGACGCGACTATGGCGACAAGTGCGACAACGGCGGCGCCGGTCAGTATCTTCACGGGAGACGTTCCTTTGGGAAGGTAACACCGGCCGAAATCGGCTATATAACTGGTGCCCTCCTTCGCGAACCTTCCAAGCGAAACGAATCGATCGATTGACGGCTTGCGGCGTGACTCGCCAACCGGGAGCGGAATAATTCTCTAGACAAGTCTCGAGCGGGGTTTTTCGTGGGGTCGAGATTCATCGCACTTCGCTGTTTCTCTCCATTTCTCTTACTCTTCCTTACATGTTCGAATATATTATTTCTATTTTATTTCAGATGCGGAAAGCGCTAGAGAATGCCAGTGATGTCCATTTCTATCGATATAAATACCGTAACTAAATTTCGGCTTCACTTATCTCATTCTAATTCTAACATATAAGAATTAGGAAAAGACAAAAAAAAAGTAAGAAACTGAGATTAAAGTTAATCTATATTGATGAAAATGTACATAAGAAATGAGGCCTGAGAAATGAGATTGATTCGAATTATTGAATGAATTCAATTTCAGATTGATTTGAATTATTGAGTAAATTTAATTTGATTCGTATTATTTCTTTCAAATTCTTCGATCCTTACGAAGACGCGAAATTATTCGATATAATTCGCATTACTTCTTAATCTCGTCGATGTATACATAATATATTATATCCGTCTAACTTTGGAAATTTTTCGAGAATCTCGAAAAGCGCATTTTCCAGTTCTTGTTTATTATCTCCAATTGAAATATTTTCCTGATAATTTTGATAACTTTAACGATTTTTCCAAAGTTTCAAGAAATATCTCAAGTATTTTGTTGGTTCTTCTCGAAATACATTCTTCCGATAACTTCTACGATTTTTCGAGAAACGATTCGTATTAAAAAAAAAAGTCGTTACCGAAATATATTCTCCAGATGCTAACTTGTACGATTTTTTGAGGATCTTAAACCTTTGTATTACAAGTCTCGTTACCGGAATATATATTTTTGATAATTACGATATTTTGTGGAAATCTCAAAAGAAATTTCACTTCGTACGAATTTCGCCTGCTGCTGCTGTCTAAACGATGCTCTTCGAACTCTTCGAAGTCGCGCGAAGTCGTTGCGTGTGCATGCGCCTGCGTGCGATCTCGCGATTCCGCCAAGTATTTGTCCACGTTCGTCGACGAGCGCGAGTTCGTATTCATTGATTCAATTGTATCCTCAATGACCGTGAGTCTTGCAGGTCTCGCTTTTCCGTATACTTGCAGAGAGAGAGAGAGAGAGAGAGAGAGAGAGAAAACGAGCGGTCGCGCATGGAGATTACGAGCATAAATAAACCGACCAAGTTGCAAATTGGCGGTTTACCGCGGCGTATCGTCCGTCGGGCCGTGTGTTGTCCCTCCGCAATTGTAGAACTCCGCGGGCTCGACCGGGCGGCGGACGAGTGACGACACTTGACGACGGGGGAGATTTGCGCGCGGCCGTAGCGTAGCCGTACTCCGTAGCGGCACTAGCTCACAGCTGTCCAGTGAGAGAAATGGCTGCCGTTTTGAGGAAAGAATTCCGTGCCGTGGCGAGCGCGCTCCGCGCCGGTAACGGGGGATTGCCGTTGCACGTATCCGCACGGTAAGCGCGCGTCAACTCGCGGAACGAGTTGCCGCTGTTCTTTTTTCCTTTTTCTTTAAATTTCTCGAGCGATCTCACGATCTGTCGCGATCTCCGCGGACGGGAGTCCCGCGACCGTGACGACCGACGCGGACGGCTCGGCTCGGATAATAAGTAGCTAACTGTGCCATTTCCGCAGGTCCCTGACAAGATCGTCGATCCGATGCGACATCAGCGAGGGATGGCTGAGCAAGCTCTTGGTGAGGAAGATCGAGCCCACGAAGGAGTCACACTCGCAGATGCTCTCCGACAAGGAGGCCATTTACGCGCTGCACACCCAAAACATACGGCCAGACTCGCATGACAAATATTTGGCCAACTAGTGAGTCGACATCTTTGTGACCTTGCCTCAGAGTGCGTGATAATTCACTGACCTATTAACCCGTTACAATAGGGATCGATCGGTCTTTAACAGCATTTTCGACGCTTCTAAATTATTATTGTTCACAGTTTGTTTTAGATATCGCCGGGCAAATATAGCCCTAATATAGTTGGAGCTTGTGTTCTTTATCCACTCGTATCTTGTCACATCACTTTTGTCAGCTTCATATGTGTGTGTAACTAGTTTTGTAACGTCTGTGGATTTAATAGATTTATTAAAAAATAGATAATGTTAATATTTCCTTCTTGTTAAGCTTTAAACAAGCCTAAAGGTTTTTTTTATCTATGATTGATATTATTTCTTTTTATATCATTCCAGCGAGGAGCATGTCAATCTTATACACTCGAAAAAATCTGAACTGAATTGCGAATTAGTGGGTTCATGGACAGTGGAAGTGGGAGACTTGGATCAGGCCTTGCATTTATGGCAGTATACAGGTGGTTTCGAACGCGTTGATCATGCACAGAATGTGCTTTCCAAAGATGAGGTACGAAATATCTTGCCGAATAATATATACAAAGATGCCAGGGATATAGTAGTGATCATTAATGGGAAAAGAATTAATTTCCGTAGGCTTACCTACGATTGCTCAAGGAACGAGGGAATTACCTAAGATCGCGCCATTTGCAATATCTATTGGCATTCAGTTATTGGCCACCACCGGCAAAACGGACAGGCTCGAACAAATATGAGATACGCAGTTACAGTTTGAAGCCGGGCACGATGATAGAATGGGGAAACAATTGGGCGAAAGCTATTAATTATAGACGCAACAACGACGAACCATTCGCTGGTTATTTCTCGCAAATTGGTAGATTGTACAATGTTCATCATATTTGGTGTAAGTGAAACTGTGTTGTTTATATTACGCTACTTTTATGTACATTATGCTCGGTCATCCTCATACGTCAAATAATGCCTGTTTTTACTCCTCAGGTTACAAGGATCTTCAGTCACGTAGGAAGACGCGCGAAAGTGCTTGGAGATCACCCGGTTGGGACGAATGTGTCGCTTATACCGTACCCTTGATAAGAGAAATGCACTCGCGCATATTATGCCCAACTTCGTTTTCGCCTACGAAATAACATTTTACGGGTGCGAACACAAGTGCATTTGTATATTATATACCGGTTATTTCTTATAAATATATATGTACGGACTGTAATATTGTAAAAACATTTGTTACATGTATACACTATGTAGATTTAAGTATATGAGCTATTTACGCGCATGAGAAAAGCTACAAATTTTTGTTGTATTACAACTGGCAGAATGTAGTTTGTTACTGTTTGACGTTATACATTGGCAAAAGCAGCTGCTTATATATAACGCCATGCTTTTGACAAAATGTTAGTTGAATCACAACATATGCCATTATATATATGTATGTATAGAGAGAGAAAGATATAAAGGAATGATCTTTATACTTATGCGTTTTTTCTTCATTCATTTATCAGCCTACAATTTCAAAACAGGAAGACGATACGATACCAATATATTCTGACTTTACTCGAGATTTTCTCATATTTGCTATATCTTTCCATTTCTGCGTATTACATTTGATATATAACAGATATAAAAAAGATGTTTCTGAGTTTATCACGTTAATCAAATATATAAATTGTCAATAAAATCTGGCTTGCGCATTACTTAAAGGATCGGTGGTGAACTGGATCAAAATTCATTCACAGTTGCAACATTTCTCGTCTTTATTATCTTACCATTAATATGCATTGGATTAAACAGTTTCAGCTGTTTCCTTTAAGCCTTAATTTTCGATGGAGATAGCACCGTACATACGCTTCCCCAATCGATTTAGTTACAAAAATTTTATCAAGAACGTTTATGACTCAATTATTCGCATTATGTATAATGCATTTCATGATTATTTATTAGGAAGCTACTGGTATCTATCTCAATGAAATTTTACATTTTATACGTTGTGTTAATATAATAATAGAGATAATAATAAAATAACCATAAGAGTGGCAGTGTGGTCTGGCGGTAAAGCGCCAGACTCGTAACCTCGAGGAACAAGGTTTCGAGTCCCGCCAGACCAAGGGATTTTTATATTCTGATACAATGATGCAAAGTATCCCAAACTGCCCTCTCTCTCGCGCGGGAGGAGGAAACTCTCGTGTGAGGGCCAGGGTTCCGGAGAAGGAGAAGTGGGTCCGTCTTTCGGAAGAGACGTTAAGCCGTTGGTCCAAGGAATGAAATGAGTAGGAGTGGTGTAAAGGTTTGGGAACGCCTTGAAAGAAACAAGGCGGTTGAAAATAGAAAAAAGAAGTTACGATTTGTCTTTAATTAAAGCCAGAAATTGTATTGACGTATATATAGTTACATTCACTTCGGTGTTTCGTCGTGTACAAAAACAATATTCCTGTAATTGGCCGATAGTGTAAAGAAGACATAACTCGTACTGGAATCGTAATTGTTACAGCAATCTCAAAAATATTGCGTTTCTATCTGATGACAATGAATTGCATTGTAATACAAATCACCAACATTACCAAATCACACCTTAAATGGAAGTAAGTGAAGAACGAGCTTGTCAAATAATCACAAGCATAACTTGATAATATGACATTTGATATGCTATGCCTAGATTAATTGTCTAGCTTACCAGTTATCACATTCCAAAGTTAACTGATAAAGTTAGCCACGCGCGCGTTTTTTGGAAAATTTTTATAAATCTCTCTCTCCCTCTCTTTCTCTCTCTCCGTGTACTCTCTTTTTTCTCTCTCTCGCTCTCTCTCACTAAATATTAGATATCATAATCAAAATTCCATATCGCAATTCTATGTAAAGCGAATAAATATTTACAAAATTCTAGCAACATCGACAATTAATTTCCTAAATTGGGTATTCAGCAAGTTATAGTGATTACACAGACTATGGTCGAGAATAATCTTTTTGTTACATACATACAACTTAACTCAGAGACACAACTCGTGCTATAATTAAAAGTGCATATAAAACTTAACAATTTTTTTTTTTATATAAAACCTTCCCAATGAAGGTAGGTTTGAAATCTAAAACTTTAATAATCGCAATTGTTTAATTAGTTACTTATAATAACAGAAAGACGTATTATATAACATATTAAATTAGTCTAAACAGTTTTCCTATACCACACATCTTACGTAATTTAGAGTCCGGTTTGTTAGCACGAACAATCTCTGTTAGTCTGTTATGCTTCAAATTGATTATAGTAATTACTTTCGGACATCTCTCCCTAATAAGAACCTAAGGAAGAATTTTTATGTTTCTTCATACACACACGGATGTCATCTTACTGTCTTTTCCATAATGAGTCGTTACATCTTGATTACTATGTATAATATGCGTCTGTATTTACATATCATAATAAAGAACATTTCAAGTTGATTGTGACAGTTTTCCATATTGTACAACTCGGAACATATAACCATGATAACAATTGTATTGTTCATGTTTCACTATAATCACTCATATTACTATAATTGAACACACTTTTAGATATTCGTTCGATGCATGCTAGTCGCTTATAATTTTTGCGTCAGATTTTATCTTCATGAAGAATTACAAAAAAGACACATATTTATATTTGTATATATATATATATAACGAAAATTGGAATGTGTGCTATATTGCCATTGATAATGACAAAATGTTTACTATGTGAATGTCGTTTAAAGCTTTTCATTTTTGTTTAAACGTATAAATTATTACGGGAAAAAAAAGATCTGTGAACTTACGAAATAAAATGCAATATTTTTGGTCGTGCCCCTCAATCTGTTTTATAATTAATTACGTTTACCTCTTCTAAAGCTAAATAAAATTTTTGTTTTAAACGTGAAGAATCTCAAGCTATAAGCGTAAAAATAAAATTATAGAACGTTAGTTCTTTCTTTTTGTATAATATACGCATTAATTAATATAATACAAGTATTTGATTAGTATTTCATGGTGACATGTTTTACTGCTCTCCATATATATGTATATATATATATAATATATATATATAATTTTTATATATATATTATATATACATATTTATATATTATATATATATATTAGAAAGAAATTAGATTATATAATTGAATTGTAAAAAATTTACATTTTTTTGTATGATAATGAAATGCTTTATACAATAAAACTTATTGACATTCCATAATCCAAAAATAAATGTACTGTATGCACATTGCTAAGTATTAACTATATAATATAGTAGCACCTGCTTATGTGTTATCATTAATGGAAATACACTTTCTCAATACGCAGTTTTTGAATTTAATACGAAACGAGACGATTTGTTTTTCGTTGATTTTACAGGAAAGTGTTAAGTTATCGTATAACGGAACATTATTTAGGAGGAACAACAGTCACAATCATTTGGATACAGATTTTATATGTATGATGGTTTCGCGACATATAAAATAAAAATGTATGAAAAAAAGTAATGAAAAAAACCAAACATGTATATTTTGATGTAAAAGTACAATATTGGGATGTGTACTGGATGAAATTTTGAATGTAGTTGTAGAGTGCATGATACAATACAAATATAATGGAGCAATAGATCGAAAAGTATACTTTAAACTCTTATAAGCTGATGTGAAGGAACAAACGTTCGTTGAACGTTTGTACAAAATTGCAAAATGTAAATAATTGATATAATTGAAACATTACAAAAAGTGAATATTTTTTGGAATTTACATACCAAATAAAATACTATAACTATCAGTATAGAAGTGTAGAGCATTTAGTTAATGCACCAATAATATTAATTTGTCTTTTTAAGATTTGTCTATATTTAAGGTGTCTGTATCGTGATTAATCATCTGCGCGATTATTCCTCTTCATTAAATATCATATTTAACATATAAATACTTTTAACTCAATTGATTTAATGCTGCATGAATAAAGACACGGAAGTGAAAATTATGAGATATTAAATAACTAATCTCACAACTGAAAATAAGTTCGTTTAATAATGGCGCAGAAAATATTTAGAGATTAATAAAAAACACATTTTTGTTATCAAGATTTTCCATTAAAAAGTAAATACTTACTCTCTTTTAGACAATGCATAAATTAATATATCACATAAATAATTTTTACATGTTATTAATTTTATGTAAACTATAAGTATAGGAGATATCCAAGATACAACGTTAAAGAATCTTATAGCAGGAAACTTAAAAGGAGTTGAAAAGTGAATACCAATTGTTTCTAATTCTCAACAATAATTTTATTACCAATTGTTTCTAATTCTCAACAATAATTTTATTACCAATCAAATTTGTTATATTGATATAAGAGAGAAAGTATAAGGCAATAAAAAGATAATTCGTTGTATCCTGAATCTGTTTTTTTTTTTTATAAATGCACGTTTGATTACTGATATTTACACTTATAAAAAAAACATATAGTTCTGCTAGATTTATTAAAATATTACTTTACAAGTTCTCCACTATAACTTTTTATTATTTTAAATGAAATATATATATATAATTAAAATCTTGAAATTATACGTAAAAAATATACTAACGTGCGCGATGCTCGATTATCACGAAGAACTTCAGTTTTCATCATGAAAGCAACGTAAAAATCAAAACACCACACTGAGAAAGATATCTCAGATTTATCTGAAGCCTTAGGGGGAAAAAAATAAAATATATATTAATTCGAGCATCATAATTATCGTATTGTTACTTTTATTATATTTGTAACATATTAATAAATAAATGTCTAAATTTTTTTTCTGTGGTATAGGGTGTGTATAAAATTCTTTATTCTCTATGCTCTGACATCGTCTGGCCTATGTATATTAAGATTCTATAATGGATATTAGAAATGAGATTAATGTTTTAAAGACTTTCCTTTATCTCTATCTGCATCTCAGAATATTTGGTTACGTTTAATAAATATTACAATGTTGCAAAAAGCATCTAAATTCTTCTTCAATATGAAGCTCTCTTTCTCTTTCGTTTCTGGTAAATTATGTTAATATATCTGGACGATTAAAAAATACACGCCTATGACAATTTCAGTCCAATACACATTCCCAACCTTAATAAATCTTTCAGGTTTGGTTCAATGCACGCAACGAGCGAGCCAACCCTTGTTATATTTCAAAATCATTGAATTGTTATACGTCGGCAGACTCGTCATGTACTTACTACAGGCAGACATACATACATATACATATACACATACATATATATGTATACGTATATCAATATAATTAAAATTAAAGACTATTAGGGGGGAAGGACGTGGAGCTATTACTGTGAGCCAGACTTAACATGGAGCCGCTAAGGCTTTCATCGTCCGGATAAGATTCTTTCGATGCCTCAGCTATCGCCAGAGCACTGCAATAATTCGAAAAATACTATAAAGATATAATGCACAACGTACATGACAGTGATTGCGTCTGGTAAATAAACAATACGCCTTGCAAAAAAAAAAAAACTATAGTATATTATACTCTCCCCGTCACGTACCTGAATCCTATTCTTGCACTTTCCTCATCAAATTGTTGCAGTTCCCGTTCTTGCCTTTCATGTAGCAGGCGTATACGTTCACTACGTTCACGAAGAAATTCCTGAGTTTCTAATTCCATTTTTTGTTCAAGCAATGCTCGTCTAACAGATACACGATCTTCCAACTCACGACGTTCCCTATTCCTCTGCGCCTCGGCTTGCATCTTATTTTTTGATTGGTATGCCATTAGAATTTCTAATTCATAATTTAACCTTTCCTGCAAGATTAATATTAATTTTCCATTAATATCATATAATTATAAAGCTGTACATTATAATACACAATAATATATATCTTTATCATATCGAACCTTAAGATTATGGCATTCTACTTCTTGTGACTCATCTAGCCGTATACTCTGCTTTTGGAGCATTTCAGCGATACTTTGCTCATATTGATCACCTAAAAGTGCCAATTTGCGTCTTTGTTCTTCCTTCAACTTCTTAATAACCGCTTTTTGCTCATCCTTAGCAGTTGTTTGCAGGATTTGAGCTTTTAACGCTTTATATTGTCGTGTTTGTATTTTACAAGTTTCTCTAAACTGCTTACGAATTTGCATTTCCTTTTGCTAAAATTTTAAAATTTATTCGTCAATGCAATATCAGATATACAGAGAAAACATTTGTAACTTCAATATGTTTTATTTAAAAACATTTGTACTATTAATATCTACTGCTGTATTGTTATTACCTTGAGACTCTTCGGTTGTTGCTTAAGTTCTAACGCATGCTTTTTACGTAGATCACGTTCAGCCCTTTGCATATAATCCTGCTGATTACAAAGTTCCGTTGAATGCTGTCGATGTACTTGATCCTCACGAAGTGCGTGTACCGCTCTTTGTTGTCTATATTCTAATTCTTGCGTCTTTTCATGATGTCGCAAAAGCATAGCATGTGCTTGCTCCAACTGCTGTTGCCGTTTATTCAGCTCCTGTTTAATAAATGTATTCAACGTAAATTTCACGTTCAATAAAAGATAAAGACGTTAATAGGAATTAAACTGAATCTCAGAATTAACACTAGGGAAAAAGTATAAATTACAGTTAAATTATCGTTTTATATTAATTGTTGTTCAGGAGTATTAATTCGTATAGTATCCAGAAAGATAAGAAATAGAAAAGATTTTGGAGAAAATATGTGATAATTCAGTAACAAAAAAACTTTTCAACACATTAATTATGATACTAACTTCACGAAGAAGCTCCTGCTCCAAGCTGTGGAAGATAAGTAACTTTTTTCTACGGAATTTTCGAATTTCAAGATCCAAGTATTCTCGTTGTCCTCTAGCAAGTCGTTGTTCCTCTTGCGCTTCCATTTGTCTCAAATTATCTTTTTGACTTTGAAGTGTAGCATCTCGTTGCCTCTTTGGAGTTACCTCGTCCTGAGAGAGTTCT
Source organism: Leptothorax acervorum (assembly GCA_035220615.1). NCBI lineage: Eukaryota > Metazoa > Arthropoda > Insecta > Hymenoptera > Formicidae > Leptothorax > Leptothorax acervorum. Next base: position 15,767 of record JASTWQ010000129.1, on the reverse strand, counting down.
TTTTTCCATCTTTCTTTATAAGCCTACATAAATCAAATCGTATACAAATATAAATCAAATATGTTAAAATTTTATATATCTCGATAAAATTTTTTTTGCATTCCGACAATGATTCTTACTTTGTACTCTCTTTTCTGTTGAGCTTCTAGAGCTTTGCGGTCAGCCTCCTGTCTACTTGTTATTTCCTTATTAAGTTTCTTCTCGGCATTTTGATTTTGTTTTAACTTGCGTTCCAGCTCTTGTAGATGTCTGAGTTGCAATTTCTCGAGATCTTTACTAAATTGTTGCAACAGAGTTTCATACTCTTTATCTAACAGCTGTTTATGTGATTCCATTTCCATCTTGCAGCGTTCCTCTAATTTCATCTGTAAAAAGGAGAAAAATTACATCTTAAATATATAAATTTGAAAATTTGATTACAATCGTTAATAATTATTGTTGATAAAAATTAAAAATCTCTTTATTTACACAATTTTTTAAAACAAAATTAAATCATTTATCAAATAAAATTTTAATTCTTTCAAGAATATAATGCAAGTTTCGAAATTTATGAATCATAATAAAGTTATTTCTCCATCCGTAATATTAGATAAAACGTTTAAATTCTTACCAAAGCACCTTGATGCTCCCTTCTCATTCGTTTATATCCACTCATTTGTTCATGCATCTCTTCTTGCATATGTTCTTTTTGTTGTTTGGTAACAATTGAAGTTGTCCTAATTGTTGCAAAATTATTGGCACCGTGTTCAAGAAGATTGGCAGTGACACCACCTGCTGAGACCTTATGCCGATTTCTGACAGATCCGGAAGAATAGTCATTACCATCAGCATTCGGCAGCGGCAGGCTATTGGTGGAGGAACTTTGAGAGCTTGCTGAGACGCCCATCGAGTGAATTGAGTGTTCTGAGGTAATTGAATTGCTTTTGCTACTATCACCACCTGTTTGTTCATCAGGAGTATCTGTAAGTGATTGCAGTTTTCAAGATTCAGAGATATCAGTAGAGCACATTTAATTAGCATACTCAAGAGAAAGATACGTAAAAATAAGTTCACTAAGTTTTTGACATTTAATAGATGATTGACGTTAACACATACCGTCAGCGTCGCCAACTGTGCTCTCTGTCTCGCATGCGTCGATCATCAAGATTTTCTTCATTTTGCGATAATTCAAATTATCTAATTCTCGGACAGCAGCTTTCGTTCTCTGTATCAAATCTATCAAAACTTGAGGAGAACGTGGTCTGGTGACAAATTGATGCTGTAAAATTGAAAGCCTATAAGAACAACCAGACTACTACTAACATACTACATATAACGTAATAAAAAAAAAAGAGAAAAGATATACGGATGTAGTGTCGCTGCAGATATACATAAGGACAACTCACTGATAACAGTTTCCCGGATGTTGGTCTTTCAATTGGACTCTTTGTGAGACACACCTCGACAAAATGCCGAAAAACATCAGTCCAATCTGGCGAATTTAACGTTGGAGTGTCGTTTTGTGCAATATGATACAAGGCGCTCATTGCATTCATATTAAAATAAGGTGGCTTTCTTTCCGCTATAATTAATAATATAAGTAACGTAAGATTTGTGTTTAAGGTAGAATAATTAATAATTAGAATATAAAACTCTCCTTGATAAAAAAGAAGTTACTAATTAAATTACAGAACTTAGAAAAATTAGATTAATATCTTGCAATATCTCGAATAAATTATTTTGTTACTTTGTTGGACATAAAAAGAATTATATCATAAATTTAGATTCTGAATAATTGCAAGTTATAACATAGTGTAATAGTTACTTTAAGTCATTGATATACAAAAGATATTAATCTATGTAATAAGTTTTTATAAATCTAGATATTATATATTCAATAATATATTAAATACATATACCTAATTCGATGCAAGTTATTCCTAATGACCATACGTCAACCTTGCCATCATATTGCCCCTCGTCCATAGCCAATATAACTTCTGGCGCCATCCAATACGGAGTCCCTACGAAGCTATTGGCTGGACATTTTATACTCGCGGACCCAAAATCAGCTAATTTAACTGTACCGTTCTCAGTAAGTAGGATATTTCCAGCTTTCACATCACGATGGATTCTCCCGAGGGAGTGAAGATAATGCAAACCGCGCAATACACCTTCGCATATTGCAGCTATCTCCTCTTCCTTCAGCGGTCTTTTATGTACTTCGATAATATCTGATGCGGAGCCAAGACAATATTCCATCACCAACTGCAAAACGACACGCAAAACGGCATAGTTTTAATATCATTTATAAAATGTCATTTTGAAATATCTAAAATATTGACAAATTGACTAAATAAAGATACAAAAACTCAGTATATTGCACATACCCAGGCAGTGTGGTCCCTGAGATAGCAACCCTTATACTCTATAGTGTTAGGATGATTAAGTTGCCTAAGAAATCGAATTTCCTTTAAAATGTCCTGCCACTTTTCCACCGTTTGCTTCCCCAGGTAAGACATCTTTTTGATGGCAACAATTTCTTTGGTAACCAGGCATCGTGCATAGTAAACAGCCCCGAAACTACCATGCCCGATCTCGCGCAGATCTTCAAATTCTTTCTCCGGATCATTTTTCTCAAATAATTCGGCAATCTCTGGGTCCTTTAAACTACCAGGCCTTGCAACAGCTGGCATAGTCGAGTTGTTGATAATTAGATGCCCGAGGCCTAGTCCAGACACCTTGCCCTGTTATCTTTAGATGCCCTTGCTCAAACCGTCTGTTTTTATTGAATCCTCTGTCAGTCCATTCCAAAATTTAACATTCTATCTATAAAAGAAATATATATTTTAAATTTAGATATTTTTTTAAGCTAGATAAAATTTAAAACTATAGGAATTAATGTATATATCGCACCACTATAATTCTCATCTCAGATTTCAATGAAGAATTTATATGTTTTTATTATTTGCAAATCATATTAACTTTATAGTTACCATATACACACAGCTAATTAAGAATGACAACTTTGCAGTGAAAATAAGTAAACTCTTAAGTAAACAATGGACTTTTTAAAGTTCCATTAATTTATGGTATCATCATTAATCTTTGCATAGTTATACAAATGGAGCATGTAGCGTTACAAATTAGCCATATCATCATTCAGTTACAAAACAATTTAATTGTCTTCCTACAAATTTCCTCTCAGGAGATCAATTAAGTCTTCCAGTTTTCTACAGTCTCGCGCTAGAGATTATTTCGAAAACACAGCTTTCCTATCCTACTTATAGGTATTCCTCGAATTTCGCTGTACGGAATTTCGCGATTTCGTTTTACAATTAAGTTTTCTGTAAAATTTTCAACTTTGAGCACATCAAAGAGTCTATGTCGCTCTTCAAGTTCTCGGGAGAGACCGCTCACTTCTCGGGGAGGCATCCGTTAATTTTCCACTCGTGTATCCAAAGTCGAGGCACCTTCCTCCGAGCCGGATGCACCTCGCGCGTGCTTTACGAGCGTAAGGACGGAAGTGCACACTGAACGGCAGCACGGCGCGTCGAAAACGCAAAAGCACAATAACAAACGTTTACTCTCGGTCCATTGTCCGAGCCCGGTCGTCGTCGTCGTTTCCGTTTCTTATCTCGTCCGCGGGAGCGAGGATCTAAATGCGATTTCCCCCGCGGTCGCGACGGCGAGAAGGGCGAGGTGGAAAACACGTAACGGCTCAAACGACACAGAAATAGGCACGTTCTTCCCGTAGGAGCGACGAGAACCGCCGTCGCACTCCCGTCATTGTTGTCGCGTTAGTCACGTTACTCGCCGCGGCCTCGAGCCTCGAGTGGCTGACACCTAGTGTGTATCATCAAGGAAGCCGAGAAGACCTCCTCGGCGGAGAGAAGGAAACTATCAGCGGTCGTCGTTTCTATCGCGCGACACGACCGGATCAGGAACGAGAAAGAGAGAGAAAGAGAGAAAGGGTGGAAGGGGGAGAGGGGCTCGAGAGGCAAAATTCGGCAGGGCGCGCACGAGAGAGAGAGAGAATTATCGACGCGCGCGGCGCCGAGGGGGAAGAATCCTTAACCGCGAGCCACCTCCGGACCCCGAGAGAGCGCGATCCTTCTCGATCTCGCGAGAGATCAGCGGCGACGCGACGTCAGGAAATTCGCTCGCGAACGGGGAAATGGGAAATTTGCGGGCGATAGCGACGATGACGACGGCGACGAGGAGAGAATTCGCAGGAGGTAGAGAAATGCGGGCGTAAGGAGGGTTGGGTCCTCAGCACTCGTCGGCCCGATCGGGCCCCCTACCCCACCTCTTCCCGTCACCGTCCTCGTCCGCCTCGCGATCCTCCACACCTCCCCTCCCCCCCCTCCTTGCCGTGTCACGGTGCAATGCTGCACCGCGTTGCGCCGTCGACGACGACGACGACGACGAAAACATGCACCTCGCGTTATAGTGCGCGCGTCACGACGTCGGCCGGTCCCGTCCGTCCGTCCATCCGTCCGTTCGGGTGGCGTGACATGGCGAGGTTTCACGCGCAGCGTGATGCGACGTCCCCGCTGGCTGGGTTCGCCCAGGGCAGGGCCGACGGTCACGCTAAAAAAGGGCCGAGAAAATCGTATTCACCTCCAAAATGGCGAGGGTGCGGGCGGGGAAAGCATGCGCCTCGCAGGCTCTCCGTGTGTGCCTGTGTATGCACTCTCCTCAGGCGGAGGCGGAGGAGGAGCAGCTCTCTTTCCTGAACCTGGCCGCCGATCCTGCGGGCATAATTAAGCGCCCTGCGATCCCTCGGACGAGCCCGCTGCTGATTCGTGAGAATCCGCGCGCCGCGCCCCGGAACAATACACGCCTCCTCGTCGCCGTGCTGTCGTCGCCGTCGTCGTCCGTTGCCGTATACGCACGTCACGCACGCTCCTACACACGTATGCACACACACACACACACACACACAAACACACTCACACTCTCTCTCTCTTTCGCGTGAGCACGAGCGCGAGAGAGGCGAGCGATGACGGGTCCACCGTACCTCGGATCCACGGACGACCGCAGGAACCGTGCGCGAGGATTCCTCCACCTGCGTCTCACGTCCGATTTCGCTCGTCCCGTTTCGTACCGTACTCGCACCGTATACACGATAAACCGTACACAATACACGGCCACACGGCACACGCAGGCGCGAGAACCGTCCCGTCCGTTCGCGATGGCGGTGGCGCTCTACGCCGGTCACGTTGCGAACTAACCTCCCTGGCGGTTATGTCGCGCTGCCTTATCGATTATCGATCGATTTCTTTACTACGAAGATAAAGATTTTTGCAACTTTATTGATATATCTAGAGACAAAAGCTTTATAAATTTTCAAATCATGTACTAATACTAATAAATGTTTAAATCATGTTGTACCACGATGAATTTGGTATATGTATATACATATATGTATATGTATATTATAATTAAAATAATTTTCTTCAATGTGAAAAGAAAAAGAGGAAAGATGAACCGTGCAAGAAGTTCAGCTAAAAAGAATAGGCCTAATGATTCAAAGAAGACAATAATTTGTATCAAGAACATTATATATTTAACTTAGTATATTTTGTAATTACTATAAGAACATTATATGTTGTATGAACATTATATACTGTAAGAACATTGTGTATCTCGCTTAGTAACACTATTAAAAATTTGTTTTCTGTGGGAACGCATATTCTTGCTTCAAAAGTTCTTATATTTCTCCATTAAGGGGATGCTGGATACCGACATTACAGTTCATTTTTTTGACAGGATGGATCTTCGAATTGGCTTTACGGATTAAAAAATCCTTTGACAGGTATAAAGTACGCACGAAAACAAATCCAGCTATGCTCAATTAAAGACCGAAAAAGGCGTAATCATATTAATTGAGCTGTCAACATACAGACGCTCACTCAAACATTCACTCGTATAAAAGTTTTACGAGGTGAGCGGCATAAATCGAGAGCATAGCTGGACTCGGACAGGAATAATGAACATTGTGGTAGCGATAAAAATACGAACAAGTCTCTAATAAAAAAGATCCATCCTGTCAAACATTTTGAATGCAATATAACCTATAACCTTGTCTATCCTTGTCTATTATCATTGTCTATACAAGGACAGATATAGAATTTTGTCGGTAAAACAGCGACATTTCGGAGTTCGGCCTTCGGTCCAGCATCCCCTTAACCTCGCTGCTCTCTGAATGCGTTTCCACCGAGGTTCCCACTCCTCTGAAAAATTCAGTAATTAAATCGACAATATTATTGACATACTAATACCTTCATATATCAAAGTTATTTAAATACCATCAATTATACGTTTCAATCTTGGAAATACGTTTCAATCTTTTATCCATGTTTCTTTTTTTAGCAGCCTCTATCTCCAGTTTTAGCAGTCTTATATCAGCACTCTCTATCAGCTTGTTCAGTATCTCTGGTTCTATTTTCTTCCTATTTTGCAGAGTCATAGCGTTTTTTACGACACTGTCGTTGTTTGGAAAACTGAGATATAGCTTGCGTATTTCATTCCTGGTTGTCTTTCCCCCACATTGTGGACAAATCTCTCTTAATTCATCTCTGAAACAATTTCACAGATGAATTAAGTATCATCGAAGATCATGTTTCATCATGAATATCGAAAATTTTTGTTTGTATATACACATATATTTTGTTTGCAATTTTTTTTTAACTGCACATTCATATGCAAGCAATACAATAACTTTCAAGAATTATATAAAAGCTTCTTTGAATGACAGAAAAAAAGAGAACTACAAAAGAACGTAGAAAGGTTTGATAGTATCCGAATACCTACCTTCTGAGCCATTCTACCAAGCACGTGTCATGAAAAACGTGTCCACACGGTGTGTTGAAAACATCGTCAGACGGTGCCAGTAAATCGCAACATATCGGGCATACCGGGCATACTATACTCATTTTATGCGGCGTTGATAAAATATTGACAATTATCTGTTTAATTATGTAATTGGCTTCTCGTAGTACTCGATCGTTGCCGGACTTCACGATAAAGTTCCCTGGTTCCCTTCTTCTTGGCGAATGGCTCCCTAACCAGTCTCTAAAGGCTATAAGGCCTATAACTGTAAACTGAGTGAACTGGGCGTCATACACCAGCGTTGCCAACTATCACTCTATGTGTTCCGCTAGATGGCTAGTCTCATTCTACTAGACTAGAGACCCTCTAATAATAAGAGTCTGGCCACCTGGTCCCACTTTTTGATTGGTCCGCCATTTATGAGTGCTTCGGTATGTGAGCGAGTGAGACGGTGCTTCGCAACCGAGTGAGACAGCGAGCTCTCTCTCGTGTGATTTCACTCATAAATGGCGACCATCCAACAGTTGTGGCCAGACTCTTATTAGAGGGTCTCTATACTAGACAACATTCTACTGACAAATGACAATTACATTTATGTCATAGACAGTGAAACCAACGGCAGACAGTACGGTCGGTATTCATAGTTATTTAAGACCGTCTTAAGTTCAATCTTAAGATGTCATGAACAAATCACAGAGCCGTATTAGCGTTTTAAGACAATACTTAAGACGGTCTTGAAGACTATGAATACTGGCCTAGGTCTTTTCTAACTACAATAAATCACGTGCAAATTGTTACATTATGAAATGTATACCATGGAAAATGTAATATTATTCTTTCACTTTTTCACGTAAACATTTTCACACGTGAAATTCGTAACGTGAAAAGTAAAGAGCGAAAAAGTTTCATGATCGACCCCCCGACGAGTCAATTTTGAACATAAGATCAAACTTCCCAGACAGCACCATGTCCAAAATCGGGACATAAGACATCTTTTAGACGTCTTACGAAATGATGTCTAAAAGATGTCTTTAAAATGTCTAATGTCCCGATTTTGAACAAATTGTGCTGTCTGGGTTGACACATGCTGATGAAGTTATAGTTCTATGTAGCTAAACCCAGGCAGAACATGAAACGTAATAACATCAGGGCTGCGTTCCAAAACATTACCCGAGTGCCTCCGAGTATCATTTTATCCTTGTTTAACATTCGGTGAACAACAAGGATAAAATGATACTCGAGGGAACTCGGGTAATGTTTTGGAACGCAGCCCATGATGACGTTATCATGACTTGGACTTGTCCAGATAACTAATTTCAAATAAATAGCATAAGACCGCTGGACCAATGAGCATATCTTACGTAAATTAATATGGCAACATTATGCTGGATGCTCATTGGTCCAGCGGTCTTATGCTATTATTATTATTATTTATGAAGTGTATAATTCAAAGAAATTACTTTTCAAAAAGGAAAAACTGTTGTTGTATAAAGTAGCACTATCTGTGCTGCACGAGTGCACGTTTCGAATCTCGTTATGTATCGTTGGTTCTTTCTAAAATATGGTAACATATCGAAGAAGTACTATTTAAAATAATTTTATATATAATAAGATTTCTTGCTTAATTTTCAATTTTTTAAATTTCTAATTTTAAATCTTAAACCAAAATTTAAATTTTAAATCTTATGATTATAACTTTAATTTAAAAAATAGGGTAACCATTGTTGACAGATCCTAGGCCCTCTTCCATACGTTTCAAATATATATATATATGTATATTATAATTAAAATAATTTTCTTCAATGTGAAAAGAAAAAGAGGAAAGATGAACCGTGCAAGAAGTTCAGCTAAAAAGAATAGGCCTAATGATTCAAAGAAGACAATAATTTGTATCAAGAACATTATATATTTAACTTAGTATATTTTGTAATTACTATAAGAACATTATATGTTGTATGAACATTATATACTGTAAGAACATTGTGTATCTCGCTTAGTAACACTATTAAAAATTTGTTTTCTGTGGGAACGCATATTCTTGCTTCAAAAGTTCTTATATTTCTCCATTAACCTCGCTGCTCTCTGAATGCGTTTCCACCAAGGTTCCCACTCCTCTGAAAAATTCAGTAATTAAATCTATAATATTATTGACATACTATACCTTCATATATCAAAGTTATTTAAATACCATCAATTATACGTTTCAATCTTGGAAATACGTTTCAATCTTTTATCCATGTTTCTTCTTTTAATAGCCTCTAGTCTTTTAATAGCCTCTATCTCCACTCTTAGCAGTCTTATATCAGCACTCTCTATCAGCTTGTTCAGTATCTCTGGTTCTATTTTCTTCCTATTTTGCAGAGTCATAGCGTTTTTTACGACACTGTCGTTGTTTGGAAAACTGAGATATAGCTTGCGTATTTCATTCCTGGTTGTCTTTCCCCCACATTGTGGACAAATCTCTCTTAATTCATCTCTGAAACAATTTCACAGATGAATTAAGTATCATCAAAGATCATGTTTCATCATGAATATCGAAAATTTTTGTTTGTATATACACATATATTTTGTTTGCAATTTTTTTTTAACTGCACATTCATATGCAAGCAATACAATAACTTTCAAGAATTATATAAAAGCTTCTTTGAATAACAGAAAAAAAGAGAACTACAAAAGAACGTAGAAAGGTTTGATAGTATCCGAATACCTACCTTCTGAGCCATTCTACCAAGCACGTGTTATGAAAAACGTGTCCACACGGTGTGTTGAAAACATCGTCAGACGGTGCCAGTAAATCGCAACATATCGGGCATACCGGGCATACTATACTCATTTTATGCGGCGTTGATAAAATATTGACAATTATCTGTTTAATTATGTAATTGGCTTCTCGTAGTACTCGATCGTTGCCGGACTTCACGATAAAGTTCCCTGGTTCCCTTCTTCTTGGCGAATGGCTCCCTAACCAGTCTCTAAAGGCTATAAGGCCTATAACTGTAAACTGAGTGAACTGGGCGTCATACACCAGCGTTGCCAACTATCACTCTATGTGTTCCGCTAGATGGCTAGTCTCATTCTACTAGACTAGAGACCCTCTAATAATAAGAGTCTGGCCACCTGGTCCCACTTTTTGATTGGTCCGCCATTTATGAGTGCTTCGGTATGTGAGCGAGTGAGACGGTGCTTCGCAACCGAGTGAGACAGCGAGCTCTCTCTCGTGTGATTTCACTCATAAATGGCGACCATCCAACAGTTGTGGCCAGACTCTTATTAGAGGGTCTCTATACTAGACAACATTCTACTGACAAATGACAATTACATTTATGTCATAGACAGTGAAACCAACGGCAGACAGTACGGTCGGTATTCATAGTTATTTAAGACCGTCTTAAGTTCAATCTTAAGATGTCATGAACAAATCACAGAGCCGTATTAGCGTTTTAAGACAATACTTAAGACGGTCTTGAAGACTATGAATACTGGCCTAGGTCTTTTCTAACTACAATAAATCACGTGCAAATTGTTACATTATGAAATGTATACCATGGAAAATGTAATATTATTCTTTCACTTTTTCACGTAAACATTTTCACACGTGAAATTCGTAACGTGAAAAGTAAAGAGCGAAAAAGTTTCATGATCGACCCCCCGACGAGTCAATTTTGAACATAAGATCAAACTTCCCAGACAGCACCATGTCCAAAATCGGGACATAAGACATCTTTTAGACGTCTTACGAAATGATGTCTAAAAGATGTCTTTAAAATGTCTAATGTCCGATTTTGAACAAATTGTGCTGTCTGGGTTGACACATGCTGATGAAGTTATAGTTCTATGTAGCTAAACCCAGGCAGAACATGAAACGTAATAACATCAGGGGCTGCGTTCCAAAACATTACCCGAGTGCCTCCGAGTATCATTTTATCCTTGTTTAACATTCGGTGAACAACAAGGATAAAATGATACTCGAGGGAACTCGGGTAATGTTTTGGAACGCAGCCCATGATGACGTTATCATGACTTGGACTTGTCCAGATAACTAATTTCAAATAAATAGCATAAGACCGCTGGACCAATGAGCATATCTTACGTAAATTAATATGGCAACATTATGCTGGATGCTCATTGGTCCAGCGGTCTTATGCTATTATTATTATTATTTATGAAGTGTATAATTCAAAGAAATTACTTTTCAAAAAGGAAAAACTGTTGTTGTATAAAGTAGCACTATCTGTGCTGCACGAGTGCACGTTTCGAATCTCGTTATGTATCGTTGGTTCTTTCTAAAATATGGTAACATATCGAAGAAGTACTATTTAAAATATTTATATATAATAAGATTTCTTGCTTAATTTTCAATTTTTTAAATTTCTAATTTTAAATCTTAAACCAAAATTTAAATTTTAAATCTTATGATTATAACTTTAATTTAAAAAATAGGGTAACCATTGTTGACAGATCCTAGGCCCTCTTCCATACGTTTCAAATATATATATATGTATATTATAATTAAAATAATTTTCTTCAATGTGAAAAGAAAAAGAGGAAAGATGAACCGTGCAAGAAGTTCAGCTAAAAAGAATAGGCCTAATGATTCAAAGAAGACAATAATTTGTATCAAGAACATTATATATTTAACTTAGTATATTTTGTAATTACTATAAGAACATTATATGTTGTATGAACATTATATACTGTAAGAACATTGTGTATCTCGCTTAGTAACACTATTAAAAATTTGTTTTCTGTGGGAACGCATATTCTTGCTTCAAAAGTTCTTATATTTCTCCATTAACCTCGCTGCTCTCTGAATGCGTTTCCACCAAGGTTCCCACTCCTCTGAAAAATTCAGTAATTAAATCTATAATATTATTGACATACTATACCTTCATATATCAAAGTTATTTAAATACCATCAATTATACGTTTCAATCTTGGAAATACGTTTCAATCTTTTATCCATGTTTCTTCTTTTAATAGCCTCTAGTCTTTTAATAGCCTCTATCTCCACTCTTAGCAGTCTTATATCATCAGCAGTCTCTATCAGCTGGTTCATAGCGTTTTTTACGACACTGTCGTTGTTTGGAAAACTGAGATATAGCTTGCGTATTTCATTCCTGGTTGTCTTTTCCCGACATTGTGGACAAATCTCTCTTCTGAAACAATTTCACAGATGAATTAAGTATCATCGAAGATCATGTTTCATCATGAATATCGAAAATTTTTGTTTGTATATACACATATATTTTGTTTGCAATTTTTTTTAACTGCACATTCATATGCAAGCAATACAATAACTTTCAAGAATTATATAAAAGCTTCTTTGAATGACAGAAAAAAAGAGAACTACAAAAGAACGTAGAAAGGTTTGATAGTATCCGAATACCTACCTTCTGAGCCATTCTACCAAGCACGTGTTATGAAAAACGTGTCCACACGGTGTGTTGAAAACATCGTCAGACGGTGCCAGTAAATCGCAACATATCGGGCATACCGGGCATACTATACTCATTTTATGCGGCGTTGATAAAATATTGACAATTATCTGTTTAATTATGTAATTGGCTTCTCGTAGTACTCGATCGTTGCCGGACTTCACGATAAAGTTCCCTGGTTCCCTTCTTCTTGGCGAATGGCTCCCTAACCAGTCTCTAAAGGCTATAAGGCCTATAACTGTAAACTGAGTGAACTGGGCGTCATACACCAGCGTTGCCAACTATCACTCTATGTGTTCCGCTAGATGGCTAGTCTCATTCTACTAGACTAGAGACCCTCTAATAATAAGAGTCTGGCCACCTGGTCCCACTTTTTGATTGGTCCGCCATTTATGAGTGCTTCGGTATGTGAGCGAGTGAGACGGTGCTTCGCAACCGAGTGAGACAGCGAGCTCTCTCTCGTGTGATTTCACTCATAAATGGCGACCATCCAACAGTTGTGGCCAGACTCTTATTAGAGGGTCTCTATACTAGACAACATTCTACTGACAAATGACAATTACGGGCGGTATTCATAGTCCAAGCTCAAGACAGTACTTAAGATGAACTTGACCAAGACCGTCTTATACAGTCAAGATTGTCTTAAGTTCAATATGATTCACAGATATGGCTTAAGATTATCTCATCGAAGAAGTTCTCACCTAAGAAATTCTTATTCAATTTGAGACTGTCTTCTCGAAGACGTTCTTAAGATGATACTTATTGATCATTCGGCTATTTCCGTATATTTCTGTTAGACCAAGCCAATAAGAATGACTTCACATTACGATGTAACACCGTTGTCTATAATCTCTATAATCAATGAAGAGATACTATTAAAATCGAATTGTGCAATCGATTCGCGTGTCCCACGTGCCCGTACATCTACCAGATAGCGGAGAAACACCGGGTAACCTCGCGCACGTACTTCACGGGAAAATAACGCGCTGACATCCTTGACGCCGAGTCCGCGTGGATGGGCGTGGAGTCGACGGACGAACGTTGTCCCAAGTGTTCACATTTAAGGTTAACCTATCGTAAAGTGTCGTGTAAGTGTCGTGTCGTTATAAAACTGTTAACAATTAAAGTAAAAATGTTGAAAACAAAGCATTACAGCGCAGTCGAAACGTGCATGTACATATGTTTGAAAAATAGTGTGTCTTATTAAATAATTAAGATTGGGTGTTGTTGATTTTCAGATGAAGATATTGAAGAAACAAGGAACAAGGAGAATCAAAACCCTTTTGAATGCAATGAAGGTAATATAACCAATGTTAATTATGTATTTCCGTACTATTTACTATTCCTTACCGATTAATTAACTGAATAACATTGTGTGTTTACAGCATTTCCTATGAAGAGAAAAGAGAAATGGGATATTGCTGGTACGCGAGTACCAAAACTGATGAAAGGAAAGAAATCTACACACACTTTTACTAGTGAAGAAGATATAAAGATCGAAAGAATTCAACACATGATAGATCACGAGGAAGAAATAGCAAAGATACGAAAAGCTCATGAGAAAGAACTTACTAAAATGAAACAAGAGTTACATAATCTAGAAGTGCGAGCAGCTTTGGCAAAAGCTGAACTTGCAGAGCTACAGCTGCGAAAGGAGAAAGACTTGAAAAGAGAGAATAGTCAGACTGTGGTGTTAGACGTAGACCTATAGTAAGACTTTAAGGTAGTTTAAAATATTATAAGACAAAGTAATATCTACTGTTTTTTTACTATAATATATAGTTACATATATGTATGTTGTAATATGCAGTGTTCATTTTTGCAAAGTATTAAGTATGTGTAATACATTATTTTATTTATAGCATGTGATACATAACACAAAAGTATTAAATGTTAAATATTGCTTTAAAATTTATTAGTTTAGACAAACATCCATATAAAAATTAATTGGATACAATTAGAAGAAGTTTATGTCAATTTATGTTGTTTTCAATGTGTTACAAGAGTTTATTTGTGTATTACATAGATATATAAAAATGTAATAGAGCTTCTATATAAAAAGACTTAATATATTGTACATGTAACTATGCTGAATAAGTATTACAAAGATGAAATAAAGATTATTTTGACTAATCGCGCTTTCTTTGAATAAAACAACTTATCTATAAAATATATCTAGGATGTGTATGTAGGGCGGTTCACCTCTTTCAGAGACAAACATCGATTATGAGGCTCGATTCCTGAATTCATTCGGAAGAGAAGCGTATGCGAAAAGTGTGCTCTTACAGAAAAGTTGCAAGTTGATCAGCTTTTAGCCAATTTAAAACCGTTAAGTAGAGTCCATAAAAATATCTGCAGTTATGACTTTACTTGTTTGCCCACACACTATGTATATATCATACAACATATAATGTATATCTATCTCTATCTTATCTCTAACTTATATCTGTATCTTATTCATATCTACGTAACTTGTCCATATTATCTATATAAAATACAACTTTTCTGTATATACAACTTTTATTGAAATATTTTATATAATTTATCTGAACAGTCTTTCAATAAGTGCTGCTCTTACAGCAAAACCTTCACCCGGTTGCCAATGTGGTTCATCATTTGGCATATCAATTTCATTATATTGTTCTTCTTGTTCTTCCTCTTCTAAAATGTCATTAAAGGTTAATGCCAAATTATGTAGTACGGCACAAGCGACTACAATTGTAGTTGAACAAATCAACTTGTTGCTTAACCCTCTCGATAGGCATGGAAATCTACGTTTCCAAACTCCAAACGTTCTTTCGACAACCTGACGTGTTCTTCTATGAAGTACGTTGTAACTGTAATAAGAAATATTTGTATTTAATATTAAATTTACAAACACTAAATTAGCTGTATTTTTTAAATATTTTTAAAAACATTTTTGACAATAATTTCAACAGTTGGTAACAATATTCTTATATACATAGCAAATTAGAATTTCAAAATAATAAATTATTACAAATATATAATACTAACGCGTTTTTCTCCTCTGTTCGTGGATTTTGAATTGGAGTTAAAAGAAATGGTAGACAAGGATACCCAGCATCTCCTATTAGAGTACCTGTAAGTTGCCGTTTAACATATCTCATGTATATCCTAGAGTTTTGAAAAATTCGGCTGTCATGCTGTCCACCCGGCCATTCTGGTACAATATCCAGAAATTCTGTTCTAGGGCCTACGACAGCCTGTATACAGATACATAAAAGAAAATATAATTAGTAAGTATTAATATTTACAGCAAAATATGTATATAATAACATTAATTATATTAACATCAATTATATAACATATAATAATCAATAACTCTGTTTTTTCTAAAAAATTATGCCGTTACAATAATTATATATTTACAAATCTATTTATACATACCTGTACATTTAAAGAAAAATATCCCTTTCGGTTTCTGTAAATTTCCTCAACGTTATGAAAATCAGTACCGACTTATAAGCGTATATGCGTACAATCAATTGCTCCTTC